>CP092880.1:11245857-11353837 GCA_030710605.1 Cordylochernes scorpioides | reverse complement strand
CTTTTGATTTTAATTTATAAAAACTTAATATATGGCGTCAAGCTTTCGATTAAAAAGCCATCGACAAGTCAAAACAAAAGAGTAGAGAGTTCCTAGCATAGGTAAATTAAAAATTAGTTTTAATATTTTGATTTGTATTTATATATGGATCTGAGTGAATATATTGAGATAAATACGCTATATATGTGTCTTAAGGTACTATGCCAGGGGTCGGTAAACTGCGGCTCGTGAGCCACATACGGCTCTTTGGATGTGAAGCTCTTTATATAGTTCCATATGTAAATATTATCTATTCGAGTACTATTTATTGTTGGCAGGAAAAAAATATTGTGGCTCTTTAAAATTTTGAAATTTTGTAAATTGTAATTTTTAACTCTTCCACTGAAAAGTTTGCTGATCCCTAGTCTATGATGATCTCTGGTGTTCCATGTTCATCTTCCTTGTCTTCACATATCAGCAACCTATATGATTCAAACAATCGATCCATTGCACTCATTTCTTCATTTCTCTTGAGCCTATCCTGATGTTAATTCATCATTCTTTCTGAAATAATTTCAATGTTTTCTTTTCCAAATACAAGAATCGAATGAAGGAAAATTCTCATTTTCTTATAGATATTTAATTTCTATACTGTCTATTGCATCTTGTTAAATTCTACTTCTTATTAACACAAGAGATAAATCTTTCTATCTTGAAGAAGGAATCAAAGTTTACGGCGACGAAAGCTTGCCGATTATACAGCACAAATAAAATAAATATTTCTATATTATCCATTATCTAAATATATATGTTATATTAAAATATTATTTTATCTAAAATTATATTTCTTAGATTCAAATACTCTGTTAAATCGACCTCCAGAGGTCACGCTTCCCCTATAAAAACTCATTGTTGTTGTTTCCCGATGGCCGGCTCAAACCTTTTGTACATTATGTAAATAAGTTTTTCATTTTTTAGATTCTTACGACTTAAGCCAGGCATTACTTTTATCAAATTATATTTTTATATATTACTCTAGGTCAATTAAATTACTGATCAAAACGGGGTCGGTGGAAGGCTGGTTAAACCGTTTGGTTTACGACCACTACGACCCGGGTTCGATCCCCGCATTGGACACTTTTTTTCTGTTTAAAAAAAAATGCTCCAATGGCCCCCCGATTCTTGCAAAAGTCCAACCCCACCAGCGAGTGCAAGTATCCAAACGGGGCTCTGGCACATTTGTAAGTGCAAAGTCGAACTGCTTTCACATGTGTAGACATGTGGTGCGCTTACAGTAAAAAGCAGTCGCTAACTACCCACCATGATTATCATGGCCTGTACCACGTGTACTAGGGATGAGAAAAAAAAAACTGATCAAAACCATTTTTATTATTATACTCTCAAGGTTTAACCACGACTGCAAAAAAACAAAATCATAATGAAACTCATGTATCCAAAAATGATTAGAAAATATATACCAAAGTCAAGCAACAGCTAATAATTCTGTATATTTCAAAATATTCCAAAATCAGCGGAAAATCTTTTTATATAATACGAGGGGTGTCCCCTAAGTCCGTGGCCCGACCAATATGGTAATAAATTTTACCATATATACCTTAAAGCCTTGTATAAAGATATGTAAATTTTGAAGTTTCTACAACTAACCGTTTTTTTTTTGTTATAGGTTCTGAAAGAGGACAAGAAACAGTAATCCACTAAATGTAGACAAATGAGATTCGTGCTGTAATAAAATATATTTTAAAGAAAGAAATGTCGCCGAAGGAAATCGATGAAGATACGAGGTGTGTTCAAAAAGTATCGCGACTTTTGAATTTTTGCGGGTTACGTATATTCGAATTTCGATCTTTTTGTGGCTTTATGTTGGTGCTCATGTCTCTCACTTATTCGACAAGCTCGGCCATTTTGAATGTTCACTTAATTGTTGACAGCTGCTTTGCTTGCAGGTGTTTTGGATCGTCTTCGATTTTTACCTATTAAAAAATGAATCAAAGAACCTGTATCAAATTTTGTGTGAAAAACGAAATTAAGTGCGCGGATACATTCCGAATGTTGACTGTGGTATACGGAGAAGCTACCTTGGACCGAAGCAACGTTTATCGGTGGTACAAAATGTTCTCAGAAGGCCGAGAAGATGTAAACGACGAAGAGCGTGCCGGACGCCCGAGCACTTCAACAACAGACGAAAAAATTAATGAAGTGGAGAAAATGATATCGGCCAATCGTCGAATCACCGTTAGAGAAGTTGCTGAGGACCTAAACATATCGATTGGCTCGTGCCATTCGATTTTTATCAATGATTTGGTCATGAGACGGGTCGCCGCGAAATTCGTACCAAAATTGCTCAATTGCGACCAAAAACAGCATCGCATGAACATTGCTAATGAGATGCTGGACTCTGTCCGCGACGACCCAAATTTGCTCCAGAGGGTCATAACTGGTGACGAAGCGTGGGTTTATGGTTATGACGTGGAAACCAAAGCTCAATCATCTCAATGGAAGCTGCCGCACGAACCAAGACCGAAAAAAGCGCGCCAAGTTCGGTCGAATGTGAAAGTTTTGCTGACAGTTTTCTTCGATTGCAGGGGCGTGGTGCATCATGAGTTCTTGCCACAGGGTAGAACGGTCAATAAGGAATATTACCTCCAAGTTATGCGCAACTAGCGCGAAGCAATCCGCCAGAAACGCCCGGATTTGTGGAAGAACAAAAATTGGCTTTTGCACCACGATAACGCCCCTGCTCACACATCGTTGCTTGTGCGCGACTTTTTGGCCAAAAACAACACACTAATGATGCCGCAGCCACCGTATTCCCAAGATCTGGCCCCCTGCGACTTTCTCTTGTTCCCTAAACTGAAGAGGCCCGTGAAAGGACGACGTTACGCTACGCTTGACGAGATAAAGACGACATCGAAGGAGGAGCTGAAAAAGATTTTTTTTAAATGATTTTTTGAAGTGCTTCGAAGATTGGAAAAACCTTTGGCACAAGTGTATAATATCTCATGGGGATTACCTTAAAATGGACAAAATAGGTATTCATGAATAATAAATAATCTTTGAAAAAACACAAAAGTCGCGATACTTTTTGAACACACTTCGTATGGTGGATAAATTAAGGGAAGATACTCCTTCCTATAGCACAGTAAAAAATTGGGTAGCTGCCTTTAAATTAGGGAGGATCAGCATCGAAGACGAACATCGACCAGGAAGACCTTTTGAGTCAGTTACTCAAGAAAACATCGACAAGATACATGATTTGGTTATGTTGGACAGAAGAATGACAGTTCGTCAGATAGAAGAGACCTTACGTATTCCAAAAACAACAGTGGATTGGATCATGAGAGAACGCTTGTGCCTCAGTAGGCTTTTGCCCGTTGGGTTCCCAAACTTTTGACACCCGATCAAAAGGCTGTAAGGAGAAAGTTATCTTCGGACAATCTTGCGTTATTTGAAGCCAATCCAGAGGAATTTGTTAATAGATTTGTTACCATGGATGAGACTTGGGCTCATCACTTTACACCAGAGTCCAAGCAACAATCCATGCAATGGAGACACTCCAGTTCCCCTCCCCCCAAGAAAGCCAAGACAGTTCCATCAGCAGGGAAGGTTATGGTGTCTGCTTTTTTTGGAATTCCGAGGGTTTACTTCTTCTAGACTTTCTGAATAAGGGTCAAATCATCACTGGCAATTATTATGCAAATATTGTGAAGCAACTACGAGAAGCTATTAAAGAAAAAAGAAGAGGAAAGTTGTCCAGGAAGATTGTTTACCACCAAGACAATGCTCCGAGTCATCGGTCGCTGCAAGCCATGGCTGCTATTTATGATTCTGGCTTTGAACTTTTACCACATGTACCCTATTCACCAGATCTAGCCCCGTCTGACTTCCACCTATTTCCTCATTTGAAAAAAACACTTTCTTGCATTCATTTTAGGTCAAATTAAGAGGTCATTGATGCTGTAACCTCATTTTTGAGTGACTTGAAACATCGTTCTTTTTGGAGGGTATAAAAGCATTAGAACATCGTTGGAAAAGTGTATAGACCTTAAAGGGAATTATGTTGAAGAAATAAATCATAATCATTTTATTAGTCATTTTCTTTATATGTCGGGCCACGGACTTATGGGTCACCCCTCGTATATATAGGGTAATTCCATTTCTTTGTTAGCCCCGAGACTAGAAGATTGTCCTAATAAAATGATAATATGATGCACTAGCGCGCCATCTGTTATCAAAATTCGAAACTATTTTAAAGGCGTAATATTCTTTTATGATAATAGTAAAGAAATTTATACTTAGACAAACTGATAATATAAATCACGGAACATTACATCATTGAAATCTATTTTTTATAGCATAAAAAAAGTACAGCCTACTCCACGCTGACGAGCACCAACAACGCGAAACGCGTTGGTGGATGGCTTTTCTTGATTTATCAAGAATTGGGTTGGCAAAATATCACGGAGCAAATTAAATAAACGTTTAGTTTATTTTTGCTCCACTAGATGGCGCTCTGTCATCTAAAAAGCACATGTGCTCGTGGTCAGGATATGCCTTCTTTATTTTTAATAAATATTATTATACTGGGGTCTATTTTGTACTATCAAAATAGATTTCAATGAAGTAATATTATATAATTAATATTATGTCTCTATAAGTATGGATTTCCAATATTATAAATATTATTCTGTTATTTAATCGTATATAAAATAAATTGTAAATAAGTTGTTAAAATGTATTTAGGCGCAGGTATCCCAAGCTGGGATATCGCATCCGATATGCCAAATATAATAAATTATAAATATTATTGATCAAAAAAGAATTTAATTCATAGATTCACTAAATACATTCAATAAACTTTAAGAACAATTCAATATAATATAATGTATCAATAAAAGTTTATTTGAGATAATTACTTTGAAAATATATCCAAAAATCACTTTAAATTACCATTGAAAAACTCTAACTAGCATGTTTATAAATTTGATTAAAGCCGATCTATATTTTTTTCCCCTAAAGGATTTTTATTGATTTTTATAACATTAAGCAGAGAGTGAAGATCGAAAAGGCAGCCATGCATAAGAAGATCGTTAATGCTATTTTAATAGTACTCTAAAAAATGTAGCAACGGCATTTATTGGAAAATACCTGAGAAAAAGGAAAAATTTAATTTTTCACAGGTCATTAGAATTTATATCTACTTTCCCTTTACTTTATACTATATACGAGCAGGTGTATATTTTATATTTCACGCCTTTCTTATTTCTAGACATAATTTAATTACTTTTTTTCTATCGTCTGAATTTTTTTTTTTCATAAGTGTAAACTTTCCTGCTGAAATATTTCGTGATTTTTTTTTAAGAGAGGTTTTTTTTTTTTTCATATTGAGTTTTTTTTTTCTGAAAAATATTAAAAATTTTAAAATATATTTGAAAATATACATCGTCTACTGAGGGAAATTTCTAAGATTTTCTAAATAAGTCTATTTACTATACTATATAATATTGTATGTATGGTCATATATATCAGGGAACAAGTTAAATAGGCGTTTAGTTAATTTTTGTTCCACTATATGGTGCTCTGTAATCTAAAAATGCTAATGTAATTGGTCAGGATATGCTTTTTTTAATATACGCTTTGTGTTTGTATCTATGTATAGTTTCATTTTTCTTTGACCACTGATTGGTTTCTATAATCAAGTGACTTTAATCAACCAATAAGCTTTTAGTTCATTAGCTAATCAATAGGCAGTCTTTTTATTTAGCGCGCTCTCTCAGTGATTGAAGTCTTATTTTAAAATAAAAACCGCTCCCTGACAAAGAGATGAAAAGTAGATAAAGTCAATGACCTGGGTAACAAACAAGTGTCTGGTAGCTCTAAATCTTTCTCCCTCATTTAAACATCGTATCAGCTTTTTGTTATGACGTGTAGCCATCTGATTGGTCCGCATGAAGACATCATGTGATTTCTCCCCTATAAAAGGTACTTGTGTCCAGTCAATAACGGGACAGGAGTCAGCAGGACACATGGTCAGCAGTCTGGAGACAGCAGTGAGTCCCATTCCAGAGTGGAGTATCGTAGCCATTACTGCCGACTTCACCAGTTAAACTTCCATCTTCTTCAGGATTTATCCAACTTTCCGCCAATCCTTATGCACACCGAAACTCATACATGGCATAAACCCAAGTTTATCGCTCTATAAACACGAAAGAGGATCGACTGATCCATGTTCAACTGCTGTTCACATGCTTTTCCACTCCAGTCCTCAAGGTTCTCACTCGAGTATTTGCTACTATCACCAAGATCTGAACCGAGGGCAGCTCTCGCCCGACCCTTCCACGCCCCCCGCGTTCTCCTATTCTTTGCGGCGCACTACTCGGCCTGCCGCAAGGGCTGGGTATGGGCTCGACGATGAAGCGCCATCCATTTTCAGGACTATAAACACGGAAGAGAGATGAAGAGAAAATTTTCTCTCTTGAATTTACTCTCTTGAAATCATACAAAAGAGAGGCAATCAAAGTATATCGAACCACATTTTGTTTGATATACTTTGATTTCCTCTCTTTTGTGAGGGGTTATAATATGAAATATTCAATAAACTTTCCTCTCCATCTCTCTCTCTCTCTCCTGTGAGATGCATCAACTCGAGAAAGTATAAACCAAAATGAAAATAATGATTATCCTGTTTATAATATTCCTGATGCTAGGCTTGACAGCAATATGGATGATCCATAGAAATTATCTCTTGACACATTTTCTTGAAGAGAGAGAAGAGGCAAAGTGAAATTGATGATCCAGAAAAGACAATTATAAACCTGACCGTTAGCAGTGCACAGAATCAGCACCCTGACTAGCAAGTGTGAATTCTGGCAATAATGGCCTTCGGCGTCGGCCTCCATCCCTAGGCAGTGAAATTAACAAGTGTAGCGAAGGCTACCATCGACAAGTACCATCTTGGTCTTGAGTTGGGTAACACCAGCCATCACATCGACCTGCCCACTCTGTGGGAAAGAGCTCTCGCAGTCCATCGGTGGCGGAGTCTTTCCCGCGGTGGGCGCCACCAATGACGACTTGTATATATATTTATATATGAAAAAACGAAAAAGAAAATGATTAAAAGGTCAGGTGTTGAAATCAAAAATAAAAATGGCATATCCTGACCAGGAGCACATGTGCGTAACAGAAGGCAGAGCGCCATCTGGTGGAAAAGAAATCAACTAAACATTGATTTAGCCTGTTCCCTGATATTTGGCCAACCCAATTTCTTGATAAAGAAATTGTTTATTTAAAAAGAATCATACGCGTCTATAATACTTCGAATAAATAAAGAACGCTTGTGATTAAGCTATATTGTTTTATTTTTTATTTTTTAAGATTTGGAGATAGATATATCTCTTCTTCCATTAAAAATATATTTAAAACAAATGATTTGATGCTATTAAAATTAATTGTTAAATAATCTGTTTGAATCGTCCACAAAAGAAAAAAAATGTTATTATTAAACCTAATCCAAATTAAAATGTCCCTAAGTAAAAACTGGAAATTTGATTATATTGTAGATGTTGTTCTGAGATTCAACCCTTCAGTGCTGCGTATAAAAGCAGAATCGTCCAATACAGTATTAGAGCTCTGAGAAGCGGTCTGGTGGATTAAATTGGCGAAACCGCTGGGAGGATTCACCACTGATGAGCCAAGCTCTCATAATTAATATTTCATCGCAGTAAGGACAGTAGAAGTTTGTATTATTTATAAAAGAAACATTCGCGCTTTTAAATCCTTTCATTTTATATATATAGATGGCGCGTTATTGCTTTTTGTTAATATTGTCGATGTGGCCTTTATATATTCTGCTAATAATTATTGAAATGAAATTTCATAGGTTATCCCTTAATCACTGCATGAAGTATGGATGATTATAAGAGAAATACCGGTGCAAAAAAGCAGAATTCAAGTAGTTATATGAAGATTTTGTAGGAATATATAAAAATAATAATATTTTTGGTGCATTTATTTATAACAATTCAGAAAAAGCGCTGATAGAGCTTATTTATATAGTACAAAGATTCAATAACAAAGGATACCATTTTTGAATTCCTAATTATAGCAGTAGGCTGAATTTTCCAAAAATTTCTGAAGAGTTGATAGTGAATGAAATAGGCGTGTTTATGATATGGACAAAAATGTAGATAACAAATTTGTGTAGAGAGAAAAAAAATAAAAATCTATATTAGATACCTTTGGACGAAAAGCTCTTTTTTGCTCATTTTTATTGTAAATCTGTATAATGTATGATGATTGCTATTTGGTGCTTTTATTTTTATATATTTACACGTATTATTTATTTTACTAATTTATGTATTTATGTATAATACAAACATAAATTGGGTAGACTTTTAAAAAGTCGTAAAAAATATTTTAAAAAGGTTTTTTCAAACTCGTTTTTTATTTATCGTAAAGATAGAGGCTGCCTGGCCGGCATTCATATTTATATGAAAATAGACACTTCGGCTAGTTAGAGTTTTTTTTTATTTTTCTCAACGTTTCGACAAAAATCTTTTGTCTTCGTCAGGAGAAGTAAATAAAAATAAAGCATTTGGCAAGGCGTTAAAAATTGTTCTCGTTTTTTATTTATATTTTGAAACAAAGTTGAACTGCATATAATACAAAAAACGTTTTTAATTAAAAAGGCATATATTGTATTCATTCTACCAATATTCCAGGTATTTGTTGTTGACATAAATATGTTATAATACATTGAAAAGGGTTGGCGTTCAGACAACTGATATATTGGTAAAATAAATGATATTTTGATCCAATATATGTATTTTTAATTAAAGATGTATTCATGGATTGATCTATTTTCAAATCTTTAAAAAGTGTAAAATACATTGCGACTGCTGTGATAGAGATGCATGGAGACATCTTAGGCTCTTCAATGGACACGATAACAACAACAACAACAATAAATTTGGTCATATATAAAGAAACCCATTGCGTAAAGTCTAATATATTCTTATGAGAGTATATCGTAATTTTCTCAATTCTGTCTTTAATTTATTACAAATTTGCTGTTATGATTCGAATAAATGATCACTTTATCGAGAGATTCAAATTTACGAGTTTCAAATTATCAAATATATCTTTTTTTTTATAAGTTTATAGGGAATTGTTTTAACAAATGTTCGTTAGACAAACCTTTACTCGGGTAAAACCCGGGCAAAGCCGGGTACATCCGCTAGTTATCTATATATTAAATCCTGCATTGGGCACTCTTTCTGATTGAAAAAATGTTCCAATGACCCCCGATTCTTGCAAAAGTCAAACCCCACCAGCGAGTGCAAGAAACCAAACTAAGCTCTGGCACATTTGTAAGTGCAAAGTCGAACTGCTTTTCACGTGTGTAGATATGTGATGCACTTACAGTAAAAGCAATCGCCAACTTCTATCTACCATGATTTTATGATGGCCTGTACACGTGTACTAGGGATAAGCAAAAAAAAAAAAGAATTAATGTTCTTACAATGCTAAGATATATATATATATATGGGCGGTATGCGTCAATTTTATAAAGATCTAAGTAGAGTATATTTTTCACCAAAGCAAACGAAGAACGATCTATCGTTCCAAGAAGGCTGCAAGTTGATTAGATGGAGGATCAACCTGAACTGACGAAGGAAGACAACAATGGAGGTCGATAGAGCCCATCAACAATTTCTTTAACTTCGTTACCACGCCACTTTTTCTACCTACCATCTCATTTCTGGCGGAGTCGTGGGCCTAAATTGTCATTATCGATTGTTTTCCCCCACTTTCCTATATTCACAAATTACTGAGGAGGGGGGAAACTCTTGCTGTTTATTTTAGGAAATTGTTAAGTTATGGTTAGGCACATCGGAATACTTTTACTTTTCTTTTTTGCTTATACCTAGTACACGTGGTACAGGCCATGCTATTCATGGTGGGTAGAAGTAGTCGACTGCTTTTACTGTAAGTGCACCACATGTCTACACATATGAAAAGCAGTTCGACTTTGTACTTAAAAATATGCTAGAGCCCCGTTTGGTTACTTGCACTCGCTGGTGGGGTTGGACTTTTGCAAGAATCGGGGGCTATTGGAGCATATTTTTAATTATACAAAATTGCACAATGCGGGAATCGAACCCGGGTCTTAGCGGTCGAAAACCAAAGATTTAGACCATTCTTCCACCGACCCCTATAGTAATATAATGCATGTATTTGTAATGTTGAAGTCCTGGTAGCTCTTGTTGTACTGAAATAAGTTGAAGTTCTGGTGACTCCTGTGTAGAGAGAATCCTGTCGATTAACTTTGTGATGATGAAGTGTTGACTCTCTCTATACTGTGTTAACCGAGAGGAACAGTCAGGATGTAGAGTTTTCCAGTACCTCTCTGCACCTTGGAAGACCTTTAAAAGTTCTCACAAAATACAGGCAGTCGTGGTAGAGGCAGAGTGGAAAGTTTAGGAATGTCCACACAAAAAACGAAGACACAATTGCACTAAGAAAGTTCCGTTAACAGATAAAAGTTGAGCTAGGAGCGAAAGATGGAGATAGAAGTTTCTTACTCGTCTACATGATGGATGAGATCGACATGACATACGACCGACGCGGGCTTGCACTAAGGGTGAACTAAACTGTCAAGTGACTGTAAAGTGATTGTATTTATAGGTTAAAGATGGGGGGCTTTATGTGACAGGAGGGCCGTTTCTGAGAAAGGGGGCTTTGCATGTCCAGGTGTGAGAGGGGTCTCTGCATTCCACCACATGTGACAGTGTGGGTGGTCTTGTCGTGGGAATTGTAAATCTATCTGATCTTGACGTTATGACTTCCATCTCTTGCTTAGCTCAACTCTAAAATCTATTACAGATTTTATTTATTTATCCACTTTGTACAAATTACATTACATATGATGATGTAAAGACACATGTCAATAATACGTATAATCATTAACAGCTGTGTTTCTATTATACAACATTAAAATCTTGTTATAAGTTATATACATGGGGTTGTTGGCTTAAATTACCATATATATATATGTAATTTATATATGTGAGGTTTGTATGTAATATGATGCATGTATGTATGTAAAGTTTATATTTAATGTAATGTATGTATGTAACTATTATCAATAGTTTCAATCAAATGTTAATTCAACAAACCAAATTTTAGTTACATATTCACATTTATCATTGCATATTTACATTTTTAGGTGGTGTTTCTTGTTATGAATCAATTCTCCTGTTGAAGATCACTAAGAAACGAAAGCTTAAGAATCAATTTTAAAAATAAACAAGAAATGTTTCTATCTAACAAATTTCCAGGAAATTTCTAAATTCGGTTATTATTCTAAATGTTATTAGAGCACATTAACTTATAATATCAAGAGGAGATTGTGTGCTTTAATAATACCTAAAGAGTAAAAGATAAAGTCAAAACTTTTATTAAAAGGAACTACAGAAGCTTTTGGAACTCTTCTTCATCCTGAAACATTTATAATCTCATTTATACTTGATTTGCCTTTATATTTACGCCAATATTTCCATGATAACCCATTATATAAAACATTATTTAATAATATTACTGATAAGGGGATTCTCTCTCTGTAAAAGTTCTGTAATTCCTGTTAATAAAGTAGCAACAATAACACTTCCCCTTATATTGTTTATGTATTTAAACGTAATATATAATCTTTCTCCATTTTTTATTTCACACTTTCATAGGTTTCTCCGTCTTGTAACCCCAAGGAGAATCCTCTGTAAGACCTGTGTGTCTTAATAAAGGCTTTTGTGTGTGTGTATTTAAACGTAATATATTGTTACATTGTACACAGACGTTGTTTGTGTTTTTTGTCTACTCAGGATGCCACAAAGATACACATGTGAGTTCGAAGGGATTGCAGCTAAAGTTAGCGCTTTATTGTATCTCACTTAACAGAAGGAATATAACAGTGGGACTTGCCTTCAACCTCCCCGTCAGAAGAATCCTTGGCGCCATGGATGTCCTCTTGTGAAACGTTCCGCTCCACACTATACACATGCAGCCTGAACTACACCGCCTTGTAGGTCGCTCCGATGTCAGTCTCTCCTGGCATCGCCTTGCAGGATCATCCACACGCCCCGGAGGTAACTCTCCACCGTCTACTCCTTGCCGCAGATCTCGATGTCACCAGACGACTTCTCCCCCAGACTGCGATGTCCTCTCAGGGAACACACTCCCTTCAGGCCGACCGTTCTCTCTCGGTTCCTTCTTTCCTGACGGCTCCAGCTGGACTGTCTGTCTGTCGCCCCCTCCTCTGGAATCTGTCAATCAACACTTCCTTGTGGAGGGGGGGCCCTGCATACCTTATTTACTGGCTTTTCCCACATCTTCTCTCATCTTCTTTGCTGAAGCACCGTTTCAATATTATAAGAGAGTGATGTCAACTTCGCCCTTTTATAAAATGAACGAAACATGTTCGTATCTCTACCAAACGTCCTTGTACCCTTGAATTCAAATCCTTTATAAATTTTTGCCATTACGAGCGTCCGTGCCCGAAATCTAGAGAATAAAAACGCTTTGAAAATAAACTTTTCCCTGGAGGCCTAATTAATTTTACTCAATATTGATAGAAGAGAGTATTTTATTCAAAAACAAACTTAATTTATGGTGTGAAATCCTGTCGACTCTCACTTTACTGTGTTAACCAAGAGGAACAGTTAGGATGCGGAGAGTTTTCCAGTACCTCTCTGCAACTTGGAAGACCTTTAACAGTTCTCATAGAGTACAGGCAGTCGTGGTCGAGGCAGAGTGGAAGACTTTGGAATGTCCATACACAAAAAACGAAGGGACACAGTGCTATTAGGAAAGTTCCGTGAACAGATAGGAGTCGACCTAGGAGCGAAAGATGGAGATAGAAGAGACTTACTGGTCTACTTGGTCGATGAAGTGGACCTTGGACACAACCGACGAGGGCTCCCGCTGATGGTGAAGTGACCATTTATTCCTGGCCCTGTTGGAGGCTTAATATACCTTTGCTGAGAAGAAGTATTGGGTTTCAGCGGATCCAACAAGGGCGTGGATAGGAAGAAGTGTCATTTTACACTGGCAACGCTCTGACATCTTCTAGGCCTCGTTGGATTTCTATCTCAATCTCTTGCTTTAGCTCAACTCTTAATCTATTACAGAGTTTTATTTATTTATTCTCAATTCGTACAAAGTACATTACATATGATGATGCAATGACACATGTCAATCATGCGTATAATTATTTACAGAAGAGTTTATTATACAACATAAAATTCTTGTTATAAGTATTATACAATATGGGGTTGTTGGTTTAAATTATCATATACATAAGTATATATTTACAACTATATATTGAATATAAAAATTGCATACGAAAACGTTCTTCTACCCAAACTATTTTATTTATTCCGTCAACGAGTTATCTTATTACCGACGCTATATCCCTGAATGACAATTGGTTCTATTAAAAGTCTATTTTTATTCAATAAAATAATTTCAAAGAATCACACAGAAAATTAATAGAATTTAAAGAATAATTTAAAAGCACTCTAGTGAAAGATAAATTTAACAAAAGCTCTCTCTAAGTATAATTGCTACCACATAGCCATCTCTATCCTAGAAGTTATTAAACCAATTTGACCATTTTGGAGCTAAATGATCATTAGAATAATTTAGCAAAAGACCTTCATCACCAATTGCTAGTTACCCACGCCAAACGATCTCTTGTGTAAATATTGGAGCAGAAGATAATTAGAAAGAAATGCCTCTTCATGCCTGGGCACGTTTTCAGCTTCGGGAATTGCCTCTTTCTGCTATTATACCATGGCTTCCATTATTCCTGAATCCATAAATCCTTAGCTCTTCACGCTAGAAAGACGATAAACATGTTTCTCTTATGTGTTGTTAGTGTTAGTAAGATTTTATGGGGTTTGTTGATAAATTGGATAGTTATATATCTTATGTTGTGTTAAGAAGTACTTAACTATTCATTCTTTTTTGCAATATTTAGATATATTCATTAAAACTATTTGATTATTGACTAAGCCTGAGGTCAGTAAACAGCGGCTCGTGTGTCACATGCGGTTCTTTGAATGTGAAGCTCTTTATATAGTTCCATATGTAAATATTATTTATGTGAGTACTATTTATTGTTGGCAAGAAAACATTTTGTGGTTCTTTAAAAACTTAGAGATTTCTTTAATTGTAATTTTTGACTCTTCCTGACTCAATAGTTTGCCGACCCCTTTTCTACTTTATTAAACATCTGTCTGGGTTTACCACTGATGACCCCTTTCGAAATATAATTGCTGACTCTTTCCTTCATCAATTTAATTTACCAGATCACTACAACGAGTGTGATAAATAAATAAATGAAGCTATTTAATTTACAAAACTATTTTAGAGGCGTAATATTCTTTTTAAAATTAAACAATTTCTACTGTCCTTACTGCAATGGAAAAATTAAAGGGAGGGCCTGGCTCATCAGTGGTGAACCCTCTCAGCGGTTTCGCCAGTTTAATCTACCAAACCGCTGTTATATTGCATTTTTGGAACTTCCTTTTATAGTGATACTGATTCTTGACTCTCCGAATGGGTATTTTAGATGAACTATCGACATAAGCTTTTAGGACAGCAGAATTACATATAATTATAAATATATAATATGCTTCGAGCAATCGCTCTTCCGCTATTTAAGTTTAAGCTGTTTTTGTGTTACAAATACAACGTATAATATTGTCTATTCATGTAATGAATATAATTATTTTTCACACTCATAATTCTTAGTCGTTATAGCAGACAATATATTGGTGATATATTCATTAGCTCTTTAGGTCACTATTAAATTAATTAACAAATTTATTTTTTTACATTGAAACTATTCTTTTGATTTAAAACTGTTGACAATTGAATTAAATTATATATAATTACTCTGTGAAGATTAATCTGTTTATTTGATATTTGACCATGGTTGTAAGTGTTATTGATATGCATCTCTCGATATGCGTCTCAAAATTTCGTGTTTTTCTTAAAACGTTGTTTTTCTTATTACTTGGCGAATAATATTATTACGGCGAATACATAATATTACATAATACAACTACTTTATACATAATACAAAGATAATATACATAACGGCGAATAATATTGGTATTTCAATTTTTTGTAAGTGTTTACGAACTTTTGGAACAACATTATGTATAGAAACCTTCATGTCATAGTAATAGGAGAGTTGTATATGTAAATAATTTTATTATTTTTCTGCATGTATATACATTGACAAAACTTAAGGAGTTGGAAAATCTTTTATGTCACCAGTTGTCTTTATTGTTATTTTTAAAGGAGACAGAGGGAGTTTGTTCACACTTGGTTATCTCAAGTGTCTTCAAAAAAGGTCACTGTAATATATTTCAGAGTTATTGTCTGTATTGCGTTTTTACCGCCACTCTGTGTTGTGACGACGATCTAAGTTCTATAGAGGTATTCGATCACCTCTATTCTTTGTCGGCGGGGTTGAAGGTTCAAAATTAAGGCGTCGCTGTTTATAACACTTTTAAAATATACGACGAAAACAGGAGGGAAAATTATATTTATTATAATTTAAGAAAATAAGTAAAGTATTATTTAATTAATTATATATTTAAATATTTACACTAAAAGAATCGGAGATCAGGGAAAATTCTAGCGTTCGAAAGTTGTTTACAGGTTCTTCTGTTTTTGTTTACTCATTTTAGCCGCTGCATCCCCGTAGCCGCTTCCGTCGGCCTCCCATTGGCTGCTTCGAACTCCTTCTTTTCCAACATTTCTCCCACCTTTGAGTTGGCGCCTCAACGACTCAAACATGGAAAGGAAAAGTTCAGTAGATCCAATCGGTTGGGTCTCTTGATGGGCCGTCCGTAACTTGACACAACATTCGGGGTTTCAATGTGATGTTGCTCTTGTTGTGAAGTCAAAGGGTCCTCTTCAGTTGTCAATCAAACTTCTGGTGTGGGAGATCGCCCCGTTAGAGGGTCTCGACATCTTATCTCGGGCGTTATATCTAAATTGTAGATTTTTTGAATAGGTCGTATTTTATCACCTGATGAAGTTTTCACTTTCGCAACCCTCACAAGTCCATCTTTTCCTGGATAGAGTTGGATTATTCTGGCTAACGGCCAGTGTAGTCTCTTTAAACTCTCTTGTCCAATGAGCACCATGTCTCCCACCTTGAATGGTATGGTAGTCTTCAGGCGTCTCGTTTCTTGCCTCAGGAATCCAAAATATTCTATACGAAATCGTTCTCTAAGATCTTCTCGTACACGTTTGATATATTGATATTTGCGGGAGAGGGTCTGGTTATCAATCAAGTCCAGGTTGGAACGCCAACCTCTCTGACCTCATGTAAGAACAACGAAGGTGTCAATGGAGCGAGATCCTCACTTTCTTCCGTTAGGTTGGTCAGAGGGCGTGTGTTCATCAAGCTTTCGACGTCACACATTACCGTGGAAAGTTCCTCATATCCCAAGGAGGTTTGACCGAGAATCCTAAAGAGCAGTTGTTTCATAATTCCAATCAAACGCTCCCACCATCCACCCCACCAAGGAGCATCAGGCGGTATGAATTTCCAGGTGATGTTTTTCAATGTGGGATCACATTTTAATCTCGAAAAATCAATCTTCTTTAAAGTATTAGCCATGCCTCTGAAATTAGTCCCATTATCCGAATACACAATCAATGGTCGGCCTCTTCGAGCAATAAATCGGCGGAAAGCTTGGAGGAAGGCTTCCATAGGCAAAGATGTCACAAGTTCCAGATGAACTCCTCGATACACTGCGCATGTGAAGATGACAATCCATGCTTTCTTCTTATTCTTTAAGATAAAATGCCCAGTTAGATCAACTCCTGCTATTTCGAAAACTGCAGCATCTCGGTCTTATTCCTTTATTCCAATTTGTAAAAATGCTTTCTCAATATCGGAAGATACACCTACTTCATATTTCCGGAATTTATTTAAAAGTCTTGGTATAATTTCTATTAAATTGGGTCCCTTATCCAGACAGTCATTCAGGGAAAGTTTACCTCTCTTCCGGGCCGACGCATTAAATACTGGCCTTATATTAGAAGTTTGACTGTTCCTTTTATACACTGGTCGATGTGGCAGGTAGTGTACACCATCTAGTTTATCCTCTCTGGCATACTCGATTATCCCCTGATTCATATATTCTTCAAAGATTTGTCCATACTCTTTCATGTCTCCAACTTCTTCAAGTTTTCTTCTTACAGAACTTAGTTGGTTTTCGGCTAGGTCTCTATTCGAAGGAATCCTTTCCTTGTCTTGCACCCAGGGTAGAGCTACCTCATAGCGCCCCTCGATATCTCGCGTCGTGGTGTGGGCGAAATGTTCCTCCATTTCTGCTTGTAATGATTGAGTCTTCTTCTCAACCTCCGCGTCAGAGACTCCAATTGCATCTAATTTCCACAAGTTTTCTAGATCCAAAGATAGAAGTGTGGTCCCGCAAAGGGAGCTGGTGTCATCTCTCACCTCCGTTGGAGGAATCTTTCCCATCACAGTCCATCCTAGTTTGGTACGGATTGCCACCAGTCCAGATGAGATTCTTCTCTGATCATCAGTTAGCAATCTCCCGGCGATGTCCGCGCCTATAAGGACTTCTATACGGTCTCTCATCAAATCAGATACGTCGAGTTCTTCACTCCCTTCTAAAAATGATCTTGGACACACCGGAGGTATGCTTCCACAGATAAGGGGTTGACCTAGTGCTCCAAACTCACAGCGATAGGAATTATTGATGTCCGATAAATGAATGGTATAGACCTCATGTTCAACTACGTCGGTACTCGATCCTCCAAACAAGGAATACCGGAAGAACTCTCTCCTAGATTGTTCGTATTCCATTTCCATTGCTGTGCTATGTAAAATATATGATCTTTGGGATCCGGTGTCTATTATAGCCCGTGCCGTCTTCTCCGTTCTGTTCCCTTTGAGGGTCACTCTCAAAGTAGGCAACAAGACGTCTGGGGAGGTTGATAAGTTGGCGAGAGTTTCATCTTGCACCGTTGGAGACTTAGAAGATCCACCTCGATCTAAAGTCCGTTTTGTGCACATGACACCCAGGTGGGAAGACATGTTGCAGATCGAACAACGGACTACATTTCTGCAAAATTTACTTAAATGAGAAGGCCGAAGACATTTATAACAAACGCCTTTTTTCCTCATGAGTGATCTCTTTTCGTTTAAACTCATATTAGCTGCAAAGTCACACTTAGGGCTTCCATGGTTGTCTTTACCACAAAATACACATTCATTCGATTTGTGAACTGAATTCAAAAGTTCTGAAGCTGTCGCAATTGGTTTTTCATTGTAGAATCTTGTTTTTGGATGTTTGTTTACCAAATTAGGTTTAGAAGTTGATTCATTCCCGGTACCGATTTCGTTTCTAAAACTCTTCTCCCGTGCAGTTAATTGTCTTTCTAGAAAGGTAATCAAGTCATTAATTACGTAACCTGTCGGGAGTTCTTTGTTCAATTCCAAATTAAGGTCTGCAGGTAGAAGCTTTATTATTATCGGGCACAACAGTTGTCCGTAAACATCAATGGACACGTTTAGTGACTCGAGACTTCTTATTTGAACAGAAAGGTTGTCAAAAAGTTCGAGGAAGGTTCTTACATCGCTTGACGATTTGAGTGGTCTCATTGACAACAAATTGTTCATATGTCGGCTAATCAAAATGTCTTCCGCCCAAATCTGTCTTTAAGCAATTTTATAGCTTTCTCATAATTGTCCGCAGATAAAGCGAAACCTTCGACTGTGTTTAGTGAAGTTCCGCCGAGATGTGACTTCAGATAGTTAAATTTATCGATCGGGTTCAGTGAGTTGTTCTGGTGTATAGCTGCATCAAAAGAATTCCAGAACGTCAGCCATTCACTAAAGTTTCCATAAAATTTCGATATCATCAATTTCGGAAGTTTCACAGTCGTGCAGGAAGGTACATAATGTCTCATTTCATTTTCATCTATTCGTGAGTTAGAATTCGGTATATTTTCGCCATGAAAATCTGATTGGCGAATCTTTTTATTTGCCCTAAATCTCCAAGTAATATATTTCTCTCGATATTCCTCTACGCCCTGTAATTCCTTCTCTAAATCGTCAGTTTCAAGAAGCGTTTCTATTTCGTGATCCACTAATTTAAGTTCGTTAAATGATTCATTTAATTGTTCTAATAATTCTTCAAGATCAATTCTAATTAGCGTGTCAAGTCCACTTTCAATCTTATTGCATGTTTTCGTTAAATATGATCTGTTAATAGCACGCTTCTTCTTTAAACGTAGAATTAGTTCTTCCGCCATCATGTAAACAAAGCGGCAAGTAGGGTTAGCTAGCGAGTTCCAAAATGGTCAGCTTAAAATGATTTTTTTTTCTAGAATTTACCTTCAACAGTCCCGGCTGGGATGCCAAAAATATTGCGATTTCACCGCCACTCTGTGTTGTGACGATGATCTAAGTTCTATAGAGGTAGTCGATCACCTCTATTCTTGGTCGGCGGGGTTGAAGGTTCAAAATTAAGGCGTCGCTGTTTATAACACTTTTAAAATATACGACGAAAACAGGAGGGAAAATTATATTTATTATAATTTAAGAAAATAAGTAAAGTATTATTTAATTAATTATATATTTAAATATTTACACTAAAAGAATCGGAGATCAGGGCAAATTATAGAGTTCGAAAGTTGTTTACAGGTTCTTCTGTTTTTGTTTACTCATTTTAGCCGCTGCATCCCCGTAGCCGCTTCCGTCGGCCTCCCATTGGCTGCTTCGAACTCGTTCTTTTCCAACAGTCTGAATCCCGATATATATGCTAAACGGTAAAACTTCCTTAAGCTTTGTACATGAATATATAGTTGTTCTTCTAAATTTAATACGAAAATTTCATATTAGAGTTTTTAATTTTTTTTCTAATCAACAAAAATATTTCGTTAAAAGCATGATGATGTCTTAATTTAATTGAATTCCAACACAAATTAGTATTATGATACATTAGCGCCCCATCTGTTATCAAAATTCGAAACTATTATAGACGTGTATGATTCTTTTAAAAATTAAACAATATTTACTGTCCTTACTGCAATGGAAAAAATAATCAATGGAAGGGCCTGGCTCATCAGTGGTGAATCCTCCCATTAATTTTTCTATTGCAGTAAGGACAGTAGAAATTGTTTAATTTTTAAAAGAATCATACGCGTCTATAATAGGTTCGAATTTACAAATTAGTATTATTTGTGGTTTTTGGAACCCGTAACACATTAAGAAATGGATTTTCGAAATTTAGGATTCGTCCTACCAACTCTAAGGTAAGTCCTCTAATAATAGATATAACGCATACACAGTAGTCGAATCTCTATCCGATAAGAAATCTCGAAGGATTCCTCTTGGAAAGACTTCTTTTGTATCTCAGTTGTTTTTTTTTCTCTAGAAGGAAAATATAAATTTACTGGAGAGAGAGAGATTGATTGAGATTGAAACTGATTTATTACAATATCCATATAAGATTATATAAGGTTAAATACAGAATATATATAAATATGCATAAATAAGATTATAAAATGATAAATGTGTAAATAAATAGATTAAAATAAATAAAATAATTGATAAATATACATATATATTGGCCAAATACCCATTCTTGAGTTGCACGATAAGGAGATGCCTTTTTCTTAATTTATGCACCTTATCCCAGTACAATGTTATATTTGTACTATTTTTTCATACATATATATATGAATATATTAAAGGTCTTCATTGGTAGCGCCCACCGCGGGAAAGACTCCGCCACCGATGGACTGCGAGAGTTCTTTCCCACAGAGTGGGCAGGTCAATGTGATAGCTGGCGTTACCTACCTCAAGACCAAGATGGTACTTGAAGATGGTCGCCTTCGCTACACTGGTAAACTTCATTGCCTCGGATGGAGGCCGACGCCGAACAGCCAGGCCTGTAGATCCAGGGATAGAAAGAGAGATTGAAACTGATTTATTACAATGTCCATATGAGATTGTACAAGTTTAATAGGAGAAAAAAAAGTAAAATTAAATATTGCTGTGTACACTTTTAGATTGGTGCACTATGATGTTGGTTCGTTTGGATTAAGTGGTCTAAAGCAAAGGTGACAATATATATATATTTAAAGAGGATCAACGCTGTATACAAAAGCAAACTAAAATCGAATAAAAAAACTGGTTTTCTTTTTCTCGCAGATTACATAAGGCCTAGCGAAGAAGTACGTCCATCTCATCAAGCAAGCCGTGCGCTCTACTCTACCAGCCCCACTACGACTACTACTACGACAACTGCCGGCGGCACAGGCAACATCGCCTTTTTTATAGGCAAAAGATAAAACAATAGAAAAAAATGCAAAATAGCTATTTAAATAAAATATAAATACAAAGTACATTTACATAACTAACTAGCAAATATTATTTTCATCAGACGAATCCCACTGATGGTCGTCTGGTATGATGTCACATTCCGTTCTGAAGTCGGACAGATCTCCCCGACATGTGCTCTTGCACAAAAACATACAGATGATGTCTTTCAATATTTGTACGATACAGTTCGTTCAGAGTTTCGTTAAAACAGATAAATCTGAATTCTATTCATTTATAAATGTTGGTATAAAGCTTTGAATTTAATGTAGATGTTATTTATTGTATTTTGGAATTATAGATTTGTATTATTTATTCGTGAATTTCTTCTCTTGACATCTACTATTTTTTTTTGTAGAAAAAAAGCACTACATTTCTGTAAATATTAATTTGTGTTATTTATTGCTAAGAGATGAAAGTATTATCAAATCATCATCAAACCCAGATGTAATAAACTTCCAACAATAAATATTTATCAATATCAATTAACCTTAATATCAAATATCGAGCTATATCCACAGCAATGAAATTTTGCTCACAAAAATTAAACTTTTTCCATATAAATGAAATATTTTAGATGGAAATTTTGCCTAAAGGATATTTATCTATAAAAAGAATGGTTACCTTTCCCGTTAAATTAAACATACAAACTAGAGGTCATCTATTGACCTTCGCCTCAAACTAAAGGCCTCGGGGCGGTGACAAAGCCACAACTCTAGCTTAATCACAGCACACTTTATAATCAACAATGTGGTGTTTATATTCAACAATACCTATATCAACAACCATAAACTTTCTTCATCTATAGTAATGAAAACTCAATATGGATAAAGAATTAAATCTTTAACAACGATATATTTACCTCTTCAAAAATGAATTGATATACACAATAATATTTATCCAAAGCAATGTTTTTATCCTCGAACATAAAACTTTATAAAAAACAATGATATATTATGCGCAACAATAACCTCTCTATCCAAAAACAATGAGAAAATTCTACTCTACAATTTTACTTTTCCCACAACAATGGGTTTATACACAAAACATGAAACTTTCTCCATAACATTGAACCTTTGCACAACAATGAAATTTAACCTTATCGATCAAATGTTATCTGCAAGAATAATATTTATTTACATAAACAATGAGACGCTATAGAAAAAATTATTATTATCCTTAACAACGAAATGTATCCTCACCAATTAAATTTTATCAAAGATATATATAATTTATTATTAACAATGATATATATCTAAACAATGAATTTTTATCAATAAAAACGAAACTTTATTCAAAAAATAAAACTTTATGAACATTAATGAAATGTTATTTACATTAATGGACTTTATCCACACATAAAGTAAATCAATCCTCATTAATCATATTTATCTCCAATAATAAACCTTCAGCCAAAACGGTGAAATGTTTTCACAACAACGAAATATATCTCACAGAATGAAATTTATTCATAACAATGTGAAACACTTATCCTCAACAATGTAATTATATCCACAACAAAGGAATATATCCATCCTATTGTATTTTTCTCAACAATAAAATGTATCCACAACAATTAAATTTATCAACAACCATAAAATACAAGTACTTGTACTTGTATATCTACAATAATGACAATTTATCACAATCATACAATTAATCCTCAACAATACCAAATTTAAAAAATGATGTTAATCATCAACAATTCAACTTGATCAACAACAATAATTTTTATATTCACATCTCTATAAATTTAAACAATGAGATATTTTTCATAACAAAGACTACTTTTCTCAAAACAATGATGCATTATCCACAACAATGATGCATTATCCACAACATAGATGCATTATCCTCAACAACAAAACGTTATCCACTTTGAAGCATTACCCGTACAAAGATATTTTATTGATGATAAATTTAATTTTGATATTATACATAGTGAATGATCACATTTTACCTTTTTTGTTTTCTTTTATGAATAATTTGTGTGTGATAAATATTTATTTTTGACCATGTAAACTAATAAAATCATTCGACACACATACATTGCCATTGTTGCCAGAAATCTTTCTCCATCTTACACGAGGCATCAGACATTTCACAATAAAGCAATGTTTCAAATGCAATTTCTGTATGAGAAACCTGTTTTACAATATTTGATTTTAAACATCTTTTAGAGCATTTAAATTTTAATAATTTGCATGTTACATTATTATTTCCTTAATATATACGTCTATAGTATTTCCCTTCTTGGTGTAGAGATTCTAAGGGCTATACACTACTGCATTAGCCCTTAGAATCCCTACATCAAGAAGGTAAAACGCTATAGACGTATATATTAAGGAAATAATTATGTAACATGCAAATTATTAGATTTTAAATGCTCTAAAACGTGTTAATAAAAATGTAAAACAGGTTTCTCATACAGAAATTGCATTTGAAACATTGCTTTATTGTTAAATGTCTGATGCCTCGTGTAAGATGGAGAAAGATTTCTGACAACAATGGTAATGTGTGTGTGTCAAATGGTTATTTAAGTTTACATGGTCAAAAATAAATATTTAACACACACACAAATTATTCATAAAAGAAAACGAAAAAAAAAAAAGATAAAATGTGATCATTCACTATATATTATATCAATATTAATTGATAACGTTAAATTATTAGAGATAAGATATCGAATTATTATTATTCAAATTAAAATATGGTCAAAATAAATAAAAACAAACAAATTATTCATAGAGAAACGAACAAAAGATAAAATGTGATATATTGAATGAAATCAAAGCAACAACTAGGTATCTTTTTTTTCAGTGTTGCCCAAAATAAATATATTTTTCTGATGGAAATATTGTAGAATCGTCTGCAAGGGATTTATCTTGGCAAGATGGCGTGAAGGATTCAACCACGTCAGGGGAGGGGGGGGCAAAGGGTTGTTACGTTTGGTCACGCTACAGTAGAAAATATTGCTTCTCCTCTACGCAGCACCCTGGGGCCATGCAAAACTGAATGTCTACCTCGCCATGAAATGTCTCTTCTATTTATTGTCAACTTCCACAAATGTCGAACCCATCGAAGAATAAAAAAAACAAAATCCCCATAAAATTTCACTTTGAAAGAAATATTTAAGTTACATAGGGGAGATGGTGCATTCTTTTATTGGTAAAGCTTTTCAATTTTGAATAAAAAAATATATATTGATTTGTTTTTTATATATATATTTTTGTAATAAATCTGAATTTATATTACACAAATCATAATGATATAAATGTCGTTTGTTTTCAATATATAAATCATCATCAATGTATCATTAGGAATTGTATGGCAAATATTTTTAATTGTAAAAGGCTAAAAACACTTTTAGAATCTTCATATAGACACTTGATATAAAACTTACTTAGCCACTGGAGATGTGTCGGAACTGGAGGCTGTTGGGTTCTGTGCTTCCTGGAGTATAGGAGCTCCATTTATGCTTCCTTCCTGTGGTGAATCTGTATAAGACCCTGAAGGCTGTTGGGTTCTGTGCTACCTGGAGTATAGGAGCTCCATCTATGCTTTCTTCCTGTGGTGAATCTGTATAAGACCCTGGAGGCTGTTGGGTTCTGTGCTACCTGGAGTATAGGAGCTCCATCTATGCTTCCTTCCTGTGGTGAATCTGTATAAGACCCTGGAGGCTGTTGGGTTCTGTGCTACCTGGAGTATAGGAGCTCCATATATGCTTCCTTCCTGTGGTGAATCTGTATAAGACCCTGGAGGCTGTTGGGTTCTGTGCTACCTGGAGTATAGGAGCTCCATCTATGCTTCCTTCCTGTGGTGAATCTGTATAAGACCCTGGAGGCTGTTGGGTTCTGTGCTACCTGGAGTATAGGAGCTCCATCTATGTTTCCCTTCCTGTGATGTATCTGTATAAGACCCTGGAGGCTGTTGGGTTCTGTGCTACCTGGAGTATAGGAGCTCTATCTATGTTTCTTCCTGTGGTGAATCTGTATAAGACCCTGGAGGCTGTTGGGTTCTGTGCTACCTGGAGTATAGGAGCTCCATCTATGCTTCCTTCCTGTGGTGAATCTGTATAAGACCCTGGAGGCTGTTGGGTTCTGTGCTACCTGGAGTATAGGAGCTCCATATATGCTTCCTTCCTGTGGTGAATCTGTATAAGACCCTGGAGGCTGTTGGGTTCTGTGCTACCTGGAGTATAGGAGCTCCATCTATGCTTCCTTCCTGTGGTGAATCTGTATAAGACCCTGGAGGCTGTTGGGTTCTGTGCTACCTGGAGTATAGGAGCTCCATCTATGTTTCCTTCCTGTGATGTATCTGTATAAGACCCTGGAGGCTGTTGTTGGGTTCTGTGCTACCTGGAGTATAGGAGCTCTATCTATGCTTCCTTCCTGTGGTGAATCTGTATAAGACCCTGGAGGCTGTTGGGTTCTGTGCTACCTGGAGTATAGGAGCTCTATCTATGTTTCTTCCTGTGGTGAATCTGTATAAGACCGGTGGTCTTAATAAATCTGTGTGTATAAAACTCATTTAAATATATGAAACCATTTATGATATAATGCACTAGCGCGCCATCTGTTATCAAAATTCGAAACTATTTTAAAACGCGTAAGATTCTTTTTGAAATTAAACTATTTCTACTTCCCTTACTGCAATGGAAAAAATAATGGATCTGGCTCATCAGTGGTGAATCCTCCCAGCGGTTTCGCCAGTTTAATATACCATGGTAGATTAAATTAGTAGAAATTGTTTAATTTCAAAAATAATCTTACGCGTTTAAAATAGTTTCGAATTTTGATATGAGATAATATAAATTGCTTTTAAGACAATCGTTTTAACAATAGTATTTGTGAAATACCAAAATATAGCAAACTTACATAGAACATAAGTGACACAAAAACATTTTATAATACAGGATTATACATCTTTGACTTTCGTCAACCATGACTAGGGATCGATTTCCGCATTTAGCACGTTTATGCTTCAATGGCCACCTATTCTTGCACAAGTTCGAACTACAAAAGAGTTCAAGTAGCCAAACACATATATCTGCCGGCTCCTTGTAAGTGAATAAGTCGAATTTCCTTCTAAATGTATAGAGATTTATGGTGCACTTAGAGCAGTTGCTAACTACCCAGTCTGATAATCATGTTTACTTGGGATATAAAAGAGGAAATATAGAATATTCACAATTCTATTGAGTTATATATCAAGATATATATAACACAATATAGCGAATTAATAGCAATATATGGCCTCAATTATAGTCCAAATATTATTATAAAAGAAATTATAGCGAGCTTACATAGAACACAAATGACACAAAAACATTTTATAATACAGGATTATACACCTTTGACTTTCGTCAATCATCACCAGGGATCAAATCCAGCATTGAGCACGTTTATGCTTCAATGGCCACCTATTCTTGCAGTTGTTCGAACTACAAAAGAGTTCAAGTAGCCAAACGTATATCTACTGGCTCCTTGTAAGTGAATAAGTCGAAATTCCTTCTAAATGTATATAGATTTATGGTGCACTTAGAGCAGTTGCTAACTACTTATCCTGATAATCATGTACTTAGGATGATTCAACAAATCTTTAGATAATAAAAAGGCATATATTGGATTGAATAAAATATTTATTCGCCAATATTTCGGTTGGCTGAACGCCAACCTTTATCAAGGCATTACATTTTTGTATAAAGAAAATCAGCGCCGTATAATGTGGCTGGAGCATAACACTATGCGGCGCTGAGTTTGTTTATACAAAATTGTAATGACTTGATAAAGGTTGACGTTCAGCCAACCGAAATATTGGCAAATAAATATTTTATACAATCCAATAATAATATAAATATTTAAATATTGATTGTTCTATTTTCAGAACAATAAACAAATATAGAATATTTATTTCTATCGGGTTATATACTATAATATATATTAAATAATATAATGAATTAATATAAATATCACCTCAACTATAGTTCAAATATTATTTATAAAGAAATTGCATCACATTCATACAATTAGGATTACAAAATTTAAAAAAAAATCAAAAATGTGATCCTACAAATCTCTAATTAAACAAACCTATTTGAAGAAATATAGAGATAGCAGCGATTGTTTTTTTAACATTTTATATTTTTCCAACATTTCAGCGATTACCTGCCACCTTCTTCAGGTAAAAAAACACATGATGTTATTAAAAATATTTTTCATATAAAATGATCCTGCATGTGACACAATATATGTGATATGAGTCGTAATCTCATTCAACAATAGGATGCTAATATATTGAAGGGAATGAAAAGACATGTCTCCATAGAAGAAAGGACTGAAGGGAAGAGAGAACCAAGGCTTAATCCTCCATAATCCACCTGTCGATCCTATGTTCCTTCCAGCCACAACTCCTGCAATAAATAGGGAAGGCCACTAGGGATTATTTCAACCAAGACCATCGGTTCTATTATACCCTAGAAGCTAAAGCTGTTGTGTCAGGCATTCCGGTAGTTTACAGAAATGGTCTATAGATGGCATTATCTGCGTCCAAATTACAAATCAATATCCTCCCGACATATATATATTCCTCTGTGTTCTGCCCGAGTGAATGTTCGCTGAAAGAATCTTATATATGTAAATAAGGAAGGTTCATAGGCCACTTTAACATTTTCAATGAAACTACAATAAAATACCAATAAAAATACAGACAAGGTACCTCGGTTGGCCGGTATCATGATCTGGGTGCACGGACCGATCTGATCTGCTCCATGGACAAAACACCACCGCTAATAACAATAAAGTCCTTAAATTTTGCTAGATGAAGTTTAAACAATATTGACATTCCAAAGCCTATTCAAGTTAAAACAAATTAACTAATTTACATATTTTGTGATAGAAAGTAATAATGATTTATTGATGAATATATATTGAATACTACTGATACGATCCGTTTGTATAATGTTTTAAGGAAAACTTTCACTCAGGTTAATACCGGGCGAGGCTAGGTACATTCACTTGTATTTATATATAATACAATATTACTGGTGGTATATATCAGACAGATCTGCGGTGACTGTAGACGTGGCGAATTGGCTACGGGAAGTGGGCTCCTGGTGTGTGGCCGTATGGACTGACCGGGAGTCTGGTGCGGGGAGGAGATTAAGATTGAAACTACTTTATTTTAAAGTCCATATAAGATTATATAAGGTTAAATACAGAATAAATATAAATATGATTATATAATCATAAATATATGAACAAATAGATATAAATAATTGATAAATATACATATATATACAAGGTCTTCATTGGTGGTGCCCACCGCGGGAAAGACTCCGCCACCGATGGACTGCGAGAGTTCTTTCCCACAGAGTGGGCAGGTCGATGTTATGGATGGCATTACCCAACTCGAGACCAAGATGGTACTTGTAGATGGTAGCCTTCGCCACACTTGTTAGTTTTATTGCTTCGGGATGGAGGTCCGGAGGAGGAGAAGACGTGGCGATTTGCCTCCGGGCGTGTGGATGATCCTGTAAGGAGAGCCTGGACATTGGAGCGGTCTACAAGATGGTTTAGTTCTGGCTGGACTTGTAGTGTGGGAGCTACACGCTTCACAAGAGTGTTATCCACGGCGCCAAGGATTCTTCTGACGAGGAAGTTGAAGGGCGGTCTACAGTGGACTACAATACAGGTAGGTTCCTCCCTACTGTTGTTATCTGGAGACATCACAGTCTTACATTTCTTGATACCTTTCTGATATAACGTTCTCATTCTGAAACCCGAGATTAATTTACACACCGAAAAACCTTTGCTTTTGCTTTTAAACTTTGGGATAAAAGTTTTCATGATTTTCATTAATATATTTAAAACAAATTCATACATTTATTTTTTATTTTGAAATATAATTTCTGTGTCCATTTAATGCTTATAAAACAGCGGGTTTTACATATTCGGTATATATTCGCTGAATATTTCCAAATAATTATTCTAAAACACTTTCAATATATATATATATTGTAGCGTAGAAATCAAATCTTTATATATCTGGAGATGTGAAAGTATTTATTGATGACGTCACCACGGCCAGTCGACAATTATTAACAAATTAACCAAACTATCTACTGCTAGAGAATCTTGAACAAGCAAGCAAATAAACATTTTAAAGATGATTTTACAAATACAGAGTAATATATATTTTTATAATCTGTTGTATATTTTCATTGAATAATATTAAATTAAATTAAATAATTTCTTCGCCACAATATATATATATATATTGCTCATGACGCGTAACGGGCGAATCTAGTTATAGAAGCAGAACAGCCTAAACTTATTAAGAAAGGTCTGATAATCAAACTGAGGAAATCCCTGAGAGGGTTTACCACTGATGAGCAATTGTCCTCCCTGTATTGTCCTGACAAGAGAGTATAGACAGTTGAAAGTTGCTTTAGTTGAAAATAAATTATTAATTCTCTTACTATATATGTATTATACTTAATGTTTGTGGCAAATGATGTTTTTATTATAAACGAGAGAATAAACCTGGCTTCGACCGGTTTGTATTACTATAGTGAAAGCTTGCCAAACGAACATTTAATAAACAATTTTCTTGGGGCTATCTTCCACTCCATACTGAATCCATAATTGTCAGGATAAATTGTTCGTTTTTTACTCTTCTTCAACATAACCATTGATAAATTTTGCATATATAGGCTACTCAAAGCTTTTTTTACTCAAAGCTACAGTTGAAAAACGGATATTTCGACAGAAAGGTGCCGTTTACAGTAAGCAGACGAAGGGCACGAGTCCCGTAGGATAAACATACGTGTCGTCCAATCAGCGGGCGAGTAACTCAGCAGATTAGCGGGGTGGAGAGATCCATCTTTCACAGATTAAGGTCCAATATTTTAAATGGACCTGGCTACCTCAATCTGGTCTCCTGGCTAGAAGACTTCTTGGGATTTGTGTCTTTCTGATTGAGATGATTTCATTCCTGTCTATCAGCTATCCTAAATAGGAAATTTGCTTGCTAGCGAAATATATGTTTCGTTGTTGAATTCTAAAATTATTTGCCCTATCTCCATTCGATAATGGCAATTTGAGATTATTTAAAAACAATTTTATCGCATAACATTTCTCATATTGAATCACGACTAGGTTTTGTACTTCCGTACTTTCACTAGCCAAAGATTTAACTAAGAAGCATGGTTTAACATACAGGGTGATCCAAAAGTCCCGCACAACTTTAAAAATTAATAACTCCGCGAATATTTGCGCTAAAGAAATGCGGTAAACACCATTGTGTTCAGGATGCAATGGGATTTTTTATGGCAAATAATGAAAAATTCGAAATTGATTTAGTTACAACTTTATTCACTAGATGGCGCCCTACCAGAATCAGCGATTCAGCGGCCAAATTGTTTGATAAATTGAAAAATATAACTGAACGACACGTATTTTTACTTTTTGAATACCAGGAAAGAACCCTAATAATATCAAATGATAAATTAATAAAACACCATTTCGCCAAAAGTTAGAAGAAATGGTTAACGATTTTTAAATACAATCTGAGATATGTAAAATAGGTATATGCAAATTAAAACATGTAGCAAAAAAAAAAACCTGATATTTTAGATGCGGTTTGCTGGAATCCTCTCAGCTATTTATATTTCGAAAATAATAATTTTCTATTTTTTAAAATTCAACTCTCTCTCAGTATCGATTATATTTATTTTAATTCATTTGAAAAATATTTATCTATCTCTGATGATTTATTTTACTCTGGAATGCCGTTGTTGTTTTTGTCGTGTCCAATAAAGAGCCTCAGATTCTTTTCGTTTGGCCAACAAAAAATGTCCAATTTATATACACATATATTCTTACATAATGAGACTTTAAAGAATGCAAATAATCTTAATCTATTTACATACACAACACATCTCCCCCCTTAATAATACTCCAGTCGGTCTAGGGTTTCCTGGCTCTCTGAGGTCTAGGACTGCGGACGGGCACTTGCACAGCGGCAGCCTCCGGTTTAGGAGTGCAAGAGGGCACGTGCACAGCAGCAGGCCCTGGTATAGGAGTGCAAGAGGGTACGTGCACAGAAGCAGTCTCCTCCTTGTTTCCTGATGTAACCTCTGGAACCTCCTCTTCACTTTATTTCTGACTTCCACCTACAGGCTTCTCTCCTAATGTTCGAGGAAGTATCAAATTTCTTGTCTCCACTTGTTTCTTTCTCACAGGTCGCAATTGATTGATATGCCTCTTATACACAACGCCCTCGCAACTTATAAGGTAGTGACGGTAGCTCAATAATTCCAAAATGGTACCTTTTTACCGTTTAGGTCCAGTTGCATAGTTGCGGAAATAAACCTCGCAACCTGTAGTAAACTGCTCCTGCCTTCTTACGGCCTCATGAAATACCTCTCGCGGATTTCTCATCTTGGTATTAAATTCGAGAATCTTGATCTTAAACTTCTCTTCATTAGCAGTTCCGCCGGGGAATTCCTTTATTACAGTTTGGGGGAATGCTCTATGAGCAAATAGGAAACTTTGTAGTTTCGTCTCTATATCATCCTTCCCATTATTCTTTCTCAAAAGGTTTTTAAACTCTCTTACATATCTCTCAGCTAAACCATTTGTACTAGGATTATACGGACTGGTCTTAGTGTGCCGTATACCATTCATTTTGGTAAATTGCTCGAATTCATCGGAGGACAAACTGTCTTCCGTTATCTGTAACAAAATATTAGGGCAATCCAATTCTGGCGAGAATTTCTCTAAGATGACTTATAATCGTTTTTCTGGTAATATCTTTGATGATAAAAATTTCTATCCACTTTGAGTATGCGTCCACGAGAACCAAAAACATTCTTCGCATGAACAGACCCGCTAGATCAAGATGAAGTCGATGCCACGGTTTTTCGGGCCAAGTCCATTCCGAGATGGTAGCCGGGGGCATGCTTGCCGATTCTTGGCATACTCTACATTCTCTAGTTAACTCTTTGATGTTACTGTCTATGCCTGGCCACCAGAAAATACCGTCTGGCAATCATCTTCATTTTAACAATCCCCATGTGTATTTCATGCAAGTCATTTAAAATTAAAGATATTAATTTTTGGGGAATTACCACTCTTTCACGCCATTGAAAACAATCAAACTCCAAACTTAATTCCTCATTGATCTTATAATAAGGAGCTAGTGGGTTTTCCCTCAGTACCCTTGTGAATTTTCACACAGTTGCCTTCTCTAACATTCCTTAATACTATAGACAGTATTTTATCTCGGGACGTCTCATATGCCACCTCCCTAAAAGAGAACGGTACCTCATTCAACTTCCTGAGAAGAAGTACCTGGTCTTCATCAAGAAACTCCCTGACACTCGATTCTAAAGGAAGACGTGACAATGCGTCAACATTGGAATTATCACTACTTTTTCGAAACTCCTCAGTATAATTAAATGCAGCTAATTTTAAGGACCATCTTTTAATTCTGGATGCTGCACATATGGGAATTGGTTTCTGAGGTGAAAATATATGAATTAAGGGTCGGTTGTCTGTGACTAATACGATTTTTCGTCCCAGTAAGTATTGTCTTGATTTCTCATCGCCATAAGTTATGCTCAACGCTTCCTTTTCTAGTTGAGAGTACCGTTTTTCCGCTTCAGTTAATGTTCTAGAAGCAAAAGCTATAGGGCATTCTTCCTTTCTATCATTTCTATGACTCAGAATTACGCCTAGTCCATAGTCCATTAATAATGATTTATATTTTTTAAATAACATTCGATATTTTTCGTTCAATTCCATCTACAATTTTTATTCAAAAGTTGATAGAATAGCGCTAAAATGTTTGCTATATTATTTATGAATCTATAATAATAAATTAAGAGTCCTATGAAAGATCTCAATTGCGAAACATTCTTTAGGTTCAGGCGCCTCTATCACTGCTTTAATTTTATTTTCTAAGGGATGCAGTCCATATTTATCCATTTTAAACCCTAAAAATTCCACTGATTTCTTTTTAAATTTACATTTATATCTGTTTAACTTTAAACCTTTTTCTAGCAATCATCTAAACACTAGATCCAACTTTTGTTCATGATCTTTAAAGTCTTTTCCTGCAACCAAAATATTATCTATATAGCAGGCCACACCTGGCAAATCAGAAAATAGGCCTTCCATAATCCTCTGAAATTTATTTGGTGCTACCGCTACGTCATATGGTAGTCTTTTATAAGAAAACAACCTCTTTGTTGTGTTTATATCAACAACAGCTTTGGCTTCTTCCGCTAACATTACTTGTAAGTAAGCCTGTGATAGGTCTAGAGTCGAAAGTACGGTGCTTGTAGATAATTTTGAAAAGATCTCATCGATCGATCGAATGGGATACCTATCTAATTCTATTGCTTTATTAGCTGTACATCTAAAATCACCACATATCCTTACACTAACATCCTTTTTTGATGCCGGTACTATTGGAGCGGTCCAATATGCATGAACTATAGGTTATAAAATGCAAGAAATCACTAAACGATCAATTTCATTCTCTACTTTGTTTTTTGGAGATAAAGGTAAACTTCTGGCCTTACAAAACACAGGAGTCACATCCTTTTTTAAATTAAAAATTATGCTAACGTCCTTTAGAGACAGCCCAAATCTTTGTTAAACAAATCTGCATACCTATCCATCAAATTTTTATATATTTAAATATATTTCTATATATATATTCTTTTTGAAAATAGAGCAATCCATATTTAATTCATTAGATAATAAAAAGGCATATATTGGATTTAATAAAATATTTATTTTGCCAATATTTCGGCTGGCTGAAAATAAAGGTTGGCGTTCAGCCAGCCGAAATATTGGCAAAATAAATATTTTATTAAATCCAATATATGCCTTTTTATTATCTAATATATATTCTTGTTATTATCGTATTATATTCATTATTTAAAATTTTAATGCTAAATAATATAGAATAATCAAGTTTCAAACTGTTTAAGCCATTCTCTTCCTAATAAAATTACCTGGATTTTTTCATTTACAACTATTAATCGTAAATATTGGTTGGCTTCTTTTACAAAAATACAGGGTGATCCAAAAGTCCCGCACAACTTTAAAAATTAATAACTCCGCGAATATTTGCGCTAGAGCAATGCGGTAAACACCATTGTGTTCAGGATGCAATGGGATTTTTTATGGCAGATAATGAAAAATTCGAAATTGATTTTAGTTACAACTTTATTCGCTAGATGGCGCCCTACCAGAATCAGAGATTCAGCGGCCAAATTGTTTGATAAATTGAAAAATATAACTGAACGACACATATTTTTCCTTTTTGAATACCAGGAAAGAACCCTAATAATATCAAATGATAAATTAATAAAACACCATTCGCCAAAAGTTAGAAGAAAGGGTTAACGATTTTTAAATACAATCTGAGATATGTAAAATAGGTATATGCAAATTAAAACATGTAGCAAAAAAAAAACTGATATTTTAGATGCGGTTTGCTGGAATACTCTCAGCTATTTATATTTCGAAAATAATAATTCTCTATTTTTTTTTAAATTCAACTCTCTCTCAGTATCGATTATATTTATTTTAATTCATTTGAAAAATATTTATCTATCTCTGATGATTTATTTTACTCTGGAATGCCGTTGTTGTTTTTGTAGTGTCCAATAAAGAGCCTCAGATTCTTTTCGTTTGGCCGACAAAAAAATGGCCAATTTTTATATACACATATATTCTTACATAATGAGACTTTAAAGAATGCAAATAATCTTCATCTATTTACATACACAACACATCTCCCCCCTTAATAATACTCCAGTCGGGCTAGGGGTTTCCTGGCTCTCTGAGGTCTAGGACTGCGGACGGGCACTTGCACAGCGGCAGGCTCCGGTTTAGGAGTGCAAGAGGGCACGTGCACAGCAACAGGCCCTGGTATAGGAGTGCAAGAGGGTACGTGCACAGAAGCAGTCTCCTTCCCGGTCTGTCCATTCGTAGTTTTGTATAATCTTTGATATTGAATCTCAGATTCTGATTCAATTTTGTCTCCTGAGGACAATTATTATGTACATTGTTGTCACAGGGAAGACAAGTCAGCTCTTTATTTTCCTCTGGGTACCATTTATATTGAGTTGTAGTAGATTGAATTGTGTCTTCGTAGTAGATTTCTCGTCATGAGCTCGAGCTGCAGCTCCTGACGCGGCGGTTACCCCGGACGCGGTAGCATTACTGGAGATATCAGTTTTGCTCTTCATTTGAAAATGTGTGCCGTTGCAATGTTAGTCATCTTGGAAACGAACCAGAATTTGGTCAAATATTCCAAGGGTCCAGGGGGGACCGCAAGGAGGTGTGGTCGAACTTCTCCCTTCCCTCTGGAATGCCGTCACTACAGGATAAAGCAATCTTGGTGAATTGTTGACGTGACAACGTCTTAAATTAGGTTGCGGCTGGGAGTCACTTATGAAAAAGTGTAACGCCCGGTAACGTTACGATGAGTCACCGAACGAGAGTGCTGCGCGCGCAGCGCTAGAGAATTAGGCGCATTGAATCGGCGCATGCTTGTCTCTGTCTTTGTCTTTCTCGAACGTTCTTGGCGTTGGAAAAACAAGAAAGCGTCATAATACAAGTTCACACGTGTGGTTAAAGTATCGTCAGCTGTGTCTGTAGTGAAAATGTGGAGTGCTTAGATTCATCATTTACAACAACTACAACAATAAAGGTAAATAATTGTACACTCATATTTCATTATCGTAAACTATGATTGATTGATTAATTGTTAGATTGACACAAAAGTTGAGAAACTGAGTTTATAGGTTATGTCATACTATTGATAAATGTTGATAGTGTTAAGTAAATTATTAGTTTAAAATTAATTAATTAATTAATTATTATTTTACAAATTTTAAATAGTTTCAAATTTATTTAGCAAAAATTTGAACCTTCGATCTGAATAAGTGTTTTGATTTTCAAATTGATTCTTTAAATTAAAAATTCATCCATTCAATTTCAAATGTTCAACAGGAATCACCACTCTCAAAACAATGGAAACGGTGCCTTCAACTTCCAGTACTTCAATGGAGACGGAGGATATCGTGCCGTCAACGTCTGCAGTACCTTTCGTTGTTCCACACACCACCTCTACCGCCAGAACGAATGCTCAGCGACAACGTGAGTACAGACTACGAAAAGCATTGACCAGAACTCCTGAACAAGTAAGAGCCTTTGCAAAAGCGGCTGCGGAGAGGCAACGCAGGTTCAAGCTACGTAAATCTGCTAACATAGCCCTCACCAGCGGTACGTCAGAGTCACCTGCTTCAACGTCTTGTTCTGTGGTGGAGAGAACAAGCGTTCCTGTCGTGGCGGAGAGAACGAGCGTTCCCCTAACTAACGCTCCAACGGCAACGTGCATTCCGACAACGTAGAGCAGCATCTTCTCGGACTGATGTACAACCGACTACTTCTTCAAGCCAAACAGCAATACAACTGGAACAATCCACCTGGTATACCAAATGGTCATCGTCAATACGGAGATTTCAATCTACTTTCCTGGACAACGATTTTGGCCATGCTTGCTCGGTTTGTGACAGATTGTGGTTCAAGAATGACCTTAAAACCATCACTGCACTACAACTGAAGGTAATCTCGGATTGGTACGTTAAGGAAAATCGGCAGCTACGCAAGGAGGATTATACAAAGTCTTGCAACACCTGTAGACAATCACTGAATAAGCGTAAGCTTCCTACTCTCGCAAAGGTCAACGGCTTCTCATATCCTGACATACCTCCAGGTCTACCGCCTCTGGATCCTATCAGTGAACGTTTGGTCTCACCGCGCCTTCCATTTATGCAAGTCCTATCATCGTCCTATCCTCAACAAAATCACTCAAATAGGAATTAGTTAAGTTTAAGTTTACATGTACAATGTTTTAGTAAACAAAATATATTTCTATAGTTAAAATTTGTGCAATTCTTATTTTCATTCAATTCCTTGTTCCTATTGTGCAATTTAATTATATTCATATCAATAAATATTCTACCGTTGTCACGTAAAATCTTCGCCCGTAAAACCGACTTTACAGGCAACCATTGTTTTTTTTAATTGTGATTCAGAATCTGCCACTGAATCATTACGAGCGTTTCGTTCCTTTAAAGATATTCGAAGCGGTAAAGGACCAATGAGTTGCTACTCTCTAAAGCGATTGATTAAAAGTTTTGAGGAAACTGGATCTCTGGAAGCAAAACCTCGGAGTGGAAGACCATCGACATGCAAGTCAGTGGCTGTTACGGTTTTGCAGAATGCTGAAGCTATTGAAACGTTATCCACGTATGGAGAAGTAAGTGCTAGACAAGTTTCTCGACAAACGGGGATTTCGTATGGAACAGTTTGGAGAGAACACACATTTAGAATTTTTCTATAAAAATACCCTAACAAAATTCAAAGTTTCCACGAGTTGAAAGTCAGCGATTTTGAGAAGCGTCAAGAATTCGCTGCATGGGTTTTCCGGCAAATTGATATTGATGAAAACTGGCTGTCAAATGTTCTAAGAACAGATGATGCTCACTTTCATCTAAAGGGAGAATTTAACATTCAAAACTGCCTCATTTTGGCAACAGAAAACCCTAGGAATTTTACAGAAATACCACTTCATCAGCACAGAGTTACAGTTTTGTGTGGGTTCACTTCTTCTTTTATTATTGGGCCATTTTTCTTTGAAAAAATCAATGTAAGAACTTTTAAAACCGTTTTTGTAACTGGTGAACGTTATGTTCAACTTTTGAGACAAGTACTAAGCGAAATAACATTCTTGCAAGATGGAGGACCTCCTCATATCTCCCGCGGTGCCAAACAATTGCTGAAGGAAACGTTCAGTGGAATTCGGTGATAAATCGCCACTTTAATATACCAGTGGCCCCCAATATCACCAGACTTGACGCCTTACAATTTCGGTTATGGGGGTACATTAAGTCGCGTTTTTATCGATGCCTGCCTACCACATTGGCCATGTTGAAGGCTTCTATCAGATGGCACGTTTTATAAATTTCAACTATTTAATTGTGACCATTCTGTCATCTATCGTCTGCAGGCGGTGTTTGAGAATGATGGGCGCCACATTGAGCAAGGATTGTGACCTAATACAAGAGAGAATGCAGTTACCTCATGTGTTATATTTTGCAGCTCTTTGTTTTGGGTTATGGGAATAATAAATGCTGTCCTCACATCTTGACTCTTTTTTTTTTCTGTAGTCGGTAATTTTTTTGTTTGTCATTTGCCCACAATTTTATATTATGTCGTGCAGGCCAAAGTGTTATAACTTCTCGAATAACACTGGTATACACAATTTTACCCCTTATGTTTAGTTTATCGCTTTTCGCTCATTAGAAGAAATAGCATAAGGAATAATCTCTGTTACCCCCCCCCCCCCCCCCCAACTTTAGATGTTTTGCGCAAAAAATAATACAAAATGATTTTACTGCCACGTTTTTCAAAGCAAAAGGTCGATTTAAAAGTGATTTTTTTTGAGGGGATACATTTTCAAAATTATGTACAGTATAATAAACAATGATAACATTTGACAAACCCATAGGATATTTGGAATAAAGTACGACAAATATATTTTGTCACTCCCCTCTATATTTCATTTTTGGATCATGACAAATATCCAGTTAAATAGTCAAGTGTCGCCAATTAGTCAAGAAACTATACATTCCTTATAGCACGAAATCCTATTAGTAGTGCCATCATAATTTTTGGTACTATATTAACATTTCAAAAATCGTGTATTGATATCAGTAGTTATTTTAAAATATTCAATTTATTTCACAAAACTCCATCTAAAATATAAATATTTTTTTGCTACATGTTTTAATTTGCATATACCTATTTTACATATCTCAGATTGTATTTAAAAATCGTCAACCAATTCTTCTAACTTTTGGCGAAATGGTGTTTTATTAATTTATCATTTGATATTATTAGGGTTCTTTCCTGGTATTCAAAAAGGAAAAATACGTGTCGTTCAGTTATATTTTTCAATTTATCAAACAATTTGGCCGCTGAATCTCTGATTCTGGTAGAGCGCCATCTAGCGAATAAAGTTGTAACTAAAATCAATTTCGAATTTTTCATTATTTGCCATAAAAATTCCCATTGCATCCTGAACACAATGGTGTTTACCGCATTTCTCTAGCGCAAATATTCGCGGAGTTATTAATTTTTAAAGTTGTGCGGGACTTTTGGATCACCCTGTATTTCTTTGATCTATAATCTCTATTGATTTACCACAAAAGGATTTTAATCTTAAATTTGTTGGAAATATTATTTTACCTTGCCAATAATTCTTATAAATATCTTTAGGTATTAACGTAACTGGACTTCCTGTATCTATTGTAAAGCACAAATAATAATCATCTACTGTTAAATTTATTGTGGCATCAGTTTCGCCCTGTACAGAATGTATAGAGTCCTCTTGTACAAATTTACATCCCCACATTCTTTTACTAGCTTTGCAGACCCTACTTAAATGACCCAGTTTATTACATTTTAAAACAAGTCTTTGTTCTATGAGATAAAACAGATGCCACGTGTGAATGTCTTTCACCACATCTATAACACACTATTTTGCCTTTGCCACTTTGCCTGAAAGGCCTATACTGCGCCGTACTATTATTGTAGTCGCCCTTTTTATCCTTTCAATTCACAGGGGATATCTTGACCACTAATTTATCTTGTAATTCTCTTGTATTTATCTCCGCCAATTCGAAAGAGATCGCCACTGCAAAAACTTTATCCAGGGTGACATCGTCGTCCTCTTGTAGTAGCTTCTTTTGCAGGATTTCCGACTTGATTCCAGCCACAAAACGGTCTCGCATCATGGTTCCCAACATATCGACGAAATTACAATTTATTGCCAAATGTTTCAATTCTCTAAGATATTCCGAAATTGATTCTCCTTCCTGTTGAATTCTCTTTAAAAATCTGCATAGCTGTGGTATCACTTTCTTCTTTGGATCCAAATGCAGCTTAATTCTTCGAAAGATAGTATCATAGGGTTGATCATTCATTGGACCAGAAGAAAATGTTGTTTCCCTGCTTCAAAGTTTCAGAATCTGGTAGCGAGGTAAAAATCAGCATTTAATCTCCTTCTTCAGATGCCAAAAAGAAAGCCTCAAATTTTTGTACAAAAAGATCGAAGTGTCCTCCACTGGGCTATAGCATCTAAAAGGTATTATTAACTTTGAACTTGTCATGCTGATCTTTTCTACTCCTTTGTTTTCTTGATTCAGATAGTTTAAAAGATGTAATCTTAACCCATTTTCTTATTTTTCCTCTCCATAATCCGAGAGTCAGATTTGTTTAAAAGTTGTAGTTGTTATACTTGCATAGACGCCGTTTTCCTCAGCTTTTTACTGGCTCTGTAGATCGCGCATCCTCGTCGCCACTTTTGTTGTGTCGTAATTAGACGTACAAGAGCTCAAACTTGACCATGGCCAACAACAAATGTCCAATTTATATATACATATATTTTTACATAATGAGGCTTTAAATAATACAAATAATATTCATCTATTTACATAAACAACAGTTAATATATAGCGAGAAGAGTAGAGGACTGAGCACAGATCCCTGAGGTACACCAGCCCATGTTCTTCGGTCCTTGGAAAATGTTCCATTGACCCGAACCTTTGTCCTTCTTCCCCTTAAGAAGTCTGCAATTCAGATTGAGTTTTTCCTCTTACTCCGATGTTGTGCAGCCTTTCAAATAATTTCTACACTCGAACAAAAGCTGAGGTCATATCCAGGAATACGGCCGTTGTCTTCTTTGGCGGTTTTTCCTAGAAATCTATTATTGATTGACAGAAGTAGAACAGTTTATCAGTTGTACAGTGTCTGGATCTTTAGGCAGTTTGGTAGAAGTTTATTTTATTATTGTTAGTGAGCCAGACTATAAGCCTAGAGTGGATAATTCATTCTGTTATTTTACAAAGTATGCTTGTAAGAGCAATTGGCCGATAGTTCTTGCATTCCTTAGCATCTTTGTTTGGTTTCAGTATTGGCACTATAATTGATATCTTCCAATTCTTTGGTAGTTTACGAGTTTGCCATGAAATGTTCAGTATTCATAGGAGTTGATTTTTAGCTTCGTCTCCAAAGTGCCTAATCATTTAACCAAAGATTAGAGCATCTCCAGGTGACATCTTGGATTTAACTTTCCTATTTTTATGAGTTTAGCTCATTCAGTGTGAAGTCTCTCGAGTAAATATCTTGTTGATGGTAATTTCTTGCTTGTGTTTAACTAACTTGTTTATATTAATTTTTAGAGTCCTGCCTTCATTCGTATAGCTGAGTCTGGAAGTGCTTGAAAGATATTCAGAAATTATGTCAGCCATCTGTTTGTTCGTTCTCGCTGTTCATATCGGTTAGAGTATTGGATGATTAGTGTTGGTTTTGAGTTTTATAACACTAATTATATTCCAGTGATGGCTTTCCTTTTTTGGATCCATTTTCTTTGCAGAATTCTGCCCATTTTTCTTGTTTGAATATCCAAATTTCTTGTTCTTATTTTGTGACTAATTTCAATGAGTTCCTTTATGATTTCTTCTGTTTTATTTGTTTTAAGAAGTTCATTTTTATTGTCTCTCTCTGCAATCATTGCCTCGATATTGTGGTCCTTCCAGTAAAGTATTCACAGGTCTTTATGTCTACCTATAGGTATCGATACTTTTGCAGCTTTGGATATGTTCAAAAAGAATTTTACCAAGTTTTTGTCAATCGTTCTGTGATTTGTTTCTTCGTTGCACAGTTCTTCAAGCTTTTCTGTAAATTTTTTTCCAGTGTTCTTTTATTCTGTTGAAACATCTCAAATTTGAATTTTAGGGTTGTTAAAATTGGTCTGTGGTCACTGATTGCACTTTTCAGAATTTTCCATTGTGTTGTGGGAGCGATGTTGTAATTTATCGCTGTGATGTCTATTGCGGATTCTGTGCCTGTGGACTTGGATATATAGGTGTTCTTTTCGTTATTTAACGGCGTAAGGTCGAGGTCGGTTAGCATGTCCTCAACCTGCTGACCTTTGTTATCCTGGACAGGTGATCCCCAAGTTGGTCTTTCGGCGTTAAAATCACCAAGTATGATTGCGATATCCGAAGACGCTTCACTTAATGTCTCTATCAGGCCTGCATTGATGCTAGTATTATCGTGGTGATAAACATTTATGATTGGAATTGTTTTATCTGTAAGATAGATTTCTATTGCCTGAGCTTCTGTCGTGCTTTCTCTAGGCTTACTCTGATTATAGGCGATTTCCTTAAATTTGATTTCTAGAGTTTTATCAAAACGGCAAGTCCTCCTCCGAATTTTTCCGGTCTGTCCATTCGTAGTGTTGTATAATCTTTGATATTGAATCTCAGATTCTGATTCAATTTTGTCTCCTGAGGACAATTAATATGTACATTGTTGTCACAGAGAAGACAAGTCAGCTCTTTATTTTCCTCTTGGTACCATTTATATTGAGTTGTAGTAGATTGAATTGTGTCCTCGTAGTAGATTTCTCATCATGAGCTCGAGCTGCAGCTTCTGACGCGGCGGTTACCCCGGACGCGGTAGCATTACTGGAGATATCAGTTTTGCTCTTCATTTGAAAATGGGTGCCGTTGCAACGTTAGTCATCTTGGAAACGAACCAGAATTTGGTCAAATATTCCAAGGGTCCAGGGGGGACCGCAAGGAGGTGTGGTCGAACTTCTCCCCTTCCCCCTGGAATGCCGTCACTACAGGATAAAGCACTCTTGGTGAATTGTTTTAATTGTGATTCAAAATCTGCCACTGAAGCTTTACGAGCGTTTCGTTCCTTTAAAGATATTCGAAGCGGTAAAGGACCAATGAGTTGCTATTCTCTAAAACGATTGTTTAAAAGTTTTGAGGAAACTGGATCTCTGGAAGCAAAACCTCGGAGTGGAAGACCATCGACATGCAAGTCAGTGGCTGTTACGGTTTTGCAGAATGCTGAAGCTATTGAAACGTTATCCACGTATGGAGAAGTAAGTGCTAGACAAGTTTCTCGACAAACGGGAATTTCGTATTGAACAGTTTGGAGAGAACACACATTTAGAATTTTTCTATAAAAATATCCTAACAAAATTCAAAGTTTCCACGAGTTGAAAGTCAGCGATTTTGAGAAGCGTCAAGAATTCGCTGCATGGGTTTTCCGGCAAATTGATATTGATGAAAACTGGCTGTCAAATGTTCTAAGAACAGATGATGCTCACTTTTATCTAATGGGAGAATTTAACATTCAAAACTGCCTCATTTTGGCAACAGAAAACCCTAGGATTTTTACAGAAATACCACTTCATCAGCACAGAGTTACAGTTTTGTGTGGGTTACTTCTTCTTTTATTATTGGGCCATTTTTCTTTGAAAAAATCAATGGAAGAACTTTTAACACCGTTTTTGTAACTGGTGAACGTTATGTTCAACTTTTGAGAGAAAAGGTTATTCCCATATTGCAGGACAGACAAGTACTAAGCGAAATAACATTCTTGCAAGATGGAGGACCTCCTCATATCTCCCGCGGTGCCAAACAATTGCTGAAGGATACGTTCGGTGGAATTCGTTGATAAGTCGCCACTTTATATACCAGTGGCCCCCAATATCACCAGACTTGACGCCTTACAATTTCGGTTATGGGGGTACATTAAGTCGCGTTTTTATCGATGCCGGCCTACCACATTGGCCATGTTGAATGCTTCTATCAGATGGCACGTTTTATAAATTTCAACTATTTAATTGTGACCATTCTGTCATCTATCGTCTGCAGGCGGTGTTTGAGAATGAAGGGCGCCACATTGAGCAAGGATTGTGACCTAATACAAGAGAGAAGGCAGTTACCTCATGTGTTATATTTTGCAGCTCTTTGTTTTGGGTTATGGGAATAATAAATGCTGTCCTCACATCTTGACTCTTTTTTTTTCTGTAAACAGTAATTTTTTTGTTTGTCATTTGCCCACATTTTATATTATGTCGTGCAGGCCAAAGTGTTATAACTTCTCGAATAACACTGGTATACACAATTTTACCCCTTATGTTTAGTTTATCGCGTTTCGCTCATTAGAAGAAATAGCATAAGGAATAATTTCTGTACCCCCCCCCCCCCCCAAATTTAGATGTTTTGCGCAAAAAATAATACAAAATGATTTTACTATCACGTTTTTCAACGTAAAAGGTCGATTTAAAAAAGATTTTTTTGAGGGGATACATTTTCAAAATTATGTACAGTATAATAAACAATGATAACATTTGACAAACCCATAGGATATTTGGAATAAAGTACGACAAATATATTTTGCCACTCCCCTCTATATTTCATTTTTGGATCATGACAAATATCCAGTTAAATAATCAAATGTCGACAATTAGTCAAGAAACTATACATTCCTTATAGCACGAAATCCTATTTGTAGTGCCATCATAATTTTTGGTACTATATTAACATTTCAAAAATCGTGTATTGATATCAGTAGTTATTTTCAAACCTTCAATTTATTTCACAAAACTCCATCTAAAATATAAATATTTTTTGCTACATGTTTTAATTTGCATATACCTATTTTACATATCTCAGATTGTATTTAAAAATCGTCAACCAATTCTTCTAACTTTTGGCGAAATGGTGTTTTATTAATTTATCATTTGATATTATTAGGGTTCTTTCCTGGTATTCAAAAAGGAAAAATACGTGTCGTTCAGTTATATTTTTCAATTTATCAAACAATTTGGCCGCTGAATCTCTGATTCTGGTAGAGCGCCATCTAGTGAATAAAGTTGTAACTAAAATCAATTTCGAATTTTTCATTATTTGCCATAAAAAATCCATTGCATCCTGAACACAATGGTGTTTACCGCATTTCTTTAGCGCAAATATTCGCGGAGTTATTAATTTTTAAAGTTGTGCGGGACTTTTGGATCACCCTGTATATAGGTTTTTAACTTTTAATTAGACAATTTTAATTTATATTTAGACTTTTTTTTTTCATTTTTATTTAGACACATGGATTCTTCAATAAAAAGTCCATGTGTCTAAATTAAAACGGAAAAAGTCCAAATATAAATTAAAATTGTCTAATTAAAAGTTAAAACATATATATATAAAACATAGAATAAAAGGGGAAAAAAAATTTAAAAAGCTATTCAAGAATATCAGAATTTTATAAAGTCTTGGTGAAATAAGTGAATATTTTTGAATATATTTTCACGAAATTTGTTTATAGAACATGTAAATCAAATGTCTCTATTAGTAAATATTAGATAATAAAACAAGGCATATATTGGATTGAATAAAAGATTCATTTTGCCAATATTGGTCAGTGGTCAGGATATGCCATTTTTAATAATGAATTAAATATGGATTGCTCTATTTTCAAAACTATTAGTAAATATGTAAAAACCTTTATGTTCAATGTTATATAAGGAAGGTATGTAAATTCTATAACTGATTTTTCATTTTTTCTAGTTTTGTTGTGAGGAAAATATCACTCACAAAGGGTTTCAATTGATTAATAAAATTCTAATTTGAAACTGTGGCAATATGATGCATATATTTTATACTATATACTCCCATCTACATTGTTCAATCTTTTAGTTACATCTTTGGCTCGTTGAAGAATCAAAGTTCCATGAAATTTGCAAGAGCTTTAGATGGTATCTACTTATATATTTGCCTTATTCTGTCTGTTTGAAGCTCACGGATGGGATTTTTCATAACCATCGGTGGTTCACTGGTAGAATGCTCGCCTGCCACGCGGGCGGCCCGGGTTCGATTCCCGGCCGATGCATTTTTTTTTTTTTACAATTTTTAAAACTCATTTATATAATATACAAGAATGACATCCACGGCGCCAATTTATAATTGTAACGAATAGTATTTGAATAAAAGCATTTAATCGGGTAAAACCCGGGCGTTGCCCGGGTCATTCATATATAATAATTGTATAAACGAATGCAAGACAAAATCACCGCGAATGTTTCTTTTTTTTTAAGGCAATTTCTTTTTAGGGCAATTATCGTTATTTATCGTTAATTTTTGTTTCGATTTTATTAAAAAAAAACGATATGGTGCCTTTAAAAAATGATCTTTATTACTATGCAGTTTTCTATTTAGTCAATATACCTAAGTTCATGTTGCAAATGTAATTATCTCTATCGATTTAGTAGGTGAAATGCAAAAAAAAAAAATCGACATGATGAAATCTTTATGAAAATTCACATTTTTATTTTTATATTTTCAAGACACACACAGTTTGGGGCGGGACGTTTCACAAGAGAGACATCCACGGCGCCAATTTATAATTGTAACGAATAGTATTTGAATTAAAACGTTTTTAAAATATATACGCACTCGGGTAAAACCCGGGCGTTGCCCGGGCCATTCGTCTAGTATATTATAAAAGATATAAAATGTAGAAAATATTGACTTTTTTCTACATTTCTACCCTTTTAAAATGCATGAAATTTTTCAAAACTACATTTATATATAATTATAAAAACTATAATATAAACTTATATATTGCTAATTTTAAAATGGGAAGGGCTCATCAGTGCAAACCCCTCTCAACTGTTTTGCCATAAATTGGCAAACTCGCAAGGACCTGTCTGAACTCAAGACGATTCTAAGCTCCTGTTAGGATCCAGACGTACCTTCGGAGAAGGCCTCGTCTGGTGTATATATTTTCTCTACTATTTTAAACTCTGTAAACTCTCTCTTGACCATTGACTAGATGTCAATAAACCATTTTTAATTATCAAAATTGTCAGATCATTCTACTAATGGGTTAAACTGATTTCCTATATTTCTTACATAGTTTCTCTGCATTTGTTAAGAAATGTAAAAAATTGTGTTTGAGGAGACTACATATATAAGCTTTTTTAGACTATAAAAAAAGATAGCGCAGAATTAGTATTACATGCATCTTACAATGTTCTTGTCACGAAACAAGCCTGCTGGACAACATGTCAAATATGATCATCAACAACATAGCTCCTACTATCGCTAAAAATTGACACAAATATTTAAAGCTATTTTTATATAAAAAAGAGGTTTAAATTATTGAAAATTAGCGTTTATATTGATGTATTTTTGGCGATAGAGGGCGCTAAAAAAGTGATAAATTGAATCCTTATTTAACCCATAGGTTTAGAAATGGTTTAAACCTGTCGAATTCCTATAGCCACGATGCGGAATCGAATCTCACATAGAGAACTTTTTACTGAAGGAAAGGTGATTCAATGGCACCCAATTTTTGCCAATATTAACCCCACCAATCTTCTTCTTTCTTATCTTCACTCAAACACACTAAGGTATCAAGCTTGTAAAGCTTGAAACTTTTGATGGTATCTGCCGGGGAAGAGTAGAGCCCCACTAGTGAATGCAAGTAACTAATCGAGGCTCAGACACACTTGTAAGTTTCTAAAGCCGAACTGATTCATACAATGTGTAGACATTTGGTGTACTTACTGTAAAAGCAATCGTCAACTACCCACCATGATTATCATGGCCTATTCCAATTGTATACTATTAGGAATAATAAAATATATAAACACATGAAAAAAATGAAAGGAAAAAATAAAACATTACAAGATCAGGTGTTGAAATCAAAAACAAAAATGGCATATCCTGACCAGGAGCACATGTGTTTTACAGAAGGCAGAGCGCCATCTGGTGAAACAGAAATCAACTAAACATTGATTTAACCTGTTCCCTGATATTTGACCAACCCAATTTCTTGATAAATCAAGAAAAGCCATCCACGAACGCGTTTCGCGCTTTTGGCGCTCGTCGGCGTGGAGTAGGCAGTACCACCGTCAGGGAACAGGCTAAATCAATGTTTAGTTGATTTCTGTTCCACCAGATGGCGCTCTGCCTTCTGTAAAGCACATGTGATCCTGGTCAGGATATGCCATTTTTATTTTTGATATGAACACATGTGTAAATATTGAGAACATATAGAGAGTAATAAAAGGTACTTCATCCATAAATAGCTATCTAGATAAGCGCTAATTCAATAAACCCATCTCTCCCTAGATAGAGAATTCAAGCACGATACAATTAAATACCAAAAGAAATAATTAAAACACACCTGCCTTAATCTGAAACCTAATATGCAAATTAAATTTGAACCAACCCCACGACCGGAAAATTATCTTTTAAAATCTCATTATGTGTCTTCGTTGATAGATGTTGAAAATCCCTCGTTACTTAGGTTTTTGTTCTTCTGATTTTGTTGTTTGTTTTTGTTGTTAACTAAAACAATAACACATCACATATGTGGTGTAGAAATTTAAGTATTACAAGAGAACTAATCGTTAAACATCATTTCGAATAAGAATTCAAAACTAACGACGACGAATTTTTTTTATTTATGCTGTACTAGCGAATGTACCCGACTTCGCCCGGTTTTTACCTTAGTAAATGTTTGTCTAATGAACATTTGTTAAAACGATTTTAGAACATTTTGACGGTGAATGGATGTATGGTTTATGAATCTATCTAGTACAGAGAGACACATTATATATATATAAATGAGTTTTAAAAATTGTAAAAAAAAAAAAAAATGCATCGGCCGAGAATCGAACCCGGGCCGCCCGCGTAGCAGGCGAGCATTCTACCACTGAACCACCGATGCTTATAAGAAATGGCCATATTTGGGTATTTATTCCATTCACAAAAGCAAACGATGACAGAATTGATTGTTGATGACTCTGATACTTGTATATTTTAATTATCTTGGCTATCTTTCAGACTATGACGTCCTTCAATAATAATCATTCATTTCATTAAAAAAATTCTAATTATGTAGATATTTACATGTATGAAAAAACAATAGAAAGATAAGTGGGTCAGGTGTTGGTATTAAAAATAAAGAAGGCATCTCCTGACCACGAGCACATGTGCTTTTTAGATGGCAGAGCGTCATCTAGTGGAGCAAGAATAAACTAAACGTTTATTTAGCTTACTCCGTGATATTTGGCCAACCCAATTTCTTGATTCAATGATCAGGAGCGTCATTCATTAGATGGCGCTCTGCCATCTAAAAAAGCACATGTGCTCGTGGTCAGGAGATGCCTTCTTTATTTTTAATTTACATATATATATATATATATATATATATATATATATATATAAACAATACTTAAAATTATACCGCATAAGTTTCTTTTCTATGAAAAATCAATATTTATTTTTAAGAGAAATATTTACTATTTCTAACTTTTTTGAATGAAGTATGAGAGGGTGAAAATATGAAGAGTAATGGCGAACGGAAAAAATAAAAGTGTCCAGGGGCGGGAATCGAACCCACAACCTTCTGCTACCGGGCAGGTGCCATGTCCACTAGGCTACCCTGGACGTTATTTCTCCGTTCGTAAATAATACTTAAAGTAACTTATAATACATTATAAAGGACTGCGGCGTGTGATTATAAACAATACTTAAAATTATACCGCATAAGTTTCTTTTCTATGAAAAATCAATATTCATTTTAAAGAGAAATATTTACTATTTCTAACGTTTGTCTACTATTTCTAAATATATTATTTTCTAGTTTCTTGTATAGTAGCCTGTATGTGTATAGCCCCTATTTTTGAGTTCACTCTCTTTGACTTTTTCAAGTTGATAAATGGTTATTTTGAAAAAAGAGCAATCCATAAATAAATATTTAATTAAAAAGGCATATATTGGATCAAAATATCATTTATTTTACCAATATTTCAGTTGGCTGAACGCCAACCTTTATCAAGGTGTTATAAAATGTTTAAAATGTTATAACACCTTGATAAAGGTTGGCGTTCAGCCAACTGAAATATTGGTAAAATAAATGATATTTTGATCCAATATATGCCTTTTTAATTAAATAAATGTTTATATGTAAAATTTGGTTCAGATTGGGTCATTGACTGAAACCTTAATTGTTAAACGGGCACTTTATGAGTATGTAGATATATTCATTGTAGGTTTGGTGGAAAATAATTGAAACAATATAGCATAAGTTTCATACCACAGTTCTTACAAGAAGAATGTTACCATTGAGTTCCTGTCTTTCCAAACACGCTTGCGATATTAGAAACAAAAGGAAAGATCTTCCATTTTAAAACAAATTAGGAATATAGGTGCCATACATACAATACATTGCACTCATGTTAAACCTAACCATCAGTAACTCATAGTTAACGCTCTGCCGTCAAGAAATCCGTATGGCATCAACAGAAATGTTAAGCATTATGGTGATAATCATCTGAGCCATGTTTGAATTTGGTTTTTCGGCTATTATTACTTCACCAGAATCGACAATATTTTTGCAGACTTATCAAACTACATAAATGGTAACGTTGCATGTTATCAAATTGTAGATGACCCTGTATAATGGGAGCCATAGTCTGCATCCATGGTGTTGTTCGCTTTTTATAAATTTGCCAAAGCTGGTGCCTCTTCGTTGAACCGATTCTACGCAAGAAAAAAATACAAATCACATCTGGGTATTATGTGCCCCAGCTTTGTAGTTTAAAAAAATCGAATTACCAAGCTCCAAGCACTGGATTCAAATTTATTCTACGCCATCGAAAATACAGGTTTTCGTTACTGAGTCCAGGAAATTTGCTCTCTATGTTTTTAAAACGGGTCCCATCATGCTTAAAGGCTTTAACAAGCTCTTTCATCAACCCATATTTTAAATGTAGTGGAGACGGAAAGGATTTTTTCTCGAAAATGAGAGAGATGTATGAATGATGTTTCTTTATCCAGAATCCATGTTCTCTCTCATAACCAGGCTCTTCTTATCCAGTGATCATGTTTAGCTCTGCTATCCCAGAGACACAAGAAACATGGGGACTTCGTGTAGCTACCTTGCTGGTCAGGAAGTAAATTCAGCATTTTGATATCAGCACAAACCTGTCCACTGATGGTCGTTGAACTTCATTTTTTCAATGACAAACGCAATTGTCTCGTACATTTCTTTCATTTTGTCGAATGCGCGAGTGGAATTGACCCCACTTATTGCCATTGTGAAAGAGCGCACACTTTAAACTCCGTTTAAAACTGTCATTTAAGAGACGCCAATCACCTGGTAAATACATAGGAAGACCTATTTTCATCAATAGACTTCCAAAATCTTGGAAATAAACAAGATTGTTCTCGTGAGAGAAGAACGCAACAAATCCTTTACACGCTTACGTTAAAATATTTTTTTCCTGAGGCGTTTAGATTTTTTTCAGTCTATCGAGAAGCAAGTACCTCAAAAAAAGAGAGGCTCAAGGCCCTAATGAAATCATTTAGTTCCTTTTAGTCAAATATTTTAGGACTCCAAGAATAACCAATATAATCACTATTTTCATTCTCTCTGTATTATGACTTGTAACAAATGTATCTTCAAAGAGATGTGGAAGGCCATGACAAGTTGGGATAGGTACGTCTTCTGAATGAGGAAGTGGAAGTATTACAGAAGGTAGGTTAGTCCACTTGTGGCGATTGTTTCGGTTGATATCAACAATGCTGACGGTGTAGAAATAACAATCTTGGCGTGGTCTCTTGGCTCTTTCCAAATCATCGATACTCCGAATTTGAGACTTCTTTTACCATTCGTCCACTGGCGAAAATATTCAATACAATTTTATAAACACAATGTGGAGCTCATGTTGTATCTTGGTCTCCTAGTTTAACTCCAAAGTAAGCGAGGTAGGCTTTTTAACGAAGTCGGAAATGGGTTTTCCGAAATCTTGCATTGTTTACTCACCACATATGTACCAAAACATATTGGGATGGCAGAACTTTCTGCTAGTAGACTCCATTTTTATTGTCGACTAGAGAGAATTAATTTTTACAGGTGGGGCAAGCAACGATCCGGTCACTTGTTGCAGATTTGAGAGTACAATGTCAAATGAACAGTTCTAGCTTAAACCAAATGGTTTCCAATAAAGAAGAATTTCCGTTTTCCGTTTATCATTACTCTTCACAATTAATTCTTTCATGCCTCATCCCTAAGGTTAGAAATAATCGTTATTTCTCCTCAAAATAAATTTAGATTTTTCGTTCAAAAGAAACATATGCGGGATAATTTTCAAATGTCGTTTTACAATCACAAGCCGCATTATATTGTAGTAAAGAATAATATAGATAATTCAACAAATTCTGTAGACTCTATCTCAAATGCCGTGAACCTGAATTACATTAAGAATTGAAATTTATAGTTTTAACTAGTGTAGCTTTTTATTGCTGTTATTGTTTTGGAATGTTCTATATTTGTGCCATTGGTTTAGTGGTTTTAATTTTAAATATATATTGGAATTTTGATAATATGTGTGTAAATAACCTTTATTTCTTGTATAATTTATTGTTCTAAAATGTAAATTCAAATAACTTTCACTCTCTCTCTTAAAAACTATAAATAATTTGTATATATATATTTAAAAACTATGTACATAAAATAGATTAAACATTTACATGCAAATATCCACATAGGACATAGCGTGTCTTTTGTAATATATATATATATAAATGAATAAAATTTAAAAGACTATTAAATTATACGATGATAAAATCATAGAAATCTATATAATCTGTGTTACATACAGAATTAAATAAATAATGTTCACATTTTGCTTCTTTTATTAAAAGAATGTACCTGACTCAGCTATCGCCACATAACACAGCGTCTTCTTCACTGCATTGGCTGATTTTCAAATAGATTGAGACTCTGTACCATTGGAATAGAAACATGACCAAAAGGAATAAAATGTCTTCAATATATGAGTTGCCAACAATACACTTCTAAGCTAAGAGCTGATAGAAAGAAAAGGTTTTCAGATTTGGCATCAGCACATCGAAAAACTCTAGAACAGATGTTTCTTTACCGGCAACAAACAAAAACATTTTTTTTTTTGGCCAGTGTAATTATAAAAGTAAAATATTAATAAATTCTTTAAAATTTATTTTTAATATAAATATAATCTATAAAAGGATACGGTAATCCCTTTTTTACAAACTCATATTTATTATTTTGAAATTATTTAAAAAATAATAATGTTAAGTAGTTCTTTTCGATAACATTAGTAAGAATCGCCTTAGAACAAAAAAATGTTCTTTTCAACTCCCATGATATCGTCTGAATTCAATTGTTTTATTAGTATTTTCAAGAATTTAAGAATAAAAAGAATTTGTATATTAAATTGATATCAAAGACATGTCCCCTCGGTATTAATTGACAAAATGGTTTGGACAATAAACTGGAAAACGTCTAAATCAACCCTGGTGTGTCAACAATAGATGGCACTTTGCCATTTGAAAAGTTCATTAGATTGGTTAGGATATGCCTACTTAGAAAATGTAGGAACTGATCTTTTTCTATCTTTTACTTGTATTTCTATTTTCAATAACATATACGTCACATATTCAGTTGATTTAGCTTGTTCCAAATCTTTCTTTTTTTCTAGTTATTTAACATATAAATATAAATACACACATGTTCAAAAAGTATCGCGACTTTTGAATTTTCCCGGGTTACATATATTCGAATTTCGATCTTTTTGTGGCTTTATGTTGGTAATCATGTCTCTCACTTATGCCGACAAGCTCGGCCATTTTGAATGTTCACTTAATTGTTGACAGCTGCTTTGTTTTCAGGTGTTTTGGATCGTCTTCGATTTTTACCTATTAAAAAAAATGGATCAAAGAACCTGTATCAAATTTTGTGTGAAAAACGAAATTAAGTGCGCGGATACATTCCGAATGTTGACTGTGGCATACGGAGAAGCTACCTAGGACCGAAGCAACGTTTATCGGTGGTACAAAATGTTCTCAGAAGGCCGAGAAGATGTGAACGACGAAGAGCGTGCCGGACGCACGAGCACTTCAACAACAGACGAAAAAATTAATGAAGTGGAGAAGATTATATTGGCCAATCGTCGAATCACCGTTAGAGAAGTTGCTGAGGACCTAAACATATCGATTGGCTCGTGCCATTCGATTTTTATCAATGATTTGGGCATGAGACGGGTCGCCGCAAAATTCGTACCAAAATTGCTCAATTGCGACCAAAAACAGCATCGCATGAACATTGCTAATGAGATGTTGGACTCTGTCCGCGACGACCCAAATTTGCTCCAGAGGGTCATAACTGGTGACGAAGCGTGGGTTTATGGTTATGACGTGGAAACCAAAGCTCAATCATCTTAATGGAAGCTGCCGCACGAACCAAGACCGAAAAAAGCGCGCCAAGTTCGGTCGAATGTGAAAGTTTTGCTGACAGTTTTCTTCGATTGCAGGGGCGTGGTGCATCATGAGTTTTTGCAACAGGGTAGAAGGGTCAATAAGGAATATTACCTGCAAGTTATGCGCAATTTGCGCGAAGAAATCCGCCAGAAACGCCCGGATTTGTGGAAGAACAAAAATTGGCTTTTGCACCACGATAACGCCCCTGCTCACACATCGTTGCTTGTGCGCGACCTTTTGGCCAAAAACAACACACTAATAATGCCGCAGCCACCGTATTCTCCAGATCTGGCCCCCTGTGACTTTTTCTTGTTCCCTAAACTGAAGAGGCCCATGAAAGGACGACGTTACGCTACGCTTGACGAGATAAAGACGGCATCGAAGGAGGAGCTGAAAAATATTTTTAAAAATGATTTTTTGAAGTGCTTCGAAGATTGGAAAAACCGTTGGCACAAGTGTATAATATCTCATGGGGATTACTTTGAAGGGGACAAAATAGGTATTCATGAATAAATAAATCTATTTTTAAAAAACACAAAGGTCGCGATACTTTTTGAACACACCTCGTATATATTAAATTTAAAGAAGGCATATCTTAACTAGCAGCACAAGTACTTTTTAGATGGCAGAGCTTCAACTAGTTGAACAGAAATCGACTAAACATTGATTTAACCTGTTCCCTGTTATTTGGCCAACCCAATTTCTTGATAAATCAAGAAAAGTCATCCACGAAAAGCACATGTGCTTCTGGTCAGGATATGCCTTCTTTAATTTTAATATCAAAACCTGATATTATTTTATTTTTTCTATTATTTTTGAACACACACACATGTTGTTGTTGTTGTTGTTGTTGTTGTCGTGTCCAAAAAAGAGCCTCAGATGTCTCCATACATCTCTACAACAGCAGCAGCAATATCCACTATTTTGCTCTCATTGGAAAATGGGTGCCGTTGCCACGTTAGTCACCTTGGAAACGAACCAGAATTTGGTCGAATATTCCAAGGGTCCAGGGGGGACCGCAGGGAGATGTGGTCGGACTTCTCCCCCCCAACACACACACATATATATAGTTTAAGCATGAGTTTTGGGAGGATGGTATTCATGTCCCAAAAAAAGAAAAAGTAGAGACTCTTTTGATACATGAATATTACCCTCCCGCAACTCTATGTTATATAAAAACCTGGAAATCGGCTATTGCCAATTCACCAGCTTAAACACATTTTTGTAAAATTCACCGTTTACATTAATCCTTCTATATAATGTTATGAAATCGAAACTTCCCCTGTAATGATAAGGGCTAAAGCTTGAAACAATGGTATACAGGTTGGCCTTTGTCTGGATTTTCCTGAACTGGCGTTGTGTCTCATTCTTCATTACAATATTTACGTTCTGTATTGGGGTGGTTAACAAAAGACATTGTTTTAATGCGTATTTAAAAGAAGAGGTGGATCTTTTGGTAAACATATATACCTTACCTATGAAAATTCGAAACTATTATAGACACGTATGATTCTTTTTGTGTTGTTTTTCTTGCTTCCCTCTTTCTCTTTCTTGTTTTTTTTTCTTTTTTTTTCTTTTTGTTCTGTCTATATCGTTGTTTCCTTTGTCTCAATGCTTTGTTCTTATGCATACCTCTGGTGAATCCTGTATAGGGTAAGTTACCCTAAATATAAAGGCTTTTTGTTGTTTGTTGTTGTTATAGACACGTATGATTTTTTTTTATTTAAACAATATCTACTGCCTTTACTACAATGTAAAAAAAGAATCATACGCGTCTATAATAGTTTCGAATTTTCATAACAGATGGCGCGCTGATGCATCATAATACCTTACCTATATTATATACTAGACGAATGACCCGGGCAACGCCCGGGTTTACACGATTAAATGTATATTACATATGGAAGATGGACGTAGTTCCCGGAGGTCACCCGCGAGGCTTTTTTCTGTGTCACCAGCTCTGCCCCCGCGCGCCAGGACCTCTTGATCCCTCTGATTGGTCGGTGGGAACTTGGACTGGCCAACCGGCCGGCAGCCGGACGATTACATTTTCTCGACGGGGGGGGGGCAGGGGGCAGGGAAGTCACGTGCTCGCCGGCAGCCAACGGGCGCGCGCCGCCGGCAGATCGCCCGCGTTCTAGAGGGCGCTGCTCGTGAGCTAAGTAGAATAATTTGAATATATAGTTTTAATAATTGATTTATATATTTTTTAAAATAGCCTATCGTCATCTCCGTTATTTTTTACCTATGTATGGAAATTTTGGTTTGAATTAGTGAACGACTGCGAATTTGTATACCGGGCATACAGACCAACAAACAGACAAACATACAAACATTCATTTTTATATATATAGATATTTTATATGCGCACTCTGAAGTGCTAAAGTTAAAGGAAAAATGATTATATAAATATGAGAAAACAATAGAAAAAATAAATAATACCAAAAATATTTTTGGTCAAAGTGGTACAGCCTCCTCCACGCCAACAACACGAAACGCGTTCGTGGATGGCTTTTCTTGATTTATCAAAAAAATGTGTTGGCCAAATATCAGGAACAGGTTAAATCAACGTTAGTTGATTTCTGTTCCACTAGATGGTGCTCTGCCATCTAAAAAGCACATGTACTTTTGGTCAGGATATGCCTTCTTCTTTATTTTTAATATACAAGGTGTGTCCCATAAGTCCCCGGACTGGGTCCATAAAAAAAAAAGGTAAGATATTTTTTTAAAAAATTATTAAAACTTTTTAAAGTAATCCCCCCTTGCTTCAACGCACCAGCGCCATCGTTTCCCCAAATTGTCGAAACAGTTTTTATAGAGCTCTTTTGGAATGCTCTTCAATGCCAACAGCGATTTTTCTATTATGTCATCCCTGATGTCAAAATGTCTTCCTTTTAGAACTGCTTTAAGTTTGGGGAACAGGAAAAAGTCATTTGGTGCGATGTCTGGGGAATAGGGTGGTTGAGGTAGGATTTCTGTCCCGTTTTTAGCCAAAAAAACTCGTCACCAAGTGCGCTGTGTGAGGGCGGGCATTGTTATGGTGTAGGATCCAGTCACCATTAGGCCATTTTTCTGACTTTTTTTTTCGAATCGCTTCCCTTAGATGGCGAAGAATGTCCAAATACATTTCCTTAATAACCGTTTGGCCTGCAGGAAGATACTCGTGATGAACAATGCCCTTGTTATCCAAAAAAGCGACCAGCAACACCTTGTTTCTGGATTTCAATATCCTGGATTTTTTTTGTCTGGGCTCACCCTGACCTCTCCACTCGGCATATTGACGCTTGGTTTCAGGGTCATAGTCATAGACCCATGTCTCGTCGCCTGTGATTATCTTGTCTTTCCATTCCGGATCCGTTCTTGTCATTTCCAACATGTTCTCACAGGTTGCAAGCCGACACAGTTTTTGCTCATTAGTGAGGAATCTTGGGATGAATTTTGCAGGAGTCTTTTTGAGCTTCAAATCTTTGGTTACGATCCTTCCAATCGTTGTTTTAGAGATGCCTGTGTCTTGCTCTAGCTCCAGCAGAGTGGTTCGAGGATTTTATTTTATCAAATCGGTGATTTTTTTTGCACATTTTGGGCGTTCTTGCCGAGGATCATCTTCAATAGAAATTCTGCCAGCTTTAAATCTAGAATGTCATTCAAAAACAGTTGTTCTTTTTGGGGGGTCATTGGGGAATGCTTTATTAGGCATTTTAAAAGTTTCGGTTGCTGATATTTGAAGTTTCACACAAATTTCTATGCAAATCCTCTGCTTCAATTTTTGTTCCATCGTAAAATCGCCGCAGCGCAAGGTGTAACCTTTAAATAAATTAGAATAACTTTGGCGCACGCGCACGTACCGCCTCGATATTGGTACCACCGTGTTGCCAGATATTTTTTCTATAATAAACTGTCAAATTTATTTACATTTTTCATTTATTTATTTTTTTATGGACCCAGTCCGGGAACTTATGGGACATACCTTGTATATAAATATATTGAACTAAATATATCAATGCTAATAAGTATATGTCTTTTTTTATGAATGTTTTTAGTGAGTCACATTTATGCATGATTGAAAAAAAATTTATCATTTAACATAAACTTGAGCGTCGTATTTTATATATTATATGTTTACATATTAATACGTCAATATATAATATGTATACACAAATTAAATTTTATTCATTTAATTTAAAATAAAGCATTTTTTAAATGTTTATTACCTAACTTTTGAACACTGGTGTAGACTTTGTTTCAATTTAATTCATATAAAAATTATTATATTTTCAACATAGGTTTTATAAATATTTCTGATACGCCGTTGATGAGAGAATTTCAATGTAAATAGATGTGAATTTTTTCAGAAGAAAAAATAGATTTAATTATGGAGAAGCTAATTTATATATAATTATATACCATTATATAGAATATATATTCATATTTTATATAAATTAAACAATTAATTATGTATGTGCAATATTTAAAGCTTTTTATATATATATATAATGTTGGATAACTGAATGCTACGACAGCTAGCGCCACACTGGACCTATCATCATCACAACTGTTTGTTTACCTTCTTCTCTATATTTCTATAACTGTTCGCTACCATAACTTTGCCTTTCTTACTAAATGGATAATAAAGATTATTATCATATAATCCTCAACGTCCTCATGCCTTCCTACAAGCTGTAAGTACCTAAATCTTACAACAATTAGATTATGAGACTGAGGTATTGCATGAAATTCAACTAACGAGTTAAGACAAAGAAAAAAGGCTTAGCAAAAATGGCGTCACTCCCGAGCCACGATGTAACCCTAGATAAGCTCGACGGCTATAACTACTCACTATGGTCTTTCAAAATTGAAATGCTCTTGCAAAAGGAAGATCTTTGGGAAGTTGTCACCGAAAATATTCCAGATGAACCTAAAATCGAATGGAAAAAGAAAGACTCAAAAGCTAGAGCTATCATTAATCTAAGCATCGCCGACTCACAAATAGTGCATGTCAAAAACCTACTAACAGCCAAAGCTACCTGGGACACTCTTAAAAATATCTATGAAAGAAAAACACTCTCAGGAAAAATTTATTTGCTAAGGAAACTATACAGCTTAAAACTCGAAGAAGACAAAAACATGCAGCAGCACATCACTACCATGATGGAACTAGTTGACAAACTGCGAACCATTGGCGAAACACTAAAGGACTCTCACATCACGGCTATACTGCTTTGCTCGCTTCCAAAGAGCTACTCCAATCTCATCACGATGTTGGAATCAAGGCCTGATGACGAGCTAACGCTTGAATTTACCAAGAACAAACTCCTTGATGAACACACACGCAGAGTAGAAAGCTCGAAAGACGAAAGCACTGAATCCAAAGCCTTAAAAAGCCTCCACAGAGCTTCAAGCCAAAGAAGAGAAAAAGAGAAGAAATCCTGTTCTTTCTGCCACAAACCAAACCACTCCAAAGAAGAATGTTGGCACTATCAAAAGCGAAACAACAGCAACAAAGAGTACAAATATGAAAACTTCAGAAGAGGAAACGTACCAAAGTACACAAATCAGTCGAGTGTCACCCAAGAACAATCAACAAATCAGAGAACAACAAAAGGACCTTACCCAAAAGCTCTCAATTGCACTCAACGAGAAGCAAGTGTACACAACTGGTTCGTCGACTCTGGAGCCACATCTCATATGGCGTACGATGAAAGCTTCTTCACTGAACTTAACAGAGAACAAACACAAAATGTTGTGGTTGCTAATGGCAATAAGCTGCAGGTCAAAGGGATAGGACAAGGAGAAATAAAAGTCATCACACCCCAAGGAAAGACTGACACCTTACTTCTCACAAAAGTTCTCTACATCCCGGAACTAACAGACAACCTTCTGTCAGTGAGTGCGTCCACCTCCAACGGATGTAAAGTAACGTTCAACAGAGATTGGTGTACCATCGAAAGAGACAACACAGCCCTCGCGAACGGTATACTTGACAATGGAATGTACCGACTCCACCTGGATGACAACCCCCAAACTCGCACATTCAAAGCAAATGTTGCAAAACAAAACCACTGCAAGAACAAAAATTGCCTCATGCTCTGGCACGACAGACTAGGACACAGAAATATAGAATCAATTAAGAAGATTCGAAATGAGAACCTAGCAAGAGGACTAAGTCTAAATAACTGTTCGCACAGCACAGACTGCGTTCAGTGCATTCAAGGAAAACTCACCGAAACCCCATTTCCAAAGAAGACAGAGTACAGAGCAACTGAAACGCTTCAACTTGTCCACAGTGATATCTGCGGTCCATTACCAACTAACTCTCTCAGCGGTAAGAGATACTTCATCACCTTCACTGATGACTACAGCAGATACACGAAGGTCTACCTCCTGAAAGGAAAAGACGAAGCCTATGAAAAAATAAAAGACTACGTCATCTCAGCACACACGGAATTTGGAAAAAATATCCAAACCATACGGACAGACAACGGTCGTGAGTACGTAAACCGACAAGTCGAAGATTTCCTGAACCAAAGCGGAATCAAACATCAGCTAACAGTCCCCTACTCACCAGCCCAGAACGGAGTAGCAGAAAGGAAAAATCGATCACTAATGGAGATGACAAGATGCATGCTGTTTGACTCAGGACTCCCACAGTCTCTATGGGCGGAAGCGGTTACCACAGCTAATTACCTACACAACCGAATACCCTCGAAAGCTACAGACAAGACTCCATTTGAACTATGGACCAACAGGAAGCCCAGTCTGAAGCATCTAAAAAGATTCGGATGTAAAGCCTTCGCCTATATTCCCAAGATAAAAAGAAACAAGTTGGATAGCAAAGTTATCGAAGGGATCTTTCTTGGATACGATGATCGAAGCAAAGGATACAGAATCCTGCACGACACAGACAACATCACAATCAGCAGATCCGTAAAATTTATAGAAAAAGAAAATGGGTTTCACCTCGCTTCCACAAAAACAACTTCACCACAAGTACTAAGTACAGATCTAATTTCCTCCAATCATATTGGTAATGCAGAGGAAAGTCAGGAACCAGGAACACAATCCGAAAACCTTGAGGACTCAGAAACCGAGGATTACCTTCAACCCGGTACAAGCACAGGAACACAAGTGGTCACACAAAGAAGATCCACGAGACCAACAAAGGGAATACCTCCCATAAGAAATGACTACATGCTGTACAAAACTGAAGCTCAAGACATTCAGACACCCACCAACTACTCGGAAGTCCTACAATTACCAAAAATAGAAAGAGAAAAATGGCTACAAGCAATGAACGAAGAACTAAATTCTCTTGAGAAGAACCATGTCTGGGAACTAACCCCTCTACCTAAGGACAAAAAGACCATAGGATGTAAATGGACCTATAAACAAAAACTCAATTCCAAAGGAGAAATAGAGAGGTACAAAGCCAGACTCGTAGCAAAAGGGTTCAATCAGAAATTTGGCCGAGACTACGAGGAAACCTTTGCACCAATTGTGAAGCATTCTACAATTAGAGCCTTCCTAGCTGCATCAGTATACAAAGGGATGAAAGTGAACCACCTCGATGTCAAGACAGCGTTCCTACACGGCGACCTAGATAAAGAACTCTACATGGAACTCCCAGAAGGACTCCATACAAAACAAACAAACAAAGTCTGCAAACTAAAGAAGGCAATTTACGGTCTAAAACAAGCTGGAAGATCTTGGAACACAAAAATTGCAAGCACTCTAATTAAAAATAACTTCAAACAGAGCACTGTAGACCCATGCCTATTCACCAAGAATGAAGAAAACCATTCCATCTACTTGATTCTATATGTGGATGACATGCTCCTCGCAAGCGATTCCGAGATAATCATCCAAAACACTGTAAAAACTCTCGAAAAAGAATTCGAAATAAAGAACCTTGGAGACCCCACTCAATTCATTGGTATAGAAATCTCAAGGAACAGAGAAGGTGAACTCCTTCTGAGCCAAAAGAATAAAATCCAAGAATTAGTTGAAAGGTACAATCTCCAAGAAGCGAAACCTACTTTCACTCCCATGGAAAGCGGATACCCCGGTATATCTGATGAAAAACTTCTACCAAACAACGTCCAATATCAACAACTGATAGGCTCACTATTGTACCTAAGCGTAGTATCCAGACCAGATATCGCAGCTCCAGTCTGCATACTTAGCAGCAGAAACCAGAATCCTAGAAATTGTGACTGGAATGCAGCAAAAAGAATCGTAAGATATCTAAAAACTATTAAAGAACTCGAGCTACGCATATCTAACCAAAAACCTCCCACGCTGGAAGCATACAGTGATGCCACATGGGCAAGCGACAACACCGACAGAAAATCACTAAGCGGAAACTTGTTCCTACTGGGATCAAACCCCATCTCATGGATGACTGGGAAACAAGGTTGCGTATCTCTCTCATCCACCGAAGCGGAACTAATCTCCGCAGCTGAAGCCTCACAAGAACTGTTATGGCTTCTCGACTTGCTAAAGGATCTCGAACTGGAACAGAAAGCTCCAATCTACTTCCACCAAGACAATCAATCATGTCTCAAGATATGTTCATCCGAAAAAGTGTCTTCTAGAACCAAGCACATCGCAACCAAGATCCATCACCTGAAGGATCTTCAGAAGAAGACAGTGATAAAAATGGTCTACTGCCCAACTGGCGACATGAAGGCGGACATTCTGACCAAGCCGCTACCAAGGCCGACATTTGAGAAGTTACGCTACAACCTCGTGATGTCTCCACATTCATGCCGGGGATTTGTTGGATAACTGAATGCTACGACAGCTAGCGCCACACTGGACCTATCATCATTACAACTGTTTGTTTACCTTCTTCTCTATATTTCTATAACTGTTCGCTACCATAACTTTGCCTTTCTTACTAAATGGATAATAAAGATTATTATCATATAATCCTCAACGTCCTCATGCCTTCCTACAAGCTGTAAGTACCTAAATCTTACAACATATAATAGTCTTATGTTTTTATAAATTTTTTAAAACACACAGAGATTGGTAATAAATTAAATATATATAGTTTTCTTTTTCGAGCTAACGACTGAGCTCTAATTTGGGTAAGAATTCTTTATTTTTATTATTCAAACTGTGAACAAAAATATATATAATGATAACCAAGTATAGGGGTAGAAATATAATATTTCATATGCTTTCATAATTTAAAAATACTTTTTCTTATTTTTCATTATATAAATACAAAATAAAAATTTTAATTAAAAAAACTTATCAAAAATCTTATAAAAAAAGTATAATGGTACCATTAGTATAAATCCTGCAATCAGGATTCTTAATTAAAAGTGGAAATGAGAGAGCATCTCTCTGTAGAAGAGAATAGAAGGTCTGTTAATAAATCAGACGAGAATCAAGATGGCCGATTTTTCACCCATTGACACCTAAAGTAGTAGGGTAATTACGTGAAGGGGGATGACATAAAACAGAAGATCCTAGCAAATTAAAATTAAGGAGAAGCGGGAACAACTTGGGTAACATTAAAACTCTATAGTAATTAGACGAATATTTTACTTCGTATTTTAACTTATTTTAGTGTTGAAATCTCGTTTTTGATCGTTTTTATTATTGTTAAAAATACTTTTTATATAAAAAATATACCCATTAGAGAAAAAAGTAAATTGGAAAAAAATACGAGTGATATTTATTTTTAAAATTTTCGTTTGATATATTTTTTTTATCTTTTTTTCGTCTGATATTTTTTTAGATCTCAGAGAAAAAATATCTTTTATAGTTATCTGTTGCTTTAAAAATTATTTGAAATGTTTCACATTGATTTTAACTTGATATATAGAATCTAACGTTTGAATTCTATAATTCCTTCGGTAAAATTATAAAATAAAATAAACTCTTTTTTCCTAGCAAAAATTGTCTTTTATTCATAATCTAACTTATATGCTTATATATATTGTGTGTATGGGAGATGGGGGGGATAAATCTAATTCAAAAATATAATTTCTTTTTTCAAATTGAAATTTCAAAAACTTTATAATATTAACCTCATGAATCAAAACACCTTTTATTTCAAAATCAATATATTCTTATGATTATATAATTCTATTTATATTAAATGATTTGCTAAATCTCAGAATATATAGAATGATTAGGTGTGTGTGTGTGTTCTAAATATCAGAAAAACTATGCTAAAAATTGCGTTTAAAATTATTTGAAAACAAATTCAAAAGTCCTCTTCTAAAAACACAAATTATTATTTATATAATTAAAATACTTTTAATCCTCGTCGCCACTGTTATGTACTCGTCTAGCTAATATTCAATAATCTAAGGTAGTGTAGTTTTCATTAAAAGAGATTGTATTCTAGTGAAAAGTTATATATTGGCATATTTTATTATTACAGAATTATCATAAGAACTAAAAACATGAATATATCACGCCATATATTGATTACATCACACAACAAGAACCAAGTCCTCGGTCAAAACCATATATACATATTGTAGCGTAGAAAATTAAGTCTTTGTATATCTGGGGATGTGAAAGTATTTATTGATGACGTCACAGCGACGAGTCGACAATTATTAACAGGTCAGCCCAAAACTATTTACAGCTAGAGAATCTTAAGCAAGCAAGCAAAGAAATATTTTAAAGATGATTTCACAAATACAGATTAATATATATTTGTGTAATCTGTTGAATATATTTTCATTGAATAATATTAAATTAAATAATAAAATATTTTTTCGTCACAATATTATATATTACAGTGAGGTATTTAAAAAGTTCATTATTAGTATATTCTGGAGAGTTATTTTTATACTCTAACTCTCTTCACCTCTTCTTTTTTTTTATTCCTTATATTCCGCATATATGACGTGTAACAGCCGAAGCTTTTGCATCAACCTTGTACTGTTTTCTAAAAAAAATCAAATTATTTAATAAATTTCCATTATTTTTACTTTATGTTATCCTTTCCCTTTTTTCTTCCTATTTCTAACATACTCAATTGTTGAATTAGCTAACTTGGTTACTTAAATTATACTGATGATTATAAAAATTATTCTGTGGCCACTGGAAATACTTCGGACCTGGAGGCTGTTGTTGGGTTCGACGCTGCCTGGAGTATAAAAACTATATTTATGCTTCCTGCCTGTGGTGAATCTGTATAAGACCGTTGGTCTTAATAAAGCTGTGTGTGTGACTCCATTTAACAACAGGAGCTCCATCTATGCTTCCTGCTTGTTGTGAATCTGTATAAGACCGGTGGTCTTAATAAAGCTGTGTGTGTGACTCCATTTAACAACAGGAGCTCCATCTATGCTTCCTTTCTTCCTGTTGTGAATCTGTATAAGACCGGTGGTTTTAATAAAGCTGTGTGTGTGACTCCATTTAACAACAGGAGCTCCATCTATGCTTCCTGCCTGTTGTGAATCTGTATAAGACTGGTGGACTTAATAAAGCTGTATATGTAAATATAAGAATTATTGAAAATATATAAGGTTAGATATGAATAGATATAAAGGAGATTAACAAAAAATATGGCAAAGGTTTCAACAATTAGTTTGGATCGAGATTGTAATATAGGCTGTACCACGACCACAGCCGGTATCGTAAATTCCCCAAATAGCTCATCCAGTGAGAAGGAAGCCCCTGAGAACGGAAGGCTTGATGGATGCAGGGGCCGCTGACAGATTGACACACGACCCTGGTGACAGAATGGTGGTGCGAGATAACACTGCGACACACATGTATTTGTCAACCTTCCACCACGTGCTGTAATAACTACACACCCCTGAATTATGTCAACTTCTAGAATTACACCTCTTTATTCAACTTTAACTTAGATAAGACCTATTTATATCTTATAATTTTTTTTTATTAGTCAACCAGCCGTGATATTGAAATATTTACTCCTATTACAAAGGAAACAAACAAATTAGAACTTAGAATTAAATATTTACAAATTTACATGTATTAATCGACAGAGTTCATAAAATTTATATAGACAAAGTGGCTGAGGTGAAAGAGTTAGATCATTTAAATCAGGGAACAAACGATGTCTCACTTCTGTAAAGTTCGGACAGTCATAGATAAGGTGAAGAGCAGTTTGTTCAGTTTCTCCGCAGAAACAATTTAGCGTTTCTGATAGATTTTTTTTACAAGTATGTAGGTACTTGTATGTAAGTTACTTGTATGTAGGTATTTCTGGAATTTTCCGTGTGATGTGACAAATTGAGTGACTATAAAATATCTTTAAGATATTCTTGGACGGCATTCATAGCTCTTAAAATTAAGAGACACTTCTCAGCCATAAAATGTTTTTATTTTATTTTAAAAAATTCTAGGCCGTTGTCTCTCTTTATATTGAGAACTAATTCTATCTGGACTCTTAGACGTTGGAGAAGTGTCTTCGACTGTACATAATTGTTCATAGTTTCGTTCGGAATCCAGGTATCTTGAACCAGATATAGAAAAATGTTTCATTTGTTGACAAAATAAATGTTATCGAATAGAGAAAAACATTGTTATAGCTGTTATAAAATATTGTTATCTTGAATATAGCCAGATATATAAGCCAGCAACAATCTCTTCTTGTTTATATTTCCCTTTATAACGGTGACAAAATTGCAATTATCAGACCTGGTCTTACGTTATGTTCGACATATATGATTTTTACATTTATGATAGTAGCAAAAACCAAGCACAATGTCTTAGCTTCTCACAAATTCTGGAAAATAGCACAGACAATAGACGTAATACATATGATAGATCCAACTTGAAGAAAAAGGTTGATCTTAAATTCTACTTTCTGTAGATTACTGTTATGTTTACTTCTGTTTACTATAAAAAAATGACAATACATCCAGATGGCACAAAAACCTATAGGACATGCAACAACTGTCCTGATGTGGAACTAACACCTACTAATATATTCTTATGTCCAGCAATGGCCGCAGCCTTGCATAAAATTGACATAGACCCAGAGCAGCAGCTTTACACACCCAAGATAGAGGACATTGCAACTGCTGTTATAGAGATGCATGGAGACATCTGAGGTTCTTCATTGGACACGACAACAACAACAACTTGTGTTTACCCATTTGGGAGAATCCTATATGGGACGATTGTCCTTAATAAAGACTTTTGTTGTTTTTGTAATGAAATTTAAGAGTTAGCCTAAGACACACGTTCAATGAGTATATCAGTAACGGAAGATAAACTGAAAATCAAACATAACTAACTACGAGTTGGCGTCATTTTAGATAGTGTTGTTTAAAACGTTCACCTTTAAGTTGATATATACAGTTGGATCTTGAAAACATTGCTCTTAGATGCTCAAACTTGGGTGTCTGTATGGTCAGCGTCTTTAGAGACGATAGAATTTAGAGTGTACTGAATGGAATATTAAAATCAAAAAAGGTATATCCTGACCATGAGCACATGATCTTTTTAGATGGCAGAGCGCCATCTAGTGGAACAGAAATCAACTAAACGTTGATTTAGCCTGATACCTGATATTTGACCAACCCAATGGGATATATTGTCACGTGGAAAATTAGGAAAGACCAACTTTGGGATGAGACAGCAATTTATTTCAGACAAGAACAAACTATGAAGGATAAACAAAAGATAAGCAAAGAGAGACGTTTACAGAGTAGCAAAATATAAATATAAAAATTGACATTCTGTTGATAAAATAATAAATACTTTTTCACATAGCTCCTTTCCTATGGGAGCTGGGACCCACAGCTTGCAATTATTGTAGTTACTGACATGGATCTGACGTGCTTCTGCCAAGGATTCCATCGACGTCTTGGAACATTGTCCCTAGTACCTTTGCGTCCTTTTTCTTGCGGCGTGAAGAGCGGCTTTGTCGTGGTATCGTCGTCTATAGGGACATCGTCATCTTGGAAGGAAGTCTTGGCTTTGACACGGCGGTGGAATCCTGGAGCCAGTCTCTGAAAATGTAGATCACAGTACTCATGACCTCTAGGTCTTCTCGGCGATCTTCAGTCTTTTTTTCTCTAACCTACCTAGCATCTCCACCAAAATGCCACGTTGAAAATTAGGGAAGACCAACTTTGGGATGAGACAGCAATTTATTTCAGGCAAGAACAATCTACGAATTATAAACAAAAGAAAAGCAAAGAGGGAAGTTTACAGAATATCAAAATATAAACCTAAAAAAAGGACATTCTGCTAATAAAATATTAAATTACAAAACTATTTTAGAGGCGTAATATTCTTTTTAAAATAAAACAATTTCTACTGTCCTTACTGCAATGGAAAAATTAAAGGAAGGGCCTGGCCCTCCCTTTAATTTTTCCATTGCAGTAAGGACAATTGAAATTGTTTTATTTTAAAAAGAATATTACGCCTCTAAAATAGTTTTGTAATTTGATAACAGATGGCGCGCTAGTGCATCGTAAAATAATAAATATTTTGTTATAAGGATTTCTTCTGTCATATAGCAAGTAGTCCAGTATTGATTCATAAACAACAACATAGTTTCAATTCACACAACCATAATATCCATAAAATGCCTTAAAGTAATAGTTCAACTCGACAGAATAAGAAATTATCATTGACAGACCTTACCTCAATGAAATTACCCACAGCTCTTTCTCTAGTTGTTTAGAGATTCCACAGACTTCTATTGTACAAGATATATACTCCCAACTAGACAAGGGACAATTTAAACAACTATAATCAATCTACTAATCAATTGTTACAGAAAAAAATAAAATAGAAATGTAATATATAATAAAGGAGTGAATAAAGGGTAAATAAAATGTAGGGAAATACAACAAACAACAACAACAAAGCCTTTATTTAGGGCCTCTCGCCCTATACAGGATTCGCCAGTTCACAATGGATGGAGAGAACACTGTGTGGCCTTTTTCCGTGATATAATGCTGTGGAATCCAAATATCGCCACCGCTATATACCTATTCTTTGATATTTCATTAATTAGTGCCGGAAATGAAGGACAAAGTTGCCCCGTTTTATCGTTTAGTTTTCGTCTTTCCTCAGACAGAGCAGTACAATCAAATAAGTAGTGCAACATCTCCATTGTTATTCCTGATCCACAGAAAAAAAACATATCAGGTCTTCCCCCTCATTAAAATCCGATGGTGTTCTCTGAAAAAGATTAAAAGGGTTCTAAATTGCGCAATTAATCTGATGATAGGAAAAGGGAGTTAACTTAAGAAATATTCTTCGGTGGTAAACGTTGTGTAAATGTCTCTATAGTGGGAATATAACAATGTAGGGAAATATATATAGTTGTATATTAAAAATAAAGAAGGCATATCCTGACCTGGAGCACATGTGCTTTTTAGATAGCATAGCGCCATCTAGTTGAACATAAATCAACTAAACAGTGATTTATCAAGATATTGGGTTGTCCAAATATCAGGGAAGAGGTTAAATTAATGTTTAGTTGATTTCTGTTCCACTAGATGGCGCTCTGCCATCTAAAAAGCACATGTGCTCCTGGTTAGGATATGCGTTTTTATTTTTAATATCAACACCTGATCCTTATATTTTTTTTCTATTGTTTTTCCATAGTTGTATATGTGTATGTAATAAGATGATGTCCTGTTGACTCTCGCTATACTGTGTTGACCAAGAGGAACAGTCAGGATGGGGAGTTTTACAGTACCTCTCTGCACCTTGTAAGTCCCTTAAAAGTTCTCACAGAGTACAGGCAGTCGTGGTCGAGGCAGAGTGGAAAGCTTGGGAATGTCCACACAAAAAACGAAGACACAGTTGCACTAAGAAAGTTCCGTTAACAGATAAAAGTTGAGATAGGAGCGAAAGATGGAGATAGAAGAGTTCTTACTAACTACATGTTAGATGAGATCGACATGAGGTACGACCGACGCGGGCTTGCACTGAGGGTGAACTAACTGTCAAAATGACTGTAAAGTGATTGTATTTATAGGTTAAAGACGGGGGGGGCCTTATGTGACAGGGGGCCGTTTCTGAGAAAGGGGGCTTTGCATGTCACCAGGTGTGAGAGGGGGCTCTGCATTCCACCACATGTGAACAGTGTGGGTGGTCTGGTCCATTTTTAGACCTTGTTGTGGGCATTCTAAATCTATCTCGATTTTGACGTTATGACTTCCATCTCTTGCTTAGCTCAACTCTTAAATCTATTACAGATTTTTATTTATTTATCCTGTTTGTACAAATTGCATTACATATGATGATGTAAAGACACATGTCAATAATACGTATAATCATTAACAGATGTGTTTCTATTATACAACATTAAAATCTTATTATAAGTTATATACAATTTGGGGTTGTTGGTTTAAATTACCAAATGTACATATTTTTCAGCAATGGAGGCTTCCCCACATTGAGAGAGTTCTCCCCCAGACAAGGGCTTTTTGTACCTTCCTCAGTTCCACGCCGAAGAAGTACCTATAGATGTGTGTCTTGGTAGATGTCAGGATGGTGTTACCATTCAGGCCATACCCGAAGATTCAGTTCTGTATTTCAGGGCTCCCAAATACTCCCAAATAGACAAACAGGTATTTCTCCTATAGAATGGCTGACATCTATATATATACTCATTAATGCTAGATGTAATAAAGCTGGTGAATGCTAATGCCTACCAAGAGAGTCCCCAGGGAAGAATAGAGGAATGATATCACATATGAGGGATAGGTGCGTATATAACACTTCTATGGCAACAACCATCAACCAAAAAACTGATTTTTAAGGCATCCTGAATAATCATGAAACAAGGATTAAGGCCAGAAGGGAGAGCTAACTTCATTGAGGTAGATTCCATGACGGATATATAAATAAATAAAAAGGCATATCCGGAACGTGAAACTAATTGTGGAGTGGAGCTGCACCTATGTTAAGCCACACCTCAATGACGATACTGGGGGATAAATTATATAATGCCATGCCAACAAAAAGACTCATTTTTGTTTATCCCTAGTACACGTGGTACAGGCCATGATAATTATAGTGGGTAGAAGTGGGCGACTGCTTTTACTGTAAGTACACCACATGTCTACACATATGAAAATCAGTTCGACGTTGCACTTAAAAATGTACCAGAGCCCCGTTTGGTTACTTACACTCGCTGGTAGGGTTGGACTTTTGCAATAATCGGGGGCCATTGGAGCATTTTTTTCATATCAGAAAAAAGTGCCCAATGCGGGAATCGAAACCGGGTCGTAGAGGTCGAAAACAAACGGTTTAGACCATCCTTCCACCGACCCCCCACAATAAAACTAAATACCCCATACAGCTGCGTCTGTAAATCCATGTTATTATCTAAAGTAAAAATGTCTGTTCTCCATGTTAGGGATGTCCTTTTATATACTCCTGTAGAATGACAGATTATGCCCGAAAGCTCGAATTTGCGTTAATAAAAATGAAAAGAAACTCATCTCCAGAAACCTCTGTTGCATTATTTGATTAATATTGAAGCGGTGCAGCAAAGAAGATGAAGAGAATAAGTGGGCAAGCCAGTAAACAATGTATGCAGGGCCCCCTCCACAATGAAGTGTTGATTGACAGATTCCAGAGGAAGGGGCCGCAGACAGACAGTCCAGCTGGTGCGGTCGTAAAAGAAGTAACCGAGAGAGCGGTCGGCCTGAAGGGGGTTGATGCACCCGGAGGACATCACAGTGTCGGGAGAAGTCGTCTGGTGACATCGAAATCTGCGGAAAGTAGAAGACGGCGGCGAGTTACCTCCGGGGCGTGTGGATGATCCTACAAGGCGGTGCCAGGAGAGACTGACATCGGAGCGACCTACAAGGCGGTGTAGTCCATACTGCACGTGTATAGTGTGGAGCGGAACGTTTAACAAGAGTGACATCCACGACGCCAAGGATTCTTCTGACGGGGAGGGTTGAAGACAAGTCCCACTGTTGTATTCCTTCTGTTAAGTGAGATACAATAAAGCGCTAACTTTAGCTGCAATCCCTTCGAACTCACATGTGTATCTTTGGGGCATCCTGAGTAGACAAAGTACACGAATAGCGTCTGGGTACGATGTAACTATATTCGCAATATATAATAATTCAGAAATTGGTATAATTTTTTAAATGGTGATATATTTAAATTTCTAAAAAATGTTAATCAACTCGGATGTCTTTAAAGTATCGTTATTCACTGATACAGTAGACCTATGGAGAGTTAACAATCGAAAGATGGCTGAATATTTAACAAAACAGCTCATTCCAATTCATCATTTTACTTTTTATAACAAATTTACAAGTATCTTTTTAGATTAAGAATATAGTTTTAATATGTTAGAGAGCATTTAAACTCAAGGATAAAACTTAGTGGAAAGTCTTTTTCTATCGACAGTCATCTATATATATATATATATTTTTAAGAGACAGAAGCTGTTCAAACTTGGTTATCTCGGGTGTCTTCAAAAAAGGTCACTGTAATATATTTCAGAGTTATTGTCTGAATTCCGATATACAGGCTAAAAAGTACAACTTCCTTATGTTTTTTTAATGAATGTATCTTTCAGAGTTATTGTCTAAATCCCGATATACGTGATAAAAGGTACAACTTCCTTATGTTTTTTCAATGAGTGTATCTTTCAGAGTTATTGTCTGAATCCCGATATACATGCTAAAAGGTACAACTTCCTCAAGTTTTTTACATAAGTGTATCTTTCAGAGTTATTGTCTGAATCCCGATATACATGCTAAAAGGTACAACGTCCTTATGTTTTTTCAATGAGTGTATCTTTCAGAGTTATTGTATGAATCCCGATATACGTGTTAAAAGGTACAACTTCCTTATGTTTTGACAATGAATGTATCTTTCAGAGTTATTGTCTCAATCCCGATATACATGCTAAAAGGTACAACTTCTTTAAGTTTTGTCTATGAGGGTATCTTTCAGAATTATTGTCTTAATCCCGATATACATGCTAAAAGGTACAACTTCCTTAAGTTTTGTCTATGAGGGTATCTTTCAGAGTTATTGTCTTAATCCCGATATACATGCTAAAAGGTACAACTTCCTTAAGTTTTGTCCATGAGTGTATCTTTCAGAGTTATTGTCTTAATCCCGATATACATGCTAAAATGTACAACTTCCTTAAGTTTTGTCTATGAGGGTAAATGCTCTCATCGTTCACAATTCTATAACAATCTTTAATATTTCATTGAAGCTGCCTATATGACATACATAGTTTCTTTGAATAAAATTACTTGAGTCATAGATGTTTTTATCAACATTTCGGCAAAAATACTTTGTCATAGTCAAATTCAAATTGAATATATTTGGCTGAGATTAAGAAATAACGTTTCTTAAAGCCTTGCCAAATGTTGATTTTTGATTTTTTCTAAAGACGGCAAAATAATTTTGCCAAAACGTTGATAAGATAAACACTTTCTCTTACAAAGTTGTCCTTTTTTCTAAATAGCTTATTCTTAGAATCATACTAGCCGAATGACCCGATTAAATGCTTTTATTCAAATACTATTCGTTACAATTATAAATTGGCGCCGTGGATGTCATTCTTGTATAATATATAAATGAGTTTTGAAAATTGTAAAAAAAAAAAAAAATGCATCGGCCGGGAATCGAAACCGGGCTGCCCGCGTGGCAGGCGAGCATTCTACCACTGAACTACCGATGGTTTTGAGAAGTGGCCATATTTGGGTATTTATTCCATTAACAAAAGCAAACGGTGACAGAATTGATTAAGAAAGAATTGATTATGACGCTGATAACTATATTTTAATTTTAATTTCACTCTTTCTGTCTCTTTTCGTATGGTTTCATATAGCTATTCAATGAAATACATCCATGTTCGATTTTATTTGAAAATTAACACTAAACAATTCAATACACAAAATATTGATGACGTTATATTTTTAGTTTGAACGTAAATTTTCATTTTATTTTGTTAATTAAATTTTTTATGAATACCTAATCGATTCCCTATCTGTGAAAAGAACAAAAAACTCACCTTTTTTTCGAAGTTTAAAAATAGAAAATAAAATGAAAAAGGAAATTCCTGATGAGAGAAGTTTGAAAAAAAAATCCTAAAAAACACATAATTAGATTGCGTAAAAGAATTCTTGTTTGATCAGGAAAGAGTTAATTTGTGGAGCCAGGGATTGGAGGAAGAGCTCTGAAACAAGAAAAGCTTCCATAAAAGTTGTTGGAATTAAAGTCAGAATTTATCTGACCTCGAAGAAGCTACTGTTTTATTGCAGCGTTAAGATTGCTTTTAGAGGACTCCCCAAATCCCATATTTATGACCCTCATAAAATCGGGAAAATGCCAATTTCCATAAAATTACAACAATATATTAGAACGTCGCTTGTGAAAGGGTGTGAAGAGGCTGCTTGGTACTTAAAGAAAAACAAAGTGTTAAAACAACAGATGATAAAAGAGAATTAAGATTGACGTGTTTCACACTCTTTAGAACTTTCACAAATTTTCTTTTGAAATTTTCCATAGAACAATTATAAGAATTGTAATCGTAATTTTTCAATGAATATTATTAATATTTGAAATATTATTTATATAAATACACTTTCATACTACACCTTTTTAATTGCCAAAGTAGAATTGTTTGAATACGGTAGGATGTTTTTAGAAAAATCGTCAAAAAACAAGAAGATCTCTGTTCTTTTTTGAAGATGGTTAGTATCCGAGTTATATTGTAACAAAGTATTTATTATTTTATTAGCAGAGTATTATTTTTATGTTTATATTTTGCTATACTCTGTACACTTCCCTCTTTTGCTTATCTTTTGTTTATCACTCATAGTTTGTTCTTGCCTGAAATAAATTGTTGTCTCATCCTGAAGTTTTTGTCTTCCCTAATTTTCCACGTGGCAATATGTCTGTTTTTTTTTTAATTTTATTAAAATATCCGCACATCAAATAAGAATTTTATTCATTCTATGGAGATTTAAAATATAATTTAATATATCGTTCTTCGATAATATTAATAATAATATTATTATTATCAATATATATCAATTCATAATAAAAATTTTAAAAATTTACGCATATCATAGAGAAATAGAAAATACTATTTTTATTCTCAAATTATATCTTTATTTAGAAAATGAAAAATCTACTAACAAATTTTAATAAATAAGAAAAAGTCATCTTCTAATCAGACCAATTAACATTGATGATGGTTTGTGCCATCTATCGGAATAACAACTAAATATCGATTTAATTTATTCCAAAATGTTGGATGAAAACGTTCAGAGTCATATCATCGGGAGTAAAATTTCCTCATTTTTCTCCAATTTTTCTCATGAATCACACACAAACATAGTAATATTCGAGTAATAATTCCTTGAAGTAATATATAATTTTTAAATATCTAATATATATACTCACATTAATTAATTTGAAGAAGGATATTATTCGAGCTTTCGAACTTTGCAGTTCTTCCACAGGCATGGATAGCACAGAAATACTACCCTAGAGAGTATTTCTGTGCTATCCATGCCTGTGGAAGAACTGCAAAGTTCGAAAGCTTGCACATATATACAGATTTATTAACACCATCGGTGTTATACAGATTCATCACAGGATGAAAGCGTAGAAGGAGCTTACTCTCAGCATAGTTATGGAGATTATCAGCGTAAACATATTATTTTCCTTGCAACGAGGGAAAGTTTTGAAATAAATAAGTTTTCGTAGGGCTTCAGATTCTAGCACAAGTTGTCCAACTCCACCGTCAAATAACCAACCGTGGCTTTACACTTTGTATATGCAATATAGAACTATTTCTACATATGTAGTTATTATTGATCACAGATGTATCTTGAATCCTTTATCTTGAATATAAAGGTTGTCTGGCCAGCATTCATATTTCTATGAAAAATAGACACTTCGGCCAGTTAGAGTTTTTTATTTTCTCAACGTTTCGACAAAAGTTTCTCCTGACGAAGAAAAAATATTTTTGTCGAAACGTTGAGAAAATAAAAAAAACTCTAACTGGCCGAAGTGTCTATTTTTCAATTTTTCATAGAAACTTGAATCCTTTGTTTGATAGAAAATTTTATTGAATGCTGGATATTACCTCGCTATCTATGGATAAACATGACTTCTCGAGATGTCAGTCTTTGGTGAAACTAACTTCCTAAGACGGGGGGTGGGAGAAGTCTGACCACACCAGTTCCTCATGAACCCTTGGAATATTTGACCTAATTCTGGTCCAAGGTAACTAACGTGGCAACGGTACCTATTTTCCAATGAAGAGCAACTGCTGCAATAGAAATGCATGGAGACATCTGAGGCTCTTCATTGGACACAACAACAACAACAGAAAATTGATTTGGACCCAGAACAGCAGCTTTACACACCCAAGATAGAGGACATTGCGACTGAGGTGATAGAGATGCATGGAGACATCTGAAGATCTTCATTGGACACGACAACAACAACAGAAAATTGACATGGACCCAGAACAGCAGCTTTACAAACCCAAGATAAAGGACATTACGACTGCTGTGATAGAGATGTATGGAGACATCTGAGGATCTTCATTGGACACGACAACAACAACAGAAAATTGACATGAGCCCAGAACAGCAGCTTTACACACCCAAGATAGTGGACATTACGACTGCTGTGATAGAGATGTATGGAGACATCTGAGGATCTTCATTGGACACGACAACAACAACAGAAAATTGACATGAGCCCAGAACAGCAGCTTTACACACCCAAGATAGTGGACATTACGACTGCTGTGATAGAGATGTATGGAGACATCTGAGGATCTTAATTGGACACGAGAACAACAACAGAAAATTTAAATGGACCCAGAGCACAGATTTACACACACAAGATAGTGGACATTACGACTGCTGTGATAGAGATGTATGGAGACATCTGAGGATCTTCATTGGACACGACAACAACAACAGAAAATTGACATGAGCCCAGAACAGCAGCTTTACACACCCAAGATAGTGGACATTACGACTGCTGTGATAGAGATGTATGGAGACATCTGAGGATCTTCATTGGACACGACAACAACAACAGAATATTGACATGGACCCAGAACAGTAGCTTTACAAACCCAAGATAGGGGACATTACGACTGCTGTGATAGAGATGTATGGAGACATCTGAGGCTCTTCATTGGACACGACAACAACAACAGAATATTGACACGGACCCAGAACAGTAGCTTTACACACCCAAGATAGTGGACATTACGACTGCTGTGATAGAGATGTATGGAGACATCTGAGGATCTTTATTGGACACGACAACAACAACAGAAAATTGACATGAGCCCAGAACAGCAGCTTTACACACCCAAGATAGTGGACATTACGACTGCTGTGATATAGATGTATGGAGACATCTGAGGATCTTCATTGGACACGACAACAACAACAGAAAATTGACATGAGCCCAGAACAGCAGCTTTACACACCCAAGATAGTGGACATTACGACTGCTGTGATATAGATGTATGGAGACATCTGAGGATCTTCATTGGACACGACAACAACAACAGAAAATTGACATGAGCCCAGAACAGCAGCTTTACACACCCAAGATAGTGGACATTACGACTGCTGTGATAGAGATGTATGGAGACATCTGAGGATCTTCATTGGACACGACAACAACAACAGAAAATTGACATGAGCCCAGAACAGCAGCTTTACACACCCAAGATAGTGGACATTACGACTGCTGTGATAGAGATGTATGGAGACATCTGAGGATCTTCATTGGACACGACAACAACAACAGAATATTGACATGGACCCAGAACAGTAGCTTTACAAACCCAAGATAGTGGACATTACGACTGCTGTGATAGAGATGTATGGAGACATCTGAGGCTCTTCATTGGACACGACAACAACAACAGAATATTGACACGGACCCAGAACAGTAGCTTTACACACCCAAGATAGTGGACATTACGACTGCTGTGATAGAGATGTATGGAGACATCTGAGGATCTTTATTGGACACGACAACAACAACAGAAAATTGACATGAGCCCAGAACAGCAGCTTTACACACCCAAGATAGTGGACATTACGACTGCTGTGATATAGATGTATGGAGACATCTGAGGATCTTCATTGGACACGACAACAACAACAGAAAATTGACATGAGCCCAGAACAGCAGCTTTACACACCCAAGAAAGTGGACATTACGACTGCTGTGATATAGATGTATGGAGACATCTGAGGATCTTCATTGGACACGACAACAACAACAGAAAATTGACATGAGCCCAGAACAGCAGCTTTACACACCCAAGATAGTGGACATTGCGACTGCTGTGATAGAGATGTATGGAGACATCTGAGGCTCTTCATTGGACACGATAACAACAACAGAAAATTGGCATGGGGCCAGAGCAGCAGCTTTACACACCCAAGATAGTGAACATTACGACTGCTGTGATAGAGATGTATGGAGACATCTGAGGATCTTCATTGGACACGACAACAACAACAGAAAATTGACATAGACCCAGAACAGCATCTTTACACATACAAGATAGTGGACATTGCGACTGCTGTAATAGAGATGTATGGAGACATCTGAGGATCTTCATTGGACACGACAACAACAACAGAATATTGACATGGACCCAGAACAGTAGCTTTACAAACCCAAGATAGTGGACATTGCGACTGCTGTGATAGAGATGTATGGAGACATCTGAGGATCTTCATTGGACACGACAACAACAACAGAATATTGACATGGACCCAGAACAGTAGCTTTACAAACCCAAGATAGTGGACATTGCGACTGCTGTGATAGAGATGTATGGAGACATCTGAGGATCTTCATTGGACACGACAACAACAACTTCCTAAGACTTGCTAATATCGTATATTTCCCAGCATTTTAGCCGATTCAATAAACCAGACAGTTTTATATATCTCTATTACCTTATTGAACGATTCTTTTTATTTATCATCACAGGTTTGTGGTTTTCAACAAATTACCAAAAAAAAAGTCATAATAAACCGCAACTCTATTTATTAAATTATAAAAGAAGCTTTCGGGCGCAAGACCTTCCTCATCAAATTAAAACATATGAAAAGGTAATAAAGAGATTATATAGCATTATATATTCTTATATATTCGACAATAAAGGGTAGTTTTGTTATGATATTCTAGCAAAGGATGAACATAAACGTTTAGCCCTCTCTTTTTTATGTTGTTGATTATTTTTGATTTTTAAGAAGATGCATTAGCGCGCCATCTGTTATTAGAAATTTTAACTATTTTTAACGAGTATGATTCTTTAAATATATATATATATATTTATCATTGTATGAATTTCTACTGTCCTCAAAGCTCATGTCCATAGTTTATCTAAAATACCCATTCAGTATCACTATAAAAGGTAAACCGAGAAATTCAATATAACAGCGGTATTGTAGATTAAACTGGCGAAATCGCTGGGAGGGTTCACCACTGATGAGCCAGGCTCTTGCATTATTTTATGATTGCATTAAGAGCAGTAGAAAATTGATTTATTTTAAAAATAATTATACACGTCAAAAATAGTTCAATTTTCTTATTTTTCATTTTCTTCAAAGTTGTGTTTCTTATTCCTATGAAGCCCCACCAATCTGACAAATAGCTAATGGCTTCTCGATCGAAATATATAAATATTGTAATATTTAATTTATCCAGTGCGCGTGCCTCGGTGATACAATATATTCCGACAGTATATGCAAGTAATCACACGGTGGTTTGAGATATTGTAAGTGCAAAGTCATTTTACTGAGTTCACCCATAGTATATAGCATGGCAAACCTGTAGTTTAATGAGAAAGGAACCATAGGAACGATTAAAAAAAGATGCCCAATCATCACTCACTTTACTCCAATATTTCTTCATATCCAATAATCATTTTTTTCCAAACTGTCGGTTCAGTGGACAGATGACGTCAAGTATTATCAAACGAACGATAAGAGAGTTTACAAGATGAATGGGATTTAAAGCTAAGAGCATTTCTAATCGAATAATGGCAGATGGACGTCACGTCATAACGAGTCACACCAATCCCGGGAGAGCTAAAGAGCCAAGATAACCCAGGATTAATGGATCGGCAGTGGAGCAGAGATATGTGTGATCCTGGTGGAAGTCGCTTGAAACCCGGACTGACTCATCCCCCCGGTCCTCTTGCAAAATTTGCCCCTTTGTTCGGGGACAAAGGAAGCGTGTCCTATCCACCCACACCCATTGTCTCCACCCCGTCCCCTACCCGACAAGCACCCAAATTAGAATGCGAATGACACTGGACCATCATAGGAATTGCCAGTAACCTAATTAAGTCGAGGTTTGGATGAAATGCGTATTAACACATAACAAATTATGCACGTGCTCCCACTGATGAAATGACGATCATGTTTGGATTACAGATTGGATAGATGTAGACAACTAATAAATTGAATAAAACATTTTTAGATTTGGATGAGGAAAGCAAAGACTAGAACGCGGCTGATTCTACACTCGCCTTTTCAGTGATACGCTAACTTTGACGTATGTACGGTGTGGCCACTGGAAATGCGTCGGGACCTGGAGGCTGTTGCTGGGTGCTACGCTGCCTGGAGTATAGGAGCTTCATCTATGCTTTCTTTCTTCATGTGGTGAATCTATATAATACCGGTGATCTTAATAAAGCTTTGTGTGTGTTTGATTATCTCGAATCTCACCTTAGCAGATTTCCCACTCCCTTTTATTAATAGACACACTTACAGGCTCAACAGTCTACAGATCGACATGTGTTTTACCCTTTTCCTCCCACACAGTTAACACCTCAAGAATCCTTAAAACATATGGCATCCATACATATTTCAGCAATACCCAAATTTATCCACACACCTTAGATATCCCATTACCAGATCAGACTCGCCCCCTGATCTTCTCCATAGTACCAGCGCGGTCTACTCTGTCTCATGCGCGCAATGTGCTGCCACATATGTGGGTGACACAGGTAGAAACGTGGCTCTTAGAATGTCAGAACACACAAGGAATTTTAAAAACAGTAACCCTCGCTCCTTAATCTACCAACACATGTCTTCCACAGGCCACACATTCAACCTCAGCCAGCCGACCATCCACTAACATCACGTGTTCCAAACCAACACCAAAGATTGGTGTTGGAAGCTATAACCTCTGTCAAGCTGAATAGTTTTGATAAGAAAATAGACATACCAGATATTTATTAAGTATTCTTATCCTGATGTTTTACTGTCCTCCCTTCATAGTGATATCCCGGTTCTCCCCTGATGCGTTAGATTTAGAATTTGCCTCATTGTCTTTTCCCTATATTTTTGCAAATTTTTGCATATCTTAATTGTAATCATACTTGTATTTGTTTCTCTGTCTATAAGAAAAAATATAAATATGCTCAAATTTCGCCTACCATAGTATAAATAGCCTTGTATCTTTTGGAATCTCTTAGCCAGTAGAAGGGCGTGTGGCCCGAAGGCCCGCTCGCGTTTATTAAAAAAGAAACTCATCTTCCTTCATGTTTTACTTTATTTGATTTCAAGTGAGTCAGAGAATGATACACGAGTAACGTCTAATGTAATTGGAACACATTCCTCAACAATGAACATCTAGATCTACCATTAAGTATCATTTAATTATCAATTATTTTATTTCCAAAGCGCTATATCCCGCAAAGGATATTTGCGCCAAACAAGGAGAAAAGTTTATTTACATAAGTTATCTACATTATTCAACGCATGAAAACACTAGAGATCCAGATATTGTAGAAAGTTTAAAATGTATTTACAAAATGAATTAAATTTTAAATATGATTTTTATCGGAAATCAAATCGTTAAGTTCACAAACAACTAGTTCATTCTTCATTCTATAATCTTGAAATGCTGGGCATTCGATCAGTAGATGTCTTGAGGTTTGTTCCTCAATACCACAAAAGCAACTTGAATCCTCCACTGTCTTTATTCTATTTAAAAAAACTTTTGAAATATTCGTGGTTTGTAACAAATTGTGTATTATAACAATTTGGACGAAAGTATTTAGAGATTTCTTGGGGGAAAAAAGCTTAAGAAAGTATTATTTGCTTCGTTTTTCAGAAGATTCATTCTTGATTTGAGAAAGGTATCTATAATTTCTGGAATAAATGGGTCATAAATGTACATTTAGATATAGTTAAACAACTCTTTGTGACTATACCTCTTGAAGAGCTATGTCAGATAAACAACCATTTTACAAAAGTTACAATCCCCTCTCATTGAAAAAAGCTCTATATAACAAAAGTTTTGGATTGTTCAGCAATAACGAGTTTGATTTCCAAATAGTCAACATTAAATTATACCTCCACCTGAAGAGAGAGAGAGGGAGAGATTGAAACCGATTTATTACAATGTCCATATAACAACAACAACAAAGCCTTTATTTAGGGCCTCTCGCCCTATACAGGATTCGCCAGTTCACAAGGGATGGGGAGAACACTGTTTGGCCTTTTTCCGTGATATAGTCTTGTGGAATCCAAATATCGCCATCGCTATATACATATTCTTTGATATTTGATAAAATAGTGCTGGAAATGAAGGACAAAGTTGCCCCGTTTTATCATTTAGTTTTCGTCTTTCCTTAGACAGAGCAGCACAGTCAAATAAGTAGTGCAACATCTCCGTTGTTATTCCTGATCCACAGAAAGTGCATTTCAGGCCTTCACGCCTCATTAAAATCAGATGGTGTTCTCTGAAAAATATTGAAAGGGTTCTAAATTGCGCGATTAATCTGATGACAGGAAAAGGGAGTTCACTTACGAAATATTCTTCGGTGGTAAACGTTGTATATATATATCTCTATAGTGGGAATATAACTTTGATTGGGTTATTCTTGTTAAGTCATTTTGTATTGTTTGCTCTATCGTAGTTCTTAATATTCCTGGGATAGCATTCCTTAATGAATCAGGATCATTACAATAAGTAAGCCACGAGTATCCGTTATTATTGAGTAAATTGCTTAATTGTTTTATAAACCCGATGGGCGCACCTGTAGCACAGGATATAATGTCCATATAAGATTATTTTAGATTAAATACATAATATAAATATTTAAAAAAATTCATTATATAATTATAAATATATGAATAAATAAATATATAGAATAATTGATAAATATACATATATATAAAATATATACAAGGTCTTCATTGGTGGCGCCCAACGCGGGAAAGACTCCGCCACCGATGGACTGCGAGAGTTATTTCCCACAGAGTGGGCAGGTTGATGTGATGGCTAGCGTTATACAAGACCAAGAGAGAGAAAGAAAACACTGGATAAAACCAGAAGACTAACTTAACTGGTATACAACCTACACATATGGATTCGCGAACCCACGATATTTGGACATAAAATACACATAGGATAAGAAAGAATAATATAAAATTAATTTTTTGATATTGTCCTAAATAAATATCAATCCTTCTTTCTAATAAAGATGAAAGGTGTTTGTATGTTCATTCCATAATAGCCGAATGAACCGAGCAACGCCCGGGTTTTCCCCGAGAGTTCTTTCTTCGAGTGCGTATGTATAAAAAAGTTGTTTTTATTCAAATACTGTTCGTTTTACAATTATAAATTAGGACCCGGCGCTTCACCCAGAACTTCCCCAGGTTAATATTTGCCCTACGAATAATTCTTGAAATAAAACACATTATGATATATAATACAAACAAAATGTCAAGTATTCTAAGATATCGAAATACATTTTAGAATTTGACAAAAAAATTTGAAATAGAATTATCTATCAAAATATCTTTTAAAATAATCGATAGTAAACTTTTAAACCATGTACTGTAAAACAATTTTAGTAAACTTCATATTTTGCCTTGAATATAAAATATAAATGTAAAGTTTTACAACGATATTTGAAAATTGTATTACAAAATCCTATTGTATTAAAGGTGCAGCAGACTTCCTGCCAAAACCGAAACCTATCTCCAACTTCGGTCATTGCACACGTCCTTGACGTAATTCTTTCAGTTACCGCAGTGGGGAGCTGGTTGCGAGTGAAATTGGCAAATTTGTAAATTACTCAAAGGATATTCAAGATAGAGACCTGATATTTGACTATAAGTTTTTTTCAGATTCAACTCTATATATTGTTTTGTTCCTGCTTACTAAAAATGATGATAGAGCTTCGGCTATGTTCACTTTATTAAAAATCCCACGAAGGAATTTTGTTTCGGTCAATAAAACATGATACAGAAATATTGTCATCATCATTTTCTGGCTAAAAATAATTCTTCTCGCCCAGTACTTATAAATATATTTATGATAATCTTTCTAACCTGAAAGGTTCAGGTTCCTAATATATATTATTGTTTCTCTCTTTCTTATTTTTGATTACTTTTTTCTTGTATAATATGTTTATAACTGTTTCTGTTTTGAAATAAGGTAAATCGACACAATTATCCCTAGCTGGGATATCGCGTTTTGTGTGTTGATTATTTTAGTAATTTTAATATTTCTTGGTGTAAAATGCAAAATAAAACTCTTTCATATTTAACTCTATATCCAGTTAAAATATCAGCCAGATTAGTTACATATTTAGGAGACGAGCAGAGCCGGGAAAATAGATAGATACATTGGATTTTATTTTTATAAATGAGATATATATATGTTATATAAAGGTATTTAAAATGTTATATTAAAATATTATTTTATTATTATTAATTATATTTATAAACATACATATTGTAGATTTTAGATATTAAATTTTTTTTTTATAGCAGTTGTACATACTCGTGAATTGATACGCGAGCTTATCAAAACAATCTTGTTTCCCCGAAGAAGTTTGGCGAGTTGCCACACGAAATATCGGAAATAAAACTTTATGATCCAAAATAGGCATTTTTAAATAATATAATATATGGATTGCTCTATTTTCAAACATATATATATATATTACGATGTACTAGAGCGCCATCTGTTATCAAATTATAAAACTATTTTAGAGGCGTGATATTCTTTTTAAAATAAAACAATTTCTACTGTCCTTACTGCGATGGAAAAATTAAAGGGAGGGCCTGGCTCATCAGTGGTGAACCCTCCCAGCGGTTTCGCCAGTTTAATCTACCATTTAAAAATTTAAAATGGTAGATTAAACTGGCGAAACCGCTGGGAGGGTTCACCACTGATGAGCCAGGCCCTCCCTTTAATTTTTCCATCGCAGTAAGGACAGTAGAAATTGTTTTATTTTAAAAAGAATATTACGCCTCTAAAATAGTTTTATAATATATATATATATTATTTAAAAATGCCTATTTTGGATCATAAAGTTTTATTTCCGATATTTCGTGTTTTCATTTTTCATTTTGTACATAAACTTTGTCTCAACTTGTTTCTTTTTCTAATTCTGCATTTTATTTTTATTCCTCATTAATAATATATGTGTATCATTATCTCATGTTTTTCCCAATCTATTAGCTCACAACAAGTCAATATGATCAAGGGATATCATCCTTTTATTTCTAACTTTTAATAGTCATGCATTTTATTTTATTTCTTCATTCTTATAATGTGTCAATTTTCTCATGTATCTTCCCTACCTATTGGTTCACAACAAGCCAATACGATGAGGGAACACCAATTTTTTTCTCTCTTTACCACATTTTTCACTCAATTAACAATCATTGTATTATCATCCACACTATGCATCACTTTGTACTTTCCTGTCTATTGGTTACCATCCAAAAACCAATATGATAAGTAAATATCACCTCACCTTTTCTTTCTATCATCATTTTATCTTTTTTTTTTTTTAACTATATTTTTTTCACTTTTCTCTCTACCCATATTATTCTCTTCACAGGGGGGAAATGTTATATAAAGGTATTTAAAATGTTATATTAAAATATTATTTTATTTAAAAATATATTTCATAGATACAAATATTCTGTTAAATCGACCGCCAGAGGTCACGCTTTGCATATAAAAAAACTCATTGTTGTTGTTCCCCGTTGGCCGGCTAAAACTTTTGTACATTATGTAAATAAGCTTTTCATTTTTTTTTATTCTTACGCCTTAAGCCAGGCATTACTTTTATCAAATTATGTTCTTTTATATATTCCTTTATCACAATTAAAGCAATTACTGATCAAAACCATATTATTATTTTTATTTCAAGATTATTCAACCACGACTGCACCGCCATAGCTTAATCCTCAAGATAACCAAAATTAAGATAATCTCAACAATTCTAAATACAAGCAGAATATATTTTTTCTTTATATAAGATATATATATAGTTGCATCAGGTTGCGGCTTGGCAGACTCTTCAACCTTGATTCTCTCCTGTACCGGGTCTTGTATCTTACCAGAGCGTGTTTCAACCATTCTACAAATTTATATAAGGAAATAATGAGATAACTCTACTTTAAGTAGCCTCCAGAATTCTTTATTTATTTCTCACATCAAAGAGAGCAGTGAAGTCACACAGTGTAAACAAAATACAAATGCGATTTCATAATACATAGATCTGTTTATAGTCTATATAGATAATACCGTAACAGAGTTTTCCATTGTAAAGTCCTAAGCTATCTCCTCCGAAGATTCTGAACTACACATAACAATCTATATACCAAAATTTTCGTTATTTTTTTCTTCGTATGATAGTTCTGTTTTTATTTTCCTAATGTTAACAGTTATTTTTATTTTTTAATTTAATCTATTTTACAATCGTAGATTTTTTGCATTTATCATCATCAATTCCTTTGTTTTGAAATGCGTTCTTTTGTCTTATTACCTTTTACTAATTTATAATATATATGTCGTATTTCTGATTCATTTGATTATAATTATAATTTGTAAGCACTTTGTTATAGTTTTTCATTTAAATATAGCTCAATTTTTGTGTATGTTTTCTATTTTCAGTATCTTTCCTAATGTCTTTGGCAACATTTTTTTTCTCATAAATAGGCTGAGGTTATATTATTTTTCGAATTGTAGATTGAATTATTACTTTTATTCTATAATAATTATATTTTGTAAGTGTTTGTTATAGTTTTTCATTTGAATTTAGCACAATTTTTGTATCTGGTTATCTTTTTTGGCATTTTTTCATCTCTCTTTGGCATCTTTTTTTTTCTCATTAATAAGACCTAATCCGAATAATTTAATAGTGTGTGACGTTTCAGCAACAGCATCAGACAAAAGAATAAATGAACTAAAGAATAAAATCTCATTTATTCTTTTGTCTGATGATGGTGACATTGCTGTTGCCAAAACATCACACACTATTAAATTATTTGGATTAGGTCTTATTTTCTTGTATTAATTTGTTATAGTTTTCATTTGAATTTAGCTCCATTTTTGTGTCTGATTTTCTTTTTTGCAGTATCTTTCATAATGCCTAATTTCATTACTTGATCTGTTATAGTTTTCATTTGAATTTAGCTCCATTTTTTTGTGTCTGATTTTCTTTTTTGCAGTATCTTTCATAATGCCTGATTTGATTACTTGATCTGTTATAGTTTTTCATTTGAATTTAGCTCCATTTTTGTGTCTATCATTTTTTTTTCTTCTCATAAATAGGCTGAGGCGGTATTTGTGTAATCAATTGTTGCTTTTTGTGTCTGGTTTCTTTTTTGCAGTATTTTTTTGGAATCCTTTTTTTTTTCATCAATTGTTTCCTCACATGCTTGGAATTTTCTTTTTATGCCTGTCCTGGCATTCAGTTTTATAGTTTTCCTCTGCTTGGTTCTTATTTTACCTTTTTTTTTCAGCGTCTTCTGTCATGCCTCGAAAAGGCCGTGGAAGACTCACTCCCCTAACCGCTAGGCGTGCTAATATGACTCGCCGCAGGAACAAAACCCCAATTGCTATTTCTCTTGTTTACTTTTTTACCAATGCCTATAATTTTTCGCCTGAAAGATTTTATTTGTTATTCAATAAACTATTATCAATTATTTTTGGTCTTCTTTTTATTTACTTATTTTACTGGGGGTTGGTGGAAGGATGGTCTAAGCCGTTGGTTTTCGACCGCTACGACCCGGGTTCGATTCCCGCATTGGGCACTTTTTTCTGAAAAAATAAAAAAAATGCTCCAATGGCTTCCGATTCTTGCAAAAGTCCAACCCCACCAGCAAACGCAAGTAATCAAACGGGGCTCTGGCACATTTATAAATGCAAAGTCGAACTGCTTTTCACATGTTTAGACATGTGGTGTACTTACAGTAAAAGCAGTCGCCTACTCTACCCACCATGATTATCAAGGCCTGTACCACGTGTACTAGGGATAAGCAAAAAAAAAATTATTTTACTCATTGATCTATACATACAATTATTTGCATACAATTATATACATACAAATATATGCATACAATTATATACATACAATTTTCTACATTTTTGCACTCTGCAGTCTAATATGTTGTTAATAATAGGGGTTTTAGACAAATATCAACTGTTGAAATTTGAATTTCAAAATAGTTGAATTATCGAAAGTGTCGAATTAGTTTGTCATATGATAGGCCGTAGGTCGAGACATCAAAAATGGTCGAATTATCGTGTGTTGAATTAATTAGATTATATTGTATATATAAAAATATAGATTTGTTGTTTTTAATGAGGTCTTTTAAATGAATTTATTCCTTTAATATGTTGTCATATCTGCAATATAGTTGTGTTGTTTGCAATTTGCTTTTTTTTCCCTTTCAAATATATTTGTCTCCTCTGAAATATAGTTTGTAAATTTATATTCTAATTTATTTTCTTATATCTCTCATGTCCTTGAAGCACATATACTGACAGTGCCCAAAGTTGAACACACTGTATAATGTCTGAAATATCTTTGTCCCCTTCGGATACCAACTTTCGCTTCATTCTAGAGAGGCTTTATGTTTCACTAAGGTTGGCTTTTGCTATGAATATAAAGAGGGCTCAAGGCCAAACCTTTGCTACAAGAGCCTGTGTTTACGCACAGACGACTTTATGTGACTTTTTCAAGTGTGCGAACTTTGGATAGCATGCATGTAAAGTTGAACCCAAGTATATATAAAATGTAGTTTTTAATGAGGTCATTTAAATGAATTCCTATTATAAATCGTCTCCTCTGAAATATAGTTTGTAAATTTATATTCTGATTTATTTTATCCTTTTTTTTTTCATTTCCAAAATATATATTTACACTTTTCACCAATGCCTAAAGTTTCTCACCTGAAAGAAAAAAAACTCCGCCTTCGCCGGTCCCAAGCCAGGATGAAAAAGGAGGAGGGGGAGCAGTAACAAGCTCACTAAAAAAACCTGGGCTCAGCTGGCCCGGCTGATAGCACCTTGTAAGGGCTCCTAATCCAGGGATACAGGATGAGCAGAGTTTGTACTCCATGTTAGGAGCGGCTGCACATGAGTCTGTTCCTCATGTCAGAGGCGGCATTTCTTTTGGAGCTAAGTCAGTGGCCTGCCACTGAGTAGTGCTCCCAGTCTTGATGACAAAGGCAGACGCATTCTACTTCACCCAATCATGATGGTTGTTAATTTCAAGCTTTACAAGCTTGACACTCTAATATGATTGAGTGAAGATAAGAAAGGAGAAGAAAATATTTTTTGTATTTTTTTGGCAATAATCTATTTATTATCAATTAATTTGATTTTGGTCTTTATTTATTATTCCCCTGCTCTATACATACATTTTGTACATTTACAATGTCAGCCGTTTTCTCTGTAATACCTTTGTAGCAGTGAAGTTATATTTAAGCAACAATCAATTGTTGAAATTTAAAATGGTCGAATTATCGATAGTGTTGAATTACAGTTTGTTATATGATAGGCTGTAGGTCAGGACAACAAAAAATGGTCGAATTATCGAGGTTATATTGTATATCTAAAACTAGAAATGTAGTTTTAATGAGGTCCTTTAAATAATTTCATTCCTTTTATATGTTGTCTTATCTGCGATATAGTAGCATTGTTTGCAATTTTATTTGCTGATTTGTGTCATTTTTTCACTCTAAATATATTTATTTAAACTCTTCAACTAATGCCTATAGTTTCTTTCCTGAAATTGCTTACCAAACACGAGTTGGTTGTATTGTTATGCTTCTGAGAAATTTTAATCCTAAGCAGGGTCTTTGCAAATGGTACACGTATGGTGACACAGTGCATGTGCTCTCATGTTCTTGAAGTAGTGTAGATGTGTTTCTTGCAATTTTATTTTCTGATTTGTTAATATTTGTCTTCTTTTTTCATTTTAAATAATTTTTTAGGCATAGGAACCAATGCCTATAGTTTCTCACCTGCGGGCCCTTCGAGTAAACCCGGGGCGTTGCCCGGGTCACTCGGCTAGTTTATAAATATATTCTGTTTATGTTTATTTTATTTGACATATCGGACGCGATATCCCAGCTCGGGATACTTGCGCCTTAATACATTTTAGTAGATTATATACAATTCATTTTATACAATTTAATAACCGGACTAAAAACATAATTGAAACTTAAACGATGGTATTCTAAAACAGAAGAGAAAATCTAAAATGGATTATTTTAGTAACCTATATACAATTCATTATATACAACTCAATAACCGACTAAAAACGCAATCAAAACTTAAACGATGGTATTCTAAAACAGAAGAGAAAATCTAAAATGGATTATTTTAGTAACCTATATACAATTCATTATATACAACTCAATAACCGACTAAAAACGCAATTAAAACTGAAACGATGGTATTCTCAAACAGAAGAGAAAATCTAAAAAGAATTTACAAAAATTATTGAATTTTACATAAGTGTCTTTGTTATATACAAATTCACAAATTTTCTGTTTAATAAAATAAATAAATATGAAATATAAATTTGAATATAAAATATATGAAAAATAATCTTACAAATTAAAATAAATAGGTGCATTAACCATGATACAACACTATAAATCTCTCTCTCTCTCTCTTAGAAAATCGATTCAGTAGAGAGTAAATGTTTGCTCGAAACATATATTTTTCGATTTTTATTAAGATATATTCACCAATGATGAGCCCAGCCCTCCCAAAATATTTTTTTTAAATCACAGTAAGATAGTAGAAGTATGTCTTGTAAATAAAAGAAACTTTCTCCTTGTTAAATTATCTAATCTTCTATATATAGAAGGGGCGAGTTATTGCTGTATATTAATTAATGCCCAACTCACCTTGTCCTTATTGTTTACGGAAGAGCATTGTTTGATGCAAATATTTGAATGTAATTCTACTGTACTAAAACCTTTGTCCCTAGTTTGCATGAATATCATTTCTAAGAATTCATCCTTCATTGCAGAAATATACGCAGAATGATCCAATACAGTATTAGAGCTCTGAGAAGCGGTCTGTTGGATTAAATTAACGAAACCGCTGGGAGGGTTCACCATTGATGAGCCAAGCCCTCCCAATATATTTTCCATCGCAGTAAGGGCAGTAGAGAAGTTTGTATTATGTATAAAAGAAACATTCGTGCTTAAACCCTTTCATTTCATGTGTATAGATGGCACGTTATTTCTGAAGCTATCCTTTTGGATCAGCAAATATGGCTTCCCAGAGGAATTTCACCCCGACAACCAACCGGTTCCCACTCTCCTCAATCTGTCATCTACAGTGTTGTCTCCTTCGCAGACCGAGGTTCTTTCCTTAGGCCTCAAGTACCGTCCTCCCACAACGCCTGACATTCCCAGAATTATTTCTGGTGTTGAGCCCGCCATCAGCTCCCTTTCCCACACAGCCCAATATGACATACGGAGTTCCATAGCCCATATCCTCCGGAAACCCACCCCTTCTCAGTCCCAATCCCCTTCTCAGTCCCAATCTCTTGGTAAGTACCGCTCCCTGGCTACCATAAGGCGAAACCCTAACATTGTAGTCACCAGATCGGATAAAGGTTCCCAGACCGTCGTCTTGGACACGGCTGACTATGCCTCCAAGATGACGGAGATACTCAGCGACCGCAATACATTTGTTCCCATTACACAGTCTGATGCATCTGCCTCAACTAAATCTTTCAGATTGGGGTTATTGCGTTTGAAAAAATCGGGGTCACATAACACCGGATCAATATAGTACTTTCACCTCCGACCTTAATAATACCCCCTATATCTATGGTCTTCCTAAGACCCATAAGCCTGGCATCCCCCTACGCCCCATCATAGCCTACCATCTTTCACCTGCCTATAAGCTGTCCAAATATCTGACTGGCTTTCTCACACCTTGGGTGAAGGCCAGTCCACAATCCTCTGCCATTAGGGATATCCCTTCATTTGTGCAATCCGTTAACTCTCTCTGCCCTGTCCCCAACACCGTTATGGTGTCTTATGATGTAGTTGCCATGTATCTTTCCCTCCCCCACCAGCTTATCATTAGGCACTTGACTAATTTCTTACAGGATAACCAGGTAGATCACCGTACCGCAGAATCCATAGTCGCACTATCCTCACTGTGTTTGGACTTTACTACTTTCACATTTAACAACCAGTTGTTCAAACAAATCAGAGGCTCGCCCATGGGCAGCCCACTTTCCTCCCCACTTGCAGAAATAGTCATGGCCAACATAGACCACTGGGTCCAACAGCAAATTGCACCGGGCATTCACATGTGGCGGAGATATATTGATGATATCTTCTGCATATGTGATACCGGACAAGAAATCAATATTTTAGATTCTCTAAACTCCTATCATCCCGAGATCTCTTTCACCCTAGAATTGGAAAACAGGTCCGTATTGCCGTATCTTGATATACTGGTCATACGTACTGCCTCTCATTACCACACCACCGTATACCACAAGGTTAACAATCCCACATTTTATACAGACTTCAAATCTTCATGTCCCCTATCGCATAAAATAAATACTGTCCGTACTCTTACCAAGAGATTGTTCACCCACTGCTCCCTTCCACTGTTTAGAACCATTGAATTTTCCCTAATCATTAAACAGTTGGCCCGGTCCCAATACCCCCCCCATTTCATACATAAGTATAAATTTGACCCTTCTTCCGTTAGACCTCCTGCAATTACCAGAAACAGTTGTTTACTTCCCTTTTCCACCCAATCAGTCGCCATCTCCCGCATCCTCAGAACGCACGGAATTAACACCCATTTTACTAATAGCAATAGTATCGGCGCCATCCTCAGACACCCTATCACCAGATTACCTAGATCTACCGTTGCTCGGTCCTCTGGTGGCTCGGTCTACTCAGTCTCTTGTAACGATTGCAGTGCATCTTACATAGGCGAGACTGGTAGGTCCGTGGCCATCAGGATGACCGAACACGGTAGATGCATTGCCAACAGAGACAACAGGTCGCTCATTTTCAACCATATTACCACCACCGGCCATTCATTCAACCTTTCCTCCCCTACCACCCTGTACTCTAATGTCAATACCAAGTACCAAAGGTTGATCATTGAAGCTATTTTATCCATCAATAACCATAGTATTAACAGACACATCGACATACCATCGCAGTATTTAGATATTTGTAATAACCTATAGGCCGTTCACTTCTTTCCCTGATCTTACTGTTAATCCCACCGCAAACAAACCACCCCCCCACCCAGACACCTACCCCTATATAAAATTTTTTCCTTTGTCCGATGATCGCGCTGATGGCGGGCCATGCCATAGTTCCTCACTGTTGGTGTTTTTTTAATATAACATCACATTGGTTTAAGTTGTTTGACATCCATAGATGATCATATGTTCTTCTATAAATTGCAATAGTCTTAGTTATGTTAAATCTGTCAAAATATTTTTAGTTTTTCATTTTAATTATTAATTAGCATCACATCCTACTTTCGTCAAAGATTTCTATAAAAAAGCCTTATTTCCATAACTTAATCTGATATAGTTAACTCGTATATGGTTATGTATGCAGATTCCTCACATATCGATACTATATATAGCGTTATTTTCTCTCAATATGTTGTACCCGTCGAAGGGCGTGAAGCCCGAAAGCTTGTAGCCCATGTATAGTAAAAATAAAAAAATTTTCTCTTCGTTTTATAACTATTTACAATTCTATAAGAGAAATTTTCATGATTCATGTTATAATATATTTAAATATTTAGAAAATAAAAAGACATATATTGGATTGAATAAAATATTTATTTGCCAATATTTCGGTTGGCTGAACGCCAACCTTTGTCAAGGCATTACATTTTGTATAAACAAACTCAGCGCCCCATAATTTCTTTATATTACATATAAAATATATTTTATTTTTAAATACGAAGGAGGTGGTAGGAATGAAAAATTTGTGTATGAAAAAAAATTAATTATAAAAATCATTAGAAAGAGTTATATAAATATTATAAGGGATGTTTGAATATTAGAGGAGAAAAAATAATAATGATTTCCTATATTTTGAAACATTTTTGTTAGGTATATAAAATATAATTCATTAAAAGATAAATAGAAAAATATTTACTAAGTGTTTAGTCCCATTGAGGGTTTGCTATCGTGAAGTGATTGCAGTATCTATATACACATTTTTAGAAAAAAAAGGTTCAATTTCTTTAAACTTCTCTTCTTCTTCTTTCTTATCTCCACTCAATCACATTAGGGTATTAAGTTGTGACCCTTGATGGTGTCTGTTAGACAACCATCATGACTGGGTGAAGTAGAATGCGTCTGCTTTTGTCATTAAGACTGGGAGCACTACTCAGTGGCAGTCCGACTTAGCTCCAAAAGAAATGGGCACATCTAACTTGAGGAACAGACGCCATGTGCAGCCGCTCCTAACATGGAGTACAAACGCTGCTCAAAACCTGTATCCCTGGATTAGGAGCCCTTACAGGGTACTATCAGCCGGGCCATCTGAGCCCAGGTTTTTTAGTGAACTTGTTACTGCTCCCGCTCCTCCTTTTTCATCCGGGCTTGGGATTGGCAAAGGCGGAGTTTCTTCTTTAAACTTACAGGATGATAGATCCCTGTTTGGTTACTTGCGTTCATACATGGAGTTAGACTTATACAAGAAACGGAACCCAAATGGAAAAAAAAGCACTCAATGTGGGATTCGCACTCGAGGCGTGAAGTTGCCTTATATTGATTCAGTGAATAATATAATCACCAAATGCCCTTCATCACTGATATTCACTTACAGTATTTAGCATTTAGGGTAGTAAGGATAATAAAATATTAAATTATCATTCATGAATGTGTTAAAATTTTAGTATTTATTTATATCACAAATTATAGCATAATTAGTAATTAACTTTAAATATTTAATTCTAGGAATACGTGACTAGACAGAGATAGGGGTTACATGACTGTTCCATTATATATTTCCTGGGGATTATTCTATGAATAAAATACGATTTATCATCATCATCAGAAGAATAAAAACGATGATTAATGATCCTTGAAACTTTCACCAAAAAGAAAAAAAAATTAGCTTTGAAAAATTTAAATACTTTTACTACAATCAGGATTTACTTTATGAATTTGAAAATATGAATAGAATACGGTTTATTTTCGTTTCAAGACACAGCTAGGTGGTCTAAAATAATTTGTCCTATATAGGGTTACTTCTTAAATCTACACTTTTTAGGGGATCGGTGGAAGGATGGTCTAAACCGTTGGTTTTCGACCGCTACGACCCGGGTTTGATTCCCGCATTTAGCACTTTTTTTCTGATTTGAAAAAAATATATACTCCAATAACCCCCGATTCTTAAAAAAGTCCAACCCCACCAGCGAATGCATTTAACCAAACAGAGCTCTGGCACATTTGTAAGTGCAAAGTCGAACTGCTTTTCACATGTGTAGACATGTGGTGCACTTACAGTAAAAGCAGTTACCTACTTCTACCCACCATGATTATCATGGCCTGTACCACGTGTACTAGGGATAAGCAAAAAAAAAAAAAAAACATTTTCAAAACAAATAAATAATTGAGAAGCCTTTTAATATTTGTTTTGTGTATTTTATTTAAACCAATAAAGAATTGGTTCATTTTCTTGATTCGTTTATATCTCGAGCTTTCGGGCTTATGAAAAGTAACAAAGCCCTAGATTCCTTGTTGACTTAGTTAAATTGTAAAAGCAGGGGAAATCTTTATTATATATCAAATGTGTATGTTCAAATTATTCACAAATGTACAGGTTTAAATTGATTTTAAATCAATGATACGATATTAAATAGTATTAAAATAAAGAAGGCATATCCTGACCACGAGCACATGTGCTTTTTAGATGGCAGAGCGCCATCTAGTGGAGCAAAAATAAACTAAACGTTTATTTAGCTTGCTCCGTGATATTTGGCCAACCCAATTTCTTGATAAATCAAGAAAAGCCATCCACGAACGCGTTTCGCGCTGTTGGCCTAAACGTTTAGTTTATTTTTGCTCCACTAGATGGCGCTCTGCCATCTAAAAAAGCACATGTGCTCGTGGTCAGGAGATGCCTTCTTTATTTTTAATATCAACATCTGACCCACTTATCTTTTATTTTTTTCTATTGTTTTTTCATTAAATAGTATATGTACCAAAAGTGGTACCTCTCCCTTTAAAATGAATTAGAAGATGATATTTATTTTAATCCCAAACACAGTGTGAAATCTGATGTAGGTGATGAATAATGTCCCATAACGCTATTTATCGTATATACAGACAAAAGCCATTCTGTATACCATGGTTTCAGGCTATGGTCTTCATTATTACACAGAAATGCCTTTAGTTTTAATACCAACACCTGGGGCTTTAATATTTTTAAATAATCCTTCACATCTTAAGCGTATAAACGCAAGTTTGGTCTTAAATACCCTTTTTTTTTCATTTTTCAAGAAGCATCTGGGACTAAAACATTTTTGGTCGTAGAAATACAGCCTACACCACGCTGAAGAGGGTCAACAGCCCGAAACGCGTTCATGGTTGACTTTTCTTGATTTATCAAGAAATTGGGTTGGCCAAATATCAAGGAATAGGATAAATTAACGTTTAGTTGATTTCTGTTCCACTAGATAGCGCTCTGCCATCTAAAAAATGCATGTGTTCCTTATCAGGTTATACCTTCTTTGATACCAGCCACTTAGTGCCTATTTCTGCTCCGCGCTTATGGAATTGAAGATTTGGGGCGATGGCGTCGACCTTTCATATTAAATCTTACTTTTCCTTATTACTAATAATTGTATATAGTTGCGGAACTACTGGTTTCCTGTGCTGCTCTTTTCCTGTTATTGCACCTTGTACGGAGAATCTGTATAAGACTAATGTCTTAATAAAGGCTTTGTGTGTGTGTGTGTGTGATACCAGCCCCTAGCCTTTTTTATTTTATTTTTTTTTCATATATATTTATTATTATTATTTTTGATATTTATTGTTTTTTCACATAAATACATGAATGATTATATATATGACACTCTTTCTCTCTCTATAAAAACTTTATATTCCTTATATTGCCAGATTCCAAAGCTTACATTCATTATTCAATATAGTTATGTCTTACACCAAATATTAAAGTAGAAATAACCCAATCAGAGCGATGAATTTATTTTGATATTTCTAATCTTATTCTTCTTCCAAAATCACTTTACTAGGTACCACTCAAAAAGAGCAACATAGTTTATGATTAGAAAGAGGGGATCATATATCGCCGCAACTCTTTTTATTAACGCGATTAAAGGAAGCTTTCGGGCAAGCCCTTCTTCAGCTAACTATAGTGTACAAACAAGGCAGACGAGAGAGAGATTATATATCATTTTTAAAGAGAAATTTATGTAAATATAGTACAAAATATCTTAAAGAAAATTTACATAATTGAATAAATGTAAAGAATCAACTATTAACAGTTCAAAGGATTTAGTGGAGAGAAAAAAATGGAATGGCTATTGTTATATATGGCTTTTGAAACTGGGCAACTCTTTCCTTCACTTCCATCAATAATAAGTATATTGCTACGGCGTTTTATGGTTTCACAAGTCCGTATCTCAGAAGAAGGCCAAGTGACACTCACTCCTCACTTTCTTACTGCTACTCTTTTTGTGTTGTTTTTCTTGCTTCCCTCTTTCTCTTTCTTTTTTTTTTCTTTTTCTTCTGTATATATCGTTGTTTCCTTTGTCTCACTGCTTTGTTCTTATGCATACCTCTGGTGAATCCTGTATAGGGTCAGTGACCCTGAATAAAGGCTTTTTGTTGTTGTTGTTATATGGCTTTTGAATATTTTTAAGATAGAAGGGGAACGTACTGTGATGGCAACTGTATACTTTTGTTTAATGGTTTATGGTGCTTCATGGTTTCTATTGCTTCAAGAGTTGCGGCGATATATGATCCCCTCTTTCTTATTTGTCGAAATCCGCAATCCGTTTACCATGAATAGTTTATGATATTTACAACAATGAATAACATATGTGAAAGTTATTCACATATTGAAACAAAGTGTCCAATGTGAGATTCAATCCTGGTTCATGGCTGTCTGGAATACCCCTTCGTCCACCGACTCTTATACTTCTAAATAATTTCTCATATACCCTGCAGTTGCTGTTGAATACAGTAAATTTGTAATTTAAACGAACTATTGACATATGTTTCTAGGTCTGGAGAAATATATATCTAAATTAAAAGTTTAATACAATTACAAATAAGAAAAGAAAACATTTAGGCATGTAAGTTATATCATAAAACAGTCTTCTATTATCTTTACTGCCATGGAAAATAGTTTGGGAGGACTTTGCTCATCAGTAGTAAACCCTCCCAGCGGTTTCGCCAATTTGATTTCCCAGATCGCTTCTTAGAACTCTAATACTGTATTGAACTATTCTGCTCATATATGCTGTACAGAAGGGTGGAATCTCAGAAATGGTATTCAACTAAACTATAGACATAAGCTTTAAGGACAGTAGAAATCCATATGAATATTTGAGTCGAGCAATGCTCTCCCGCAAAAAAATAAGAACAATGTGAGAAAATAGTAAAAATGAGAAATTGTACTGGGTTACGGTGTATAAATTAAGAAAAAGGCATCTCCTTATCGTACAACTGAAAGTTGCTGATGGCTTGCGTCATCTGTCGGAATAAATATCAACACTTATGTTGAATATTTAATTATTCCAGAATTGGCCAAATACCCATTATTGATTACCCAAGAAACGCCCGAAACGCTTACATGGTTAGCTTTTCTTGATTAATCAATAATGAGTATTTGGTTAATCCTGATTTATTAAAAATTCAATAGAATAGTTGGTATTTATTCCGACAGATGGCGCAAGCCATCAGCTACTTTCAGTTGCACGATAAGATGCCTTTTTCTTAATAAGAAAAAAGCTAGTTAGCCTAACTGACTTTGTACTTATTATTTGCTGAAGAGCATTGCAGTGTATATTCTAGATTGAATACTTCTCTCCTTCATTAATGATCAGCTCCTCGTACAATATTTTCATTAATACCTAGAAAATCATAAAATAATATACTCTTTTTTCGAAATTAGAACTTTCAATGAGGTATATATTATTTTTAAAGTAAAATAGTTATCTAATGCCCTTAGAGTGCAAAGACATAAAATAATTAGAGGACCTGGCTTATCAATAGTAAACCCTACCTACTGTTTTATCTGTTTATTTTACCATAAGTACAAAAATTTTAGAAATTCTGGCAATTGAATTCAGCGCTTCCTTCCTGTAATTATATCAATATAAAAATCTAAAATACTAATCTAATAGGGTCATTTGAATGCTATAGGAAGCCATCTTGATTTTTTCCAATATTTTATCTTCCATATAATCTTTGATATACATTTTTGAGACTGGTTTGAATGTCAAAACCTTATTGAAGGTTGTGTGTGATTCATTTTCACGAGAGTCACTCTAGGGTTCGCTGTTTCTATCCCACTCACACCTAAGCTTACTGTTCTCTTGAGCTCGCCTTGAGATGCTGAAGTTCAAAAATCTAATTATATTGTTGCGTTGTTGGTTAACAAAGAATAACTTCCGTTGTTACAAAGGATCTTTAGGACTTTATTTGAGCCTAATCGATAAAATAATTACAGAAGAGTGCAAAATTAAAACAACAATAAAGAAAACAGCAGTTACAAACTCACTAAACTGCAGAACAGTAAAGAAAAACAGGAGCAGAACAGGAGACAGAAGTTCGTAGAACCTTCTTGAATCTTCCAGTAAGTACACCGGCGTCGTCGGTAAGCAGCAGTCCGACCTCTTGAGACAGTAGCTTGTTTGGAGTACACAGTTGTCTTCCACTTTTTCTACATTATTCTTAAATGTTCTAGAATATTCTCTCTCCATCTGGAATGTGCTTTTCTTTCTACGTAATAATATTATTTTAAAAAAAGGAAAAAAAGGCATCTCCTTTTCGGGCAACTGAAAGTTACTGAAAGAATAATTTTTAACGCCTTGCTAAATGTTTTAATTTTTGTTTGCTCCTGACGAGGACAAAAGCTTTTTGTCGAAACGTCGAGGTAATAAAAAGATTTATACTGGCCGAAGTATCTTTTTGCAAGAACTATGAATGCCGGCCAGGCAGCCTCTATCTTCACGATGAAAGTTACTGATGGCTTGCGCCATCTATCGAAATAAATATAAACTATTCGTTGATTTTGAATTATTCCCGAATTGGCCAAATACCCATTCTTGATTAATCAACAAAAGCTAACCACTTAAGCGTTTAGGGCTGTTTGGCCTCGTCAGTGTGGTGCAAGCTGTACCTAACGATCAAATAACTGGTCATTCAGGCATCCTGAATAATCATGAAACATTAGTTAAAACCAAAATTGCGTGAGAACGCATATCAATGTGAAAAAAAAATAGTAAAAATGTGATATTGTACATCAGCAACTTTCAGTTTCTCGATAAGGATATGTCTGTTTCCTTTTTAAAAAATGTATGAACCTTATTTCAGTACAACATCAAATTTTTTCTATTTTTTCGCACTAATTATATAATGCCAATTAGTTTACAAATTCAGTACTGTTCAAATAATATCGACTTAATATCCAAAGACCAAGACATTTTCAGTTAAGTTCACGCAATTCCATAATGATACCCTTCTACTTCGCAAATTCCAGATCTGTCAACCTTTGTGAAGCTTGTTTATTCCGATTAATTTATAGTGATAGAGAAGAGAAACAATGTCTACAGTGATCATTGTCAAAATACGAAACTATTTTAAACGCGTATGATTCTTTTTAAAAAATAAAACAATCTCCACTGCCTCTTACTGCAATGTAAAAATTAATGGGAGGGCCTGGCTCATCAGTGGTGAACCCTTCCAGCGGTTTCGACAGTAAAGGCAGTAGAAATTATTTTATTTTTAAAAAAGAATCATACGCGTCGAAAATAGTTTCCTATTTTGATAACAGAAAACGCGCTAATGCATCATAATATAAGTGATCATTGTGTTAGATCTGGTTAAATGTAACAATGTTTCACTTGTTCTCATTAAATGTACCAGAATGATCTTTGTTAAATGAGTTATTTTATCTCTTCCTTTGCTGTAATCAATTTTTACATTAACGTAAAGATTACTCTTCATAATTCACCCTTTCATACCTTATCCAAAAAAGGTTAGAAATAGTCGATATTTCACCTTGAAATAAAATTTTGATTTTTCGTTTAAAAGAAACTCATGCGGTGTAACTTCAAGTGTCGTTTTACAATCACAGGCCGCAGTGTATTATATTGTATTATAATTAAAGTAAAATTAAAGTAATTAAAGATTAACGTTTATGATATTTATTAAACAAATGCTTTCTGGAGATGAGTTTCTTCATCTTTATTATACGTAATTTCGTTTAATAAAGATAAAAATTTCATCTACAGAAACCAGTAGCATTTGTTTAATTCACACATATCCAGGAAATTTGAATCAATTGTTTATGATATTCATATTTATCATCCTATATACGTATATTTAGTCAACAGAGAAATGTTACGAAAAACCCGATTCCCATTTTAACACAAAATCTTAATACTTACACTAAGCGGTATATAAAGACATTTATAAAGTGTCTATGTGTATATCACACACACAGGCTTTCTTAAGACCCCTGATCTTATACAGATTCTCTCCGAAAGAAGGAAGATGTCCACAAATTAGTTTAAAAAGTATGTACATATTAGCACGAGGCGAGCTAGTATAGAGTCACAGAAACTGGCTACTCGGCCTTCGGCCCAAACTCTCGGCAGCATTCGTTCGGTCTCATGAACCCCTCCAGACATTGATGGCATCTTTGTAGAATCTGAAATATATATATGTGGTATAACAAGCTATAGCAGTCGTGGGGCCAAGTGGTTTCAGGCATCAATGAGTAAGACAAAGGACGAGGCATGTTGGATGTCACTTAGAAAGAAGCCAGCGCTGAAGACGCGGACAAGATATAGGAGGGTGTCTGATCTACAAGAGAGGGAGAGATGATCTTTTGTTGTTCGCCCAGTTGTTGGTCTTGTCTTGTCCTGTCTTGGGCGCGGAGGACTCTCAATGAAACTATATTATCTTATTTTGTATTACATGATTGTCAAGCTGGCGTGACGATTGATAGCATCTTTGTGGAATCTGAAATATATACATGTGGTATTACAAGCTATAGCAGTCGTGGGGCCAAGTGGTTTCAGGCATCAATGAGTAAGACAAAGGACGAAGCATGTTGGATGTCACTTAGAAAGAAGTCAGCGCTGAAGACGCGGACAAGATATAGGAGGGTGTCTGATCTACAAGAGAGGGAGAGATGATCTTTTGTTGTTCGCCCAGTTGTTGGTCTTGTCTTGTCCTGTCTTGGGCGCGGAGGACTCTCAATGAAACTATATTATCTTATTTTGTATTACATGATTGTCAAGCTGGCGTGACGATTGATAGCATCTTTGTGGAATCTGAAATATATACATGTGGTATTACAAGCTATAGCAGTCGTGGGGCCAAGTGGTTTCAGGCCTCAATGAGTAAGACAAAGGACGAGGCATGTTGGATGTCACTTAGAACGAGGCCAGCGCTGAAGACGTGGACAAGATATAGGAGGGTGTCTGATCTACAAAAGAGGGAGAGATGATCTTTTGTTGTTCGCCCAGTTGTTGGTCTTGTCTTGTCCTGTCTTGGGCGCGGAGGACTCTCAATGAAACTATATTATCTTATTTTGTATTACATGATTGTCAAGCTGGCGTGACGATTGATAGCATCTTTGTGGAATCTGAAATATATACATGTAGTATTACAAGCTCTAGCAGTCGTGGGGCCAAGTGGTTTCAGGCCTCAATGAATAAGACAAAGGACGAGGCATGTTGGATGTCACTTAGAACGAAGCCAGAGCTGAAGACGTGGACAAGATATAGGAGGGTGTCTGATCCACAAGAGAGGGAGAGATGATCTGTTGTTGTTCGCCCAGTTGTTGGTGGGGGAACAGACGTAAAACTAAATTCTCTGAAGTCAGAGACCTTGTCCTGTCTTTGCGCGGAGGACTCTCAATGAAACTACAGGGTGTACCAGGTAAATTGGGAATTCCAACAATGGTATTTTAACTGAAATTTTTTGCAAGTAAAAATTAAAATATCCGAATGAAATTTGACAGAGTAGGAGATAAAAGGATATAGTTTTTATTTATTCAATGTAGTTTCCATTATTAGCTACAACAGTCTCGAGGCGAGTGCGGAATGAAGCACAGGCTTTGGCGACGATGACCTTGTCCATTTGGGTCATCACCGTGTGAACTGCTTTCTTGACAGACTGGATGGTGGTATGAGGAGCTTAGTTGACATCTCTCTCAACAACGCCCCATACATAGTAGTCGAGGGGATTGCAATCTGGAGAATTAGGGGGCCAAATATCAGGACCCCAGTGACTAGGGACGTTAAGTGTCAGCCACGATTGTGTCTTTTTTGCCTTATGGGCTGGAGCTGAGTCCTGTTGGAAGACATACTTCCTTCCTGCGGCCACCATGTCCATCCAAGGCTTCACAACGGTCTCCAGAACATTGATGTAGGTGTCAGCGTTCATCCTAAGGCCCTTCTCAAAGAAATGGGGAGGCATGACATCACCTTCACTGCTGATAACGCCAAGGACCATTACGGAGGCAGGAAATTTCGTGTGCATCACGACAGGTATCTCTGAGGGGTCTTTACAGATCCAGCGATCATTCCTGGGATTTACCTTTTGGTCCACGTCAAAGTTCTTTTCGTCAGAGAAGAACCTTAGCATGCCAAAAGAGTCGTGTTTCAGGTTGTTGAGGAGGGCAGCAGCCTTTCCTTTTCTGTTATTCTTCATATTCTCAGTCAGCAACTGACCTTTCCGAAGGGCATAAGACTTGAGACCAAGGTCCTCATGGATAGTTCTGACAATTGTCATAGAGCCAACGTCCATTTCCTTGGCTATGGCCCTCATGCTCTTCCCAGGGTTTCTATCAATCTTCTCCTTGACATTTTTGACAAATTCTTCGCCTCTTACCCTGTCCGATCGACGCGAGTGCTTTTTCCTTGTAGCTATCCCCTCTTTGTTACTGTCGGCCTCATCAAACTGCTTCTTGACACGATAAATAGTGGTTTTGGGCAACTTAAGAAAATCCACTATCTCTTTGGGGCTCCTTCCGGCGTGCAGAGCAACGATGATGGCAGCTCGATTTTCAAATTCTCGGTTACTCTTCATCACTACACTGCGCACACATGTACTGTTGCATTTTACATGAATATGGCTACGCAATGAAAAAAAACAAGTTTTTAATCTCAAGTAGTTTTTGTTTTATGGACTGTCAAAGTTAGTCCCAATTTACCTGGTACACCCTGTATATTATCTTATTTTGTATTACATGATGGTCAAAGCTGGCGTGACGATTGATTGCATCTTTGTAGAATCTGAAATATATACATGTGGTATTACAAGCTCTAGCAGTCGTGGGGCCAAGTGGTTTCAGGCATCAATGAATAAGACAAAGGACGAGGCATGTTGGATGTCACTTAGAACGAGGCCAGCGCTGAAGACGTGGACAAGATATAGGAGGGTGTCTGATCTACAAAAGAGGGAGAGATGATCTTTTGTTGTTCGCCCAGTTGTTGGTCTTGTCTTGTCCTGTCTTGGGCGCGGAGGACTCTCAATGAAACTATATTATCTTATTTTGTATTACATGATTGTCAAGCTGGCGTGACGATTGATGGCATCTTTGTGGAATCTGAAATATATACATGTGGTATTACAAGCTATAGCAGTCGTGGGGCCAAGTGGTTTCAGGCCTCAATGAGTAAGACAAAGGACGAGGCATGTTGGATGTCACTTAGAACGAGGCCAGCGCTGAAGACGTGGACAAGATATAGGAGGGTGTCTGATCTACAAAAGAGGGAGAGATGATCTGTTGTTGTTCGGCCGTTTATCGGTGTTCAGTGGCGGTCGTAAACCTAACTAACGACTTCTGAAATTGAAGACCTTGTTCTGTCTTGGGCGCGGCGGACCCTCAATAAACTTTATTATCTTATTTGTGATTACATAATGATAGAGAGAAACGTGGATGCGGGCGTCGCTTGGAGGCGCTGCATGAAAATGAACTGACCAATGGGAATTGTCCATCTCAACCGTTAGTCTTCTTCCTTGTTTATACTTTAAGACTGCCTTTGCTTTTACTGCTGTATGCGCTTGTTCTTATATCCTCAATATGTATACTTATAATTAAAAACATATATTTATATTATAAAATAAATGAAGCTTCCAGGGTTAATTTTCTTTTACAACTTTTTTATTTTCAAGCTTTCGGACTTGTCAGTCCTACAACAGGATTATCACTTTAACAAATTAATAATAAATACATTTTTTATATACACATTATTATATACATATTTTAAATACTTATTATATGCAGAGATAAAATATACTACATTATTTCTGTTTGAAAATCATATACGTGCATGGTGGATGGATGATACGTGGTGGTTGAATGATATCTCGAGACTTCAAATTTAATTTTATAAATTCGTGAACTATTGTGTTATATATAGAAGAATGCCTACATCTATGGGATAGTATTTGTCCATATTGCCACGTGGAAAATTAGGGAAGACAAAAACTTCAGGATGAAACAAAATTTATTTCAGGGAAGGACAAAACTATCAAAGGTAAACAAAAGATAAGCCACCAGGGAAATTTACAGAGTGGCAAGATATAAAACATAAAAATGACCACTCTGTTAAATAAATAATAATAAAATTAAGAAATACTATGTTACATAAATAAAATTAATAAATACTAGGTTACAATATTGTTTCGTATGTTTCTGATATTTCAATGCATCTGTTTATGCTTTTTTGCTGTTTGGTTATCATAGATTTTATTAAAGTTCTTTGGTATTTACTATGGATATTGTCATAATACACTATGGGTTGATTATATATTTATATAACCACTTATTTTTCTCTTCTTTTAAATCATCGACCCACAACACCTGATGGCCAAGCTGACATATTATTTTGTATCAACATTTTGGAGCTCTTACACTATTTATAATTATGGTACATATGAAAATTTAGTGTATATTGACATATATTACTACATACATGTTATATAAAAATATTATTTTATTTAAAAAATTATATATTTCATAGATCCAAATACTCTGTTAAATCGACCGCCAGAGGTCATGCTTCCCTTATAAAAACTCGTTGTTGTTCTTCCCCAATGGCCGGCTCAAAACCTTTGTACATTATGTAAATAATATTTTGTTTTCCTTATTCTACTCGCCTTAAGCCAGGCATTACTTTTATCAAATTATGTTCTTTTATATATTCCTCAGCTCAAATAAAGAAATCTCTGATCAAGACTTTATATTTTCAAGATTATTATTTGACCACGACTGCACCACCATAGCTAATAATTCTATATAACTCAAGATAATCTCAACAATTAAAATCAAGCAGAAAATATCTATTTATTTTTCTTTATAACATACATATATAGTTAAAACCCGCTATAGAAGAGGCTGCAATGAAACTAAACTTCTTGTTCATCAAAGCATTTAGGTTTTCTCTATGGTATCATTAATACTGAAGGATTATTTTAGAATCGTTATAGGGAAAGGTTAGCTATATCCCCGGTTTGTTTTAACAAGGTTTGTTTTTACTATTTGAGAGTCAAATTCATCTCCAGGGGAAAGTTTCTTGCGAAAAAAATAATTCAATTAACTTAAGCTCTTTCGGGCCTTGGATTGCTTCTACAGGAGTAATGCTAATTATAACACCGCCTCAAGGTTTTTACTGTAGGTGGACATTTTTAACGGTGGTCGGGGAATTGATTGTAAGAAAGCTTATCTATCACACACATCAAAGTGGATTCTGGATGGCGTTCTGCTTTTGCAAAAAAACTGTTGTTCTTATTTTGTTAC
>CP092880.1:11049143-11245757 GCA_030710605.1 Cordylochernes scorpioides | reverse complement strand
CCATTTAACAACAGGAGCTCCATCTATGCTTCCTGCCTGTTGTGAATCTGTATAAGACCGGTGGTCTTAATATAAAGCTGTGTGTGTGACTCCATTTAACAACAGGAGCTCCATCTATGCTTCCTGCCTGTTGTGAATCTGTATAAGACCGGTGGACTTAATAAAGCTGTGTGTGTGACTCCATTTAACAACAGGAGCTCCATCTATGCTTCCTGCCTGTTGTGAATCTGTATAATACCGGTGGTCTTAATAAAGCTTTGTGTGACTCTATTTAACAACAGGAGCTCCATCTCTGCTTCCTGCCTGTTGTGAATCTGTATAATACCGGTGGTCTTAATAAAGCTTTGTGTGACTCCATTTAACAATAGGAGCTCCATCTATGCTTCCTGCCTGTTGTGAATCTGTATAAGACCGGTGGTCTTAATATATAAAGCTGTGTGTGTGACTCTATTTAACAACAGGAGCTCCATCTATGCTTCCTGCCTGATGTGAATCTGTATAAGACCGGTGGTCTTAATAAAGCTGTATATGTAAATATAAGAATTATTGTAAATATATGAAGTTAGATATGAATAGATAGAAAGGAGATTAACAAACAAGTTGACAAAGGTTTCAACATTAGTTTGGATCGAGATTGTAACGTAGGCTGTACCCCAGCCGGTATCGTAAATTCCCCAAATAGCTCATCCAGTGAGAAGGAAGCCCCTGAGAACGGAAGGCTTGATGGATGCAGGGGCCGCTGACAGATTGACACACGACCCTGGTGACAGAATGGTGGTGCGAGATAACACTGCGACACACATGTATTTGTCAACCTTCCACCACGTGCTGTAATAACTACACTCCCCTGAATTATGTCAACTTCTAGAATTACACCTCTTTATTCAACTTTAACTTAGATAAGACCTATTTATATCTTGTAATTTTTTTTTATTAGTCAATCAGCCGTGATATTGAAATATTTACTCCTATTACAAAGGAAACAAACAAAAACAACAAACATATTAGAACTTTGAATTAAATATTCACAAATTTACATGTATTAATTGACAGAGTTCATAAAATGTATATAGATAAAATGGCTGATGTAAGAGAGTTAAATCATTCCGATAGGGAACAATCGATGTCTCACTTCTGTAAAGTTCAGACAGTCATAGATAAGGTGAAGAGCAGTTTGTTCAGTTTCTCCGCAGAAACAATTTAGCGTTTCTGATAGATTTTTTTTACAAGTATGTAGGTACTTGTATGTAAGTTACTTGTATGTAGGTATTTCTGGAATTTTCCGTGTGATGTGACAAATTGAGTGACTATAAAATATCTTTAAGATATTCTTGGACGGCATTCATAGCTCTTAAAATTAAGAGACACTTCTCAGCCATAAAATGTTTTTATTTTATTTTAAAAAATTCTAGGCCGTTGTCTCTCTTTATATTGAGAACTAATTCTATCTGGACTCTTAGACGTTGGAGAAGTGTCTTCGACTGTACATAATTGTTCATAGTTTCGTTCGGAATCCAGGTATCTTGAACCAGATATAGAAAAATGTTTCTTTTGTTGACAAAATAAATGTTATCGAATAGAGAAAAACATTGTTATAGCTGTTATAAAATATTGTTATCTTGAATATAGCCAGATATATAAGCCAGCAACAATCTCTTCTTGTTTATATTTCCCTTTATAACGGTGACAAAATTGCAATTATCAGACCTGGTCTTACGTTATGTTCGACATATATGATTTTTACATTTATGATAGTAGCAAAAACCAAGCACAATGTCTTAGCTTCTCACAAATTCTGGAAAATAGCACAGACAATAGACGTAACACATATGATAGATCCAACTTGAAGAAAAAGGTTGATCTTAAATTCTACTTTCTGTAGATTACTGTTATGTTTACTTCTGTTTACTATAAAAAATGACAATACATCCAGATGGCACAAAAACCTATAGGACATGCAACAACTGTCCTAATGTGGAACTAACACCTACTCATATATTCTTATGTCCAGCAATGGCCGCAGCCTTGCATAAAATTGACATAGACCCAGAGCAGCAGCTTTACACACCCAAGATAGAGGACATTGCAACTGCTGTTATAGAGATGCATGGAGACATCTGAGGTTCTTCATTGGACACGACAACAACAACAACTTGTGTTTACCCATTTGGGAGAATCCTATATGGGACGATTGTCCTTAATAAAGACTTTTGTTGTTTTTGTAATGAAATTTAAGAGTTAGCCTAAGACACACGTTCAATGAGTATATCAGTAACGGAAGATAAACTGAAAATCAAACATAACTAACTACGAGTTGGCGTCATTTTAGATAGTGTTGTTTAAAACGTTCACCTTTAAGTTGATATATACAGTTGGATCTTGAAAACATTGCTCTTAGATGCTCAAACTTGGGTGTCTGTATGGTCAGCGTCTTTAGAGACGATAGAATTTAGAGTGCACTGAATGGAATATTGATATCAAAAAAGGTATAACCTTACCATGAGCACATGAGCTTTTTAGATGTCATAGCGCCATCTAGTGGAACAGAAATCAACTAAACGTTGATTTAGCCTGTTACCTGATATTTGACTAACCCAATGGGATATATTGTCACGTGGAAAATTAGGGAAACCAACTTTGGGATGAGACAGCAATTTGTTTCAGGCAAGAACAAACTATGAATGATAAACAAAAGCTAAGCAAAGAGGGAAGTTCACAGAGTAACAAAATATAAACATAAAAATTGACATTCTGCTAATAAAATATTAAATACTTTGTTACATAGCTCCTTCCCTATGGGAGCTGTGACCCACAGCTAGCAATTATTGTAGTTACTGACATGGATCTGACGTGCTTCTGCCAAGGATTCCATCGACGTCTTGGAACATTGTCCCTAGTACCTTTGCATCCTTTTTCTTGCGGCGTGAAGAGCGGCTTTGTCGTGGTATCGTCGTCTATAGGGACATCGTCATCTTGGAAGGAAGTCTTGGCTTTGACACGGCGGTGGAATCCTGGAGCCAGTTTCTGAAAATGTAGATCACAGCACCTATGGTCTTTAGGTCTTCTCGGCGATCTTCAGTCTTTTTTTCTCTAACTTACCCAGCATCTCCACCAAAATGCCACGTTGAAAATTAGGGAAGACCAACTTTGGGATGAGACAGCAATTTATTTCAGGCAAGAACAATCTATGAATTATAAACAAAAGAAAAGCAAAGAGGGAAGTTTACAGAATATCAAAATATAAACCTAAAAAAAGGACATTCTGCTAATAAAATAATAAATTACAAAACTATTTTAGAGGCGTAATATTCTTTTTAAAATAAAACAATTTCTACTGTCCTTACTGCAATGGAAAAATTAAAGGGAGGGCCTGGCCCTCCCTTTAATTTTTCCATTGCAGTAAGGACAGTAGAAATTGTTTTATTTTAAAAAGAATATTACGCCTCTAAAATAGTTTTGTAATTTGATAACAGATGGCGCGCTAGTGCATCGTAAAATAATAAATATTTTGTTATAAGGATTTCTGCTGTCATATAGTAAGTAGTCCAGTATTGATTCATAATCAACAACATAGTTTCAATTCACACAACCATAATATCCATAAAATGCCTTAAAGTAATAGTTCAACTCAACAGAATAAGAAATTATCATCGACAGACCTTAACTCAATGAAATTGCCAACAGTTCTTTCTCTAGTTGTTTAGAGATTCCACAGACTTCTATCGTACAAGATATATTCTCCCAACTAGACAAGTGACAATTTAAACAACTTTTATCATTCTACTAATCAATTGTTACAGAAAAAAATAAAATAGAAATGTAATATATAATAAAGGAGTGAATAAAGGGTAAATAAAATGTAGGGAAATACAACAAACAACAACAACAAAGCCTTTATTTAGGGCCTCTCGCCCTATACAGGATTCGCCAGTTCACAATGGATGGGGAGAACACTGTGTGGCCTTTTTCCGTGATATAATGCTGTGGAATCCAAATATCGCCACCGCTATATACCTATTCTTTGATATTTCATTAATTAGTGCCGGAAATGAAGGACAAAGTTGCCCCGTTTTATTGTTTAGTTTTCGTCTTTCCTCAGACAGAGCAGCACAATCAAATAAGTAGTGCAACATCTCCATTGTTATTCCTGATCCACAGAAAGTACATATCAGGTCTTCCCCCTCATTAAAATCCGATGGTGTTCTCTGAAAAAGATTGAAAGGGTTCTAAATTGCGCAATTAATCTGATGATAGGAAAAGGGAGTTAACTTAAGAAATATTCTTCGGTGGTAAACGTTGTGTAAATGTCTCTATAGTGGGAATATAACAATGCAGGGAAATATATATAGTTGTATATTAAAAATAAAGAAGGCATATCCTGACCAGGAGCACATGTGCTTTTTAGATAGCATAGCGCCATCTAGTTGAACATAAATCAACTAAACATTGATTTATCAAGATATTGGGTTGGCAAAATATCAGGGAACAGGTTAAATCAATGTTTAGTTGATTTCTGTTCCACTAGATGGCGCTCTGCCATCTAAAAAGCACATGTGCTCTTTGTTAGGATATGCGTTCTTTATTTTTAATATCAACACCTGATCCTTATATTTTTTTCTATTGTTTTTCCATAGTTGTATATGTGTACATATTTTTCAGCAATGTAGGCTTTCCCACATTGAGAGAGTTCTCCTCCAGACAAGGGCTTCTTGAACACTCCTCATTTCCACGCCGAAGAAGTACTTATAGATGTGTGTCTTGGCAGATGTCAGGATGGTGTTATCATTAAGGCCATGCCCGAAGAATCAGTTCTGTATTTCAGGGCTACCAAATAGATAAACAGGGATTTCTCCTATAGAATGGCTGACATCTATATATATACTCATTAATGCTAGATGTAATAAACCTGGTGAATGCTAATGCATACCAAGAGAGTCCCCAGGGGAAGAATAGAGGAATGCTATCACATATGAGGGATAGGTGCGTATATATCACTTCTGGATCAACAGCCATCAACCAAAAAACTGATCTTTAAGGCATCCTGGAAAATCATGAAACAAGGATTAAGGCCAGAAGGGAGAGCTAACTTCATTGAGGTAGATTTCATGACGGATATATAAATAAAGAAAAATGCATCTCCGGATCGTAAAACTAATTGTTGAATGGAGCTACACCTATGCTAAGCCACAAACCTAAATGAAGATACTGAAGGATGAATTATAAAATGCTATGCCAACAATAAAACCATCTTTCTTTTTTGCTTATCCCTATTACATGTAGTACAGGCCATGATAATTATAGTGGGTAGAAGTAGGCGACTGGTTTTACTGTAAGTGCACCACATCTCTACACATGTGAAAAGCAGTTCGACTTTGCACTTAAAAATGTACCAGAGCCCCGTTTGTTACTTACACTCGCTGGTAGGGTTGGACCTTTTCAAGAATCGGGAGCCATTGGACCATTTTTTTTTTATCAGAAAAAAGTGCCCAATGCAGGAATCCAACCCGGGTCGTAGCGGTCGAAAACCAACGGTTTAGACCAGGGGTGGCGAACCTTTTTATATTAGAAGGCCAATTTTCATTTTACCATTTTTGAGAAGTCCGCATCCATATATATATAAATATATGTACGATTTAATTAAAGGGATTTATATACAAAATTAAAATACATGATTTTCTTTGCAATTAAATAGTTTATTTTTTCAAAATGACATACAATTAATAAATTCCAAAAAATTTGACATTTAATTTTACAATCCAGATAATTTAATGGGATTTCTGTGGTTGTTTATTGGATGACAAAAAAATAAATATTTGGTTCAATTGACGTGGTACGTAATTTAGGTTGATCTTCCAAATGAACATCACTTATTTGACTTCTTAGGTGGGTTTTAATTTGAGTCATGTATGAAATGCGTCATGAAATAAGTCATGTATGCCTCGCAGCAATATGTACTTCCAAAACATGAAAGAATTATTCGTGCATGTTGTCTTAGACGAGGATAAATAACGGCAGTCTTCCATATTTCCATAAATAGTATATATATTATATAATATATGACATTCGTATTAGATATTTTTAATAAAATAATGAAAGTAATTGAAAACTGCGAAACAAAAATTATAATTTTGAATTTATGAAAAGGCCACAACTTGGGCTTAGGCCGCACGTTCGCCACCCCTGGTTTAGACCATCCTTCCACCGACCCCCAACAATAAAACTAAATACCCCCAACAGCTGCGTCTGAATCCATGTTATTATCTAAAGTAAAGATGTCTGTTCTCCATGTTAGGGATATCCTTTTATATACTCCTGTAGAAGGACAGATATGCCAGAAAGCTCGAATTTGCGTTAATAAAAAGGGAAAGAAACTCATCTCCAGAAACCCCTGTTGCATTATTTGATTAATATTGAAACGGTAAGCAGCAAAGAAGTTGAAGAGAATAAGTGGGCAAGCCAGTAAACAAGGTATGCAGGGCCCCCTCCACAATGAAGTGTTGATTGACAGATTCCAGAGGAAGGGGCCGCAGACAGACAGTCCAGCTGGTGCGGTCGTAAAAGAAGTAACCGAGAGAGAACGGTCGGCCTGAAGGGGGTTGATGCACCCGGAGGACATCACAGTGTCGGGAGAAGTCGTCTGGTGACATCGAGATCTGCGGCAAGTAGAAGACGGAGGCGAGTTACCTCCGGGGCGTGTGGATGATCCTGTAGGAGAGCCTGACATCGGAGCGACCTACAAGGCGGTGTAGTCCAAGCTGGACGTGTATAGTGTGGAGCGGAACGTTTCACAAGAGGACATACACGGCGCCAAGGATTCTTCTGACAGGGGAGGTCGAAGGCAAGTCCCACTGTTGTATTCCTTCTGTTAAGTGAGATATAATAAAGCGCTAACTTTAGCTGCAATCCCTTCTAACTCCCGTGTGTATCTTTGTGGCATACTGAGTAGACAAAGTACACGAATAGTGTCTGGGTACGACGTAACAATATATATTCACAATATATAATAATTCAGAAATTGATATAATTTTTTGAAATGGTGATATATTTAAATTTCCAAAAAATGTTAATCAACTTGGATATCTTTAAAGTATCGTTATTCACCGATGCAGTAGACCTATGGAGAGTTAACAATCGAAAGCTGGCTGGATATTTAACAAAACAGCACATTCCAATTCGTCATTATACTTTTATTCACAAATCTACAAGTATCTCTTTAGATTAAAAATATAGTTTTAATATGTTATAGAGCATTTAAACTCAAGGATAAAACTTAGTGGAAAGTCTTTTTATGTCGCAAATAGTCTGTTTTTTTTTATTTGTTTTTTTTTGAAGAAGAAGAAGAAGACAGAAGTCATTTTGTTTACACTTGGTTATCTCGGGTGTCTTTAATAAAGGTGTCACTGTAATATCTTTCAGAGTTATTATCTGAATCTCGATATACATGCTAAAATGTACAATTTCCTTAAGTTTTGTCCATTAGGGTAAATGCTCTCATCTTCACAATTCTATAACAATCTTTAATATTTTGTTGAAGCTGCCTATATGACAACATTGTTTCTTTGAATAAAAAACACTTGAGTCATAGATGTTTTTTATCAACATTTTGGGAAAAATACTTTGTCATCGTCAAGTTCAAATTGGATATATTCGGCTGAGATTCAGAAATAACGTTTCTAAAAGCCTTGCCAAATGTTGATTTTTTATATAATTCCTAAAGAAGACAAAATAATTTTGCCAAAACGTTGATAGCATAAATACTTTCTCTTACAAAGTTGTCCTTTATTCTAAATAGCTTATTCTTAGAATCATTTTTAATTACACTCTTGCTGTCTCTTCTCGTATGGTTGCATATAACCATACAATAAAATACATCCATGTTCGATTTTCTTTAAAAATTAACAATAAACAATTCAATATACAAAATATAGCGTTGTATTTTTAGTTGAAACGTAAATTTTCATTTTATTTTGTTAATTCAATTTTTTATGAATACCTAATCGATTCCTTATCTGTAAAAACAACAAAAAACTCACCTTTTTCGAAGTTTAAAAATAGAAAATAAAATGAAAAAGGAAATTCCTGATGAGAGAAGTTTGAAAAAACCTAAAAAACACATAATTAGATTGCGTAAAAGAATTCTTGTTTGATCAGGAAAGAGTTAATTTGTGGAGCCAGGGATTGGAGGGAAAGCTCTGAAACAAGAAAAGCTTCCATAAAAGTTGTTGGAATTAAAGTCAGAATTTATCTGACCTCGAAGAAGCTACTGTTTTATTGCAGCGTTAAGATTGCCTTTAGAGGACTCCCCAAATCCCATATTTATGACCCTCATAAAATCGGGAAAATGCCAATTTCCATAAAATTACAACAATATATTAGAACGTCGCTTGTGAAAGGGTGTGAAGAGGCTGCTTGGTACTTAAAGAAAAACAAAGTGTTAAAACAACAGATGATAAAAGAGAATTAAGATTGACGTGTTTCACACTCTTTAGAACTTTCACAAATTTTCTTTTGAAATTTTCTATAGAACGATAAAAAAATTGTCTTCGTACTTTTTTCATTAAATATTAATTAATATTTGAATTTGTCGTATATATATATATTCTAATAATTTTAAATCCACAGATTCTGTGATATATATCGTAATATAACACTTATCATCATCATTCTGTTGTTGTTGACTTGTAATTTTGAATTTAGCATCTACTCCTGTGTAATATAATAAAAGCCATTTAAATAAATAAAGCCAAAAATCTATTTCTACATTAAAATCAACCTAAATACACCACATAAATATTATTTTTATAAATACACTTTTTATACTCCACCTTTTTCATTGCCAAAGTAGAATTGTTTGAATACGGTAGGATGTTTTTATAAAAAAAATCGTCCAAAAACTTAAAGATTTCTGTTCTCTTTTAAAGATGATTGGTATCCGAGTTAGATTAATTCGTCTGTTTTTTATTTTATCAAAATATCTGCACATCGAATGGCAATTTTATTCATACTATGAAGATTCAAAATATAAATAAATATATAGTACTTCTATAACTTTATTTTTGAAAAAGGTTACAAGTTTTTCTCTAAAAAGAGTAACGAATGGTCAGTCTATTTACATATTTTTATTTACAACTTCAATAAGTAATAACAGTAAAAGTAAACAAATATATTTACATTTGCTAACTTGACTCCTGGTCAGTGCTGTGGCCCTTGCCGTTATGGTCCCCTGATGTCCTGCAGCTCTCCAGCAGTCTTTCTATGGCCTCTCCTGGTCGCGCCTTCGATAAGATGGTCCCCTGGCCTTGATATGATTATATAAGAATTATAATAGTATTATTATCAATATATATTTCAATTTATAATAAAGATAAACAAAATTACACATATAAAAAAGAAATGTAAAATACTATTTTATTCTATAATAATATCTATATTTAGAAAATGAAAAATCTAATAACAAATTTTAATAAATAATAAAATTTCATCTCCTAATCATACAATTTAACATTGTTGATGGTTTGTGCCATTTATCGGAAAAAGTAACTGAATTATTAAATACTATTCCATTCTAGAATTATACCAACATTTTAAAATGTAAATGTACTAAAAAAATTTAATAGAAATAATAAAAATACATTTTCTAATGGAACAACTGAACGTTGATGATGATTTGTGCCATCTATCGGAATAACAACTAAATATCGATTTAATTTATTCCAGAATGTTGGATGAAAACTTTCAGAGTCATACCATCGGGAGTAATATTTCCTCATTTTCTCCAATTTTACACATAAATCACACACACACACAGAAAGTAATATTCGAGTAATAATCCCTTGAAGTAATATATTATATAAATTTTAAAAATATTATATATACTCATTATTTATTTTGAAGAAGAATATTATTCGAGTTTATTAAAGATATTCTTATACAAATATTGTCTGTATTTTTAGCTCAGCATAGTTCACACACACATATATTTTCTACAGGTAAACTCCGTACAATTGGTATAAGTGTATAACGAATCAAAATTTTTTACGAAGGAGTATCTTTTATTATATTTGTGCAAGCTTTCGAACTTTGCAGTTCTTCCACAGGCATGGATAGCACAGAAATACTACCCTAGAGAGTATTTCTGTGCTATCCATGCCTGTGGAAGAACTGCAAAGTTCGAAAGCTTGCACATATATACAGATTTATTAACACCATCGGTGTTATGCAGATTCATCACAGGATGAAAGCGTAGAAGGAGCTTACTCTCAGCATAGTTATGGAGATTATCAGCGTAAAAATATTATTTTCCTTGCAACGAGGGAAGTTTTTGAAATAAATAAGTTTTCGTAGGACTTCAGATTTTTGCATGAGTTGTCCAACTCCACCGTCAAATAACCAACCGAGGATTTACACTTTGTATATGCAATATAGAACTATATCTACATATGTGTTTATTATTGATCACAGATGTATCTTGAATCCTTTATCTTGAATATAAAGGTTTCCTGGCCGGCATTCATATTTATATAAAAAATAGACACTTCGGCCAGTTAGAGTTTTTTTATTTTCTCAACGTTTCGACAAAAGTTTATCCTGACAAAGACAAAAGATTTTTGTCGAAACGTTGAGAAAATAAAAAACTCTAACTGGCCGATGTGTCTATATTTCAATTTTTCATAGAAACTTGAATCCTTTGTTTGATAGAAAATTTTATTGAATGCTGGATGTTACCTCTCTATCCATGGATAAACATGGCTTCTCGAGATGTCAGTCTTTGGTGAAACTAACTTCCTAAGACGGGGGGTGGGAGAAGTCTGACCACACCAGTTCCTCATGAACCCTTGGAATATTTGACCTAATTCTAGTCCAAGGTAACTAACGTGGCAACGGTACCTATTTTCCAATGAAGAGCAACTGCTGTGATAGAGATGTATGAAGACCTCTGAGGCTCTTCATTGTTCACAACAACAACAACAGAAAATTGATTTGGACCCAGAGCAGCAGCTTTACACACCCAAGATAGAGGACATTGCGACTGCTGTGATAGAGATATATGAAGACATCTGAGGTTCTTCATTGGACACGACAACAACAACAGAAAATTGACATGGATCCAGAGCAGCAGCTTTACACACCCAAGATAGTGGACATTGCGACTGCTGTGATAGAGATGCATGGAGACATCTGCGGCTCTTCATTTGACTCGACCACAACAACAGAAAATTGACATGGACCCAGAGCAGCAGCTTTACACACCCAAGATAGTGGACATTACGACTGCTGTGATAGAGATGTATAGAGACATCTGAGGATCTTTATTGGACACAACAACAACAACAGAAAATTGACATGGACCCAGAGCAGCATCTTTACACACCCAAGATAGTGGACATTGCTGCCGCTGTGATAAAAATGTATGGAGACATCTGAGGCTCTTCATTGGACACGAGACAACAGAAAATTGGCATGGACCCAGAACAGCATCTTTACACATCCAAGACAGAGGACATTGCAACTGCTGTGATAGAGATGCATGGAGACATCTGAGGATCTTCATTGCACACGAGACAACAACAACTTCCTAAGACTTGCTAATACCATATACTCTCCCATAAATTTCGCCAATTCAATAAACCAGGTAGTTTTGTATATCCCTAATACCGTATTGAACAACGTACAAAAAAGGCATAAGACGCCGCAATTCTTTTCATTAATTTATCAAAGAAGCTTTCGGGCGCAAGACCTTCCTCAGCAAATTAAAACATATTAAAAGGTAATGGAGAGAGATTATATAGCATTGTATATTCTTATATATGCGACAAGGAAGGGTAAAGTTTTGTTATGGTATTCTAGCAAAGTATGAACATAAGCGTTTAGCCCTCTCTTTTTTATTTTGTTGATTATTTTTCATTCTATATACAGTTACGAGCGTCATGCGTCATCTCTGTCACCATTTGCTTTTTTTTTTGGAATGGCGCTCTCCTATTGGTTGGCTACGATCACGTGGCTACAATGGAGCCGCCACTACGCGAGACACTTTGTTTTTGACTTTGCCCCCCCCCCCACTCGCTCTTTGGTTTTTGTAACTATTGTGTTGGAGCGGGTCGCTCCTTAAATAAATGCATATATTAGTTAATAACCAAATGGAATCCTCTCTTTCTTTTTCAAAGTAAGAGACGCCTACGGAAGCCAACAGTACATAGACAGATAAAGCACATAGGCTATAGTTATTAACTAACATATGCATTTATTTAAGGCGCCAATTTATAATTGTAACAAATAGTATTTGAATAAAAACAGTCAATCGGGTAAAACACGGGCGTTGCCCGGGTCATTCGGCTAGTATATATATATTTATCATTGTATGAATTTCTACTGTCCTCAAAGCTCATGTCCCTAGTTCATCTAAAATACCCATTCCAAGAGTCTAGCATCAGTATCATTATAAAAGGTAAACAGAGAAATGCAATATTACAGCGGTATCGTAGATTAAACTGACGAAACAGCTGGGAGGGTTCACCACTGATGAGCCACGCTCTCGCATTATTTTATCATTGCAGTAAGAGCAGTAAAAAATTGATTTATTTTTAAAAGATTCATACGCGCGCGTCAAAAATAGTTCAATTTTCTTATTTTTCATTTTCTTCAAAGTTGTGTTGCTTATTCCCATGAAGCCCCACCAATCTGACAAAATAGCCAATGCCTTCTCGATGGAAATATATAAATATTGTAACATTTAATTTATTCAGTGCGCGTGCCTCAGTGTTACAATATATTCTGACAGTATATGCAAGTAATCACAAGGTGGTTTGAGATATTGTAAGTGCAAAGTCATTCTACCGAGTTCTCCATAGTATATAGCGTGGAAAACCTGTGGTTTAAGGAGAAAGGAACCATAGGAACGATAAAAAAGATGCCCAATCATCACTCACTTTACTCCAATATAATATTTCTTCATATCCAATAATCATTTTTTTTTTCCAAACTTTCGGTTCAGTGGACAGATGACGTCAAGTATTATAAAACGAACGATAAGAGAGTTTACAAGATGAATGGGATTTAAAGCTAAGAGCATTTCTAATCGAATAATGGCAGATGGACGTCACGTCATAACGAGTCACACCAATCCCGGGAGAGCTAAAGAGCCAAGATAACCCAGGATTAATGGATCGGCAGTGGAGCAGAGATATGTGTGATCCTGGTGGAAGTCGCTTGAAACCCGGACTGACTCATCCCCCCGGTCCTCTTGCAAAATTTGCCCCTTTGTTCGGGGGACAAAGGAAGCGTGTCCTATCCACCCACACTCATTGTCCCCACCCCGTCCCCTACCCGACAAGCACCCAAATTAGAATGCGAATGACACTGGACCATCATAGGAATTGCCAGTAACCTAATTAAGTCGAGGTTTGGATGAAATGCGTATTAACACATAACAAATTATGCACGTGCTCCCACTGATGAAATGACGATCATGTTTGGATTACAGATTGGATAGATGTAGACAACTAATAAATTGAATAAAACATTTTAAAATTTGTATGAGGAAAGTGAAGTCTAGAACGCGACTGATTCCATACTAGCCTTTTCAGTGATACGCTAACCTTTGACGTATGTATGGAGTGGCCACTGGACATGCGTCGGGACCTAGGGGCTGTTGTTGGGTGCTACGCTGCCTGGAGTATAGGAGCTCTATCTATGCTTCCTTTCTTCCTGTGGTGAATCTATATAAGACCGGTGGTCTTAATAAAGCTTTGTGTGTGTTTGATTAAAACATTTCAAGTGAGTCAGAGAATGATACACGAGTAACGTCTAATGTAATTGGAACACATTCCTCAACAATGTACATCTAGATCTACCATTGAGTATCATTTTATTATCAATTATTTTATCCCCAAAGCGCTATATCCCGCAAGGGATACTTGCGCCAAACAAGGAGAAAAGTTTATTTACATAAGTTATTTACATTATTCAACGCATTAAAACACTAGAGATCCAGATTTTGTAGAAAGTTTAGAATGTATTTACAAAATGAATTAAATTTTAAATATGATTTTTTATCGGAAATCAAATCGTTAAGTTCACAAACAACTAGTTCATTCTTCATTCTATAATCTTGAAATGCTGGGCATTCGATCAGTAGATGTCTTGAGGTTTGTTCCTCCATACCACAAAAGCAACTTGAATCCTCCTCTGCCTTTATTCTATTTTAAAAACTTTTGAAATATCCGTGGTTTGTAACAAATTGTGTATTATAAAAATTTGGACGAAAGTATTCAGGGATTTCTTGGGGAAAAAGCTTAAGAAAGTATTATTTGCTTCGTTTTTCAGAAAATTCATTCTTGATTTGAGAAAGGTATCTATAATTCCTGGAATAAATGGGTCATAAATGTACATCTAGGTAGAGTTAAACAACTCTTTGTGACTATACCTCTTGAAGAGCTATGTCAAATAAACAACCATTTTACAAAAGTTACAATCCCCTCTCATTGAAAAAAGCTCTATATAACAAATGTTTCAAATTGTTCAGCAATAACGAGTTTGATTTCCAAATAGTCAACATTAAATTACACTTCCACGTGGAGAGAGAGAGGGAGAGATTGAAACGGATTTATTACAATGTCCATATAAGATTATTTTAGATTAAATAGAGAATATAAATATTTAAAAAAATTCATTATTTTATTATAAATATATGAATAAATAAATCTACTTATATAATTGCCTTATTCTGTCTGTGTGAAGTTCACTGTGTGAAGTTCACGGATAGATTTTGGTCAGAATGGATAAAATAAAAAAAAGTGTCAAGGGATGCGAATCGAACCCACGACCTTCCGCTTACCGGGCAGATACCATGACCACTAGGCTACCCTGGACATATTTTTCCGTTCACATTTTTATTTTTATATTTTCAAGACACACACAGTTTGGGGCGGGACGTTTCACAAGAGAGACATCCACGGCGCCAATTTATAATTGTAACGAATAGTATTTTAATTAAAACATTTTAAAAACACACAGTTTGGAACGGGACGTTTCACAAGAGTGACATCCATGGCGCCAATTTATAATTGTAACGAATAGTATTTGAATTAAAACGTTTTTAAAATATATACGCACTCGGGAAAACCCCGGGCGTTTCCCGGGCCATTCGTCTAGTTGATAAATATACATATATATAAAATATATACAAGGTCTTCATTAGTAGCGTCCACCGCGGGAAAGACTCCGCCACCGATGGATTGCGAGAGTTCTTTCCCACAGAGTGGGCAGGTCGATGTGCTGGATGGTGTTACCCAACTCAAGACCAAGAGAGAGAGAGAGACAATGACAATTGACATATTTTTATTGACATCTTGTCAATACATGTAAAGTGCACAGTCCGCACTAATTATAAGAAAATGATGGTTATAATAAAAAATGATTTTAAAAATGATTAAAAAATACAACTATGTACATGGCGCCTCTGCCACCGCTGCAGAGTTTGATGGAAGATCGCCAATGGGTCCCCAGAAATACCACGCATCTCGCGATCTACGAAGAAGACGTAGATGGCATGCTTTGCCGCTGAGGAGATGGTGATGGCGTGGTTCTCGAGGTTCACCGCGAAGATCCAGGATTGCAGGTCCGGCGGCCGCCCGATGATGGAGAACACCTCTCGGATGAGAGGGCGGACGGCGCTGCAGGACCAGTAGCGATGAGCCAGCGACAGGTCGCTGGAGCCGCAGGCGATGCAGACGGGCTGGCTCGACGCCGGGTGCCCCGGATGAGGCAGGGCGTGCAGGGCTAGCCGCAGAGCGATGTCCGCTGCATGGCCCCCGAAGGAGCAGCGACGGAGAGATGAGAACGCCAGGCTGGTGGAGGGTACGTCGACGACAGGCGCCCAGCGCCGGAGATACCGCGAGATGGGAACGGCGGCCAGGCGGGGACGCTCCAACATGCGACGCGCGAGAGAGAGAGAGAGAAAACACTGGTAAAATCAGAAGGCTAACTTAACTGGTATACAACCTAAAAATATGGAATCGAGAACCCACGATATTTGGTCATAAAATACACATAGGATAAGAAAGAATAATATAAAATTAATTTTTTGATATTGTCCTAAATATATATCAATCCTTCTTTCTAATAAATATTAAATAAAGATGAAAGGTGTTTGTATGTTCATTCCATAATAGCCGAATGACCCGAGCAACACCCTGGATTTCCCCGAGAGCTTTTTTCCCCGAGTGCGTATGTATAAAAAAAGTTGTTTTCATTCAAATACTATTCTTTTCAATTATAAATTAGATAGCAGCTTCACCCAGAATCTCCCCGAGTTAATATTTGCCCTACGAATAATGCTTGATATAAAAAACTTTCTGATATATAATACAAACAAAAAAAATGTCAATTATTCTAAGATATAGTAATACAATTGAGAATTTTTGACAGCAAAATTATAAATAGAATTATATTTTAAAATAATCGATAGTAAACTTTTAAACCATGTACTGTAAAACAATTTTAGTAAATTTAAAATGTTGCTTTGAATATAAAAATATGAATGTAAAGTTTTACACGATATTTGAGAATTGTATTATAAAATCATATTGTATTAAAGGTGCAGCAGACTTCCTGCCAAAACCGAAACCTATCTCCGACTTCGGTCATTGCACACGTCCTTGACGTAATTCTTTCAGTTACCGCAGTGGGGAGCTGGTTGCGAGTTATATTGGCAAATTTGTAAATAACTCAAAAGATATTCAAGATAGAGACCTGATATTCGACTATAAGGTTTCCAGAATTAACACCATATAGTGTTTTGTTCCTGCTTACTAAAAATGATGATTGAGCTTCGGCCATGGTCACTTTTTTGAAAATTCCTCGAAGGAATTTTGTTTTTGTCAATAAAACATGATTCAGAAATATTGTCATCATAATTTTCTGGCTAAAAATAATTATTTTCGCCCAGTACTTGGTAATTTTAATTTTTCTTGGTTGAAAATGCAATAAAAAAACCTCTTTCATATTTAACTCTATATCCAGTTAAAATATCAGCCAGATTAATTACATATTTAGGAGACGAGCAGAGCCGGAAAAATAAATAGATACTTTGATTTTTTTTTTGGAAATGAGATATATATAATAATCAATATATATATATTGTTGCACCAGGTTGCGGCTTGGCAGGCTCTTCAACCTTGATTCTCTCCTGTGCTGGGTCTTATATCTTACCAGAGCGTGTTTCAACCATCCTATAAATTTATATAAGCGAATAATGAGATAACTCTACTTTAAGTAGCCTCCAGAATAATTTGTTTATTTCTCACATCAAAGAGAGAAGTGAAGTCACAGAGTGTAAACAAAAAACAAATGCGATTTCATAATACATAGATCTGTTTATAATATATAAATATATTCTGTTTAATAAAATAAATAAATATAAAATATAAATTTGATTTAAAATATATGAAAAATAATCTTACAAATTAAAATAAATAGGTGCATTAGCTATGATGCAACACTATAAATCTCTCTCTCTCTCTCTCTCTCTTAGAAAATCGATTCAGTAGAGAGTAAATGTTTGCTCGAAACATATATTTTTTCGATTTTTATTAAGATATATTCACCAATGATGAGCCCAGCCCTTCCAATATATTTTTCATCACAGAAGGATAGTAGGAGTTTGTCTTAAATAAAAGAAACTTTCTCGTGCTTAAATTATTTAATCTTCTATATATAGAAGGCGCGTTATTGCTGTATATTAATTAATGCCTAACTGACCTTGTCCTTATTGTTTGCGGAAGAGCATTGCTCGATGCAAATATTTGAATGTAATTCTACTGTCCTAAACCCTTTGTCCCTAGTTGGCATGAATATCATTTCTAAGATTTCACCCTTCATTGCAGAAATATAAGCAGAACCGTCCAATACAGTATTAGAGCTCTGAGAAGCGGTCTGGTAGATTAAATTGGCGAAACCGCTGGGAGGGTTCACCACTGATGAGCCAAGCTTTTCATCGCAGTAAGGACAGTAGAAGTTTGTTTTGTATATAAAAAAACATTCATGCCTGAATTATTTCATTTTCAATATATGGATTGTAATTTATTGCTGTGTATTAATATATTTGAATATTTAGATAAATAAAAAGACATATATTGAATTGAATAAAATATTTATTTGCCAATATTTTGGTTGGCTGAACGCCAACCTTTGTCAAGGTATTACATTTTGTATAAACAAACTCAGCGCCCCATAATTTCTTTATATTACATATAAAATATATATTTTTTAAAAATACGAAAGAGGTGGGATGGAGTGAAAAATTTGTGTATGAAAAAAAAAATTATAAAAATCATTAGAATAAGTTATATAAATATTATAAGGGATGTTTGAATATTAGAGGAGAAAAAATAATAATGATTTCCTATATTTTGAATCATTTTTTGTTAGGTATATAAAATATAATTCATTAAAAGATAAATGGAAAAATATTTACTAAGTGTTTAGTCCCATTGAGGGTATCTATATACACATTTTTAGAAAAAAAAAGTTCAATTTCTTTAAACTTCTTCTTTCTTATCTCCACTCAATCATATTAGGGTATAAAGTTGTGACCCTTGATGGTGTCTGTTAGACAACCATCATGACTGGGTGAAGTAGAATGCGTCTGCTTTTGTCATTAAGACTGGGAGCACTACTCAGTGACAGGCCGCCTTAGATCCAAAAGAAATGGGCACTTCTAACTTGAGGAACAAACGCCATGTGCAGCCGCTCCTAACATGGAGTACAAACGCTGCTCATCCTGTATCCCTGGATTAGGAGCCCTTACAGGGCCGGGCCATCAGCCGGGCCAGCTGAGCCCAGGTTTTCTAGTGAGCTTGTTACTGCTCCCCCTCCTCCTTTTTTCATTCGGGCTTGGGACCGGCAAAGGCGGATTTTCTTCTTTAAACTTACAAGATGATAGATCCCTGTTTGGTTACTTGCGTTCATACATGGAGTTATACTTGTACAAGAAACGAAACCCAAATGAAAAAAAAAGCACTCATTGTGGAATTCGCACTCGAGGCGTGAAGTTGCCGTATAATCGATTCAATAAATAATATAATCACCAAATGCCCTTCATCACTGATATTCACTTACAGTATTTAGCATTTAGGGTAGTAGGGATAATAAAATATTAAATTATCATTCATGAATGTGTTAAAATTTTAGTATTTATTTATATCACAAATTATAGCATAATTAGTAATTAACTTTAAATATTAAATTCTTGGAATACGTGACTAGAGAAAGATAGGGGTTACATGACTGTTCCATTATATATTTCCTGGGGATTATTCTATGAATAAAATAAGATTTATCATCATCATCAGAAGAATAAAAACGATGATTAATGATCCTTGAAACTTTCACCAAAAAGAAAAAAAATTAGCTTTGGAAAATTTAAATACTTTTACTACAATCTGGATTTACTTTATGAATTTGAAAATAAGAATAGAATACGGTTTATTTTCGTTCCAAGACACAGCTAGGTGGTCTAGAATAATTTGTCTTATATACGGTTATTTCTTAAATCTACACTTTTTAGGGGGTCGGTGGAAGGATGGTCTAAACCGTTGGTTTTCGACCGCTACGACCCGGGTTTGATTCCCGCATTTAGCACTTTTTTTCTGATTTGAAAAAAAAAAAAAAACACTCCAATAACCCCCGATTCTTAAAAAAGTCCAACCCCACCAGCGAGTGCATTTAACCAAACAGAGCTCTGGCACATTTGTAAGTGCAAAGTCGAACTGCTTTTCACATGTGTAGACATGTGGTGCGCTTACAGTAAAAGCAGTCGCCTACTTCTACCCACCATGATTATCATGGCCTGTACCACGTGTACTAGAGATAAGCAAAAAAAAAAACATTTTCAAAACAATTAAATAATTGAGAAGCCTTTTAATATTTGTTTTGGGTATTTTATTTAAACCAATAAAGAATTGGTTCATTTTCTTGATTCTTTTATATCTCGAGCTTTCGGGCTTATGAAAAGTAACAAAGCCCTAGATTCCTTGTTGACTTAGTTAAATTGTAAAAGCAGGAGAAATCTTTATTATACATCAAATGTGTATATCAAATGTGTATGTTCAAATTATTCAAATGTACAGGTTTAAATTGATTTTAAATCAATGATACGATATTAAATAGTATTAAAATAAAGAAGGCATATCCTGACCACGAGCACATGTGCTTTTTAGATGGCAGAGCGCCATCTAGTGGAGCAAAAATAAACTAAACGTTTATTTAGCTTGCTCCGTGATATTTGGCCAACCCAATTTCTTGATAAATCAAGAAAAGCCATCCACGAACGCGTTTCGCGCTGTTGGCCTAAACGTTTAGTTTATTTTTGCTCCACTAAATGGCGCTCTGCCATCTAAAAAGCACATGTGCTCGTGGTCAGGAGATGCCTTCTTTATTTTTAATATCAAAACCTGACCCACTTATCTTTTATTTTTTTCTATTGTTTTTTTCATTAAATAGTATATGTACCAAAAGTGGTACCTCTCCCTTTAAAATTATTTAGAAGAATGAAAATTATTTTAATCCCAAACGCAGTGTGAAATCTGATCTAGGTGATGAATAATGTCCCATAACGCTATTTATCGTAAATACAGACCAAAGCCATTCTGTATACCATGGTTTCGAGCTTCATTATTACACAGAAATGCCTTTTATTTTAATACCAACACCTGGGGCTTTAATTTTTAAAAATAATTGTTTACATCTTAAGCGTATAAACGCAAGTTTGGTCTTAAATACCCTTTTTTTATTTTTCAAGAAGCATCTGGGACCAAAACATTTTTGGTCGTAGAAGTACAGCCTACACCACGCTGAAGAGGGTCAACAGCCCGAAACGCGTTCATGGTTGACTTTTCTTTATTTGGCCAACCCAATTTCTTGATAAATCAATATAAGGAATACATAGTTTTTATATAGAGAGAGTGTGTCATATATATAATTATTCATATATTTATGTGAAAAACAATAAATATAAAAAATATAATAATAAATATATATGAAAAAAATAATAAAATATAAAATAAAAAAGGCTAGGGGCTGGTATGAAAGAAAGTATAACCTGATAAGGAGCACATGAACTTTTTAGATGGCAGAGCGCCATCTAGTGGAACAGAAATCAACTAAACGTTAATTTATCCTATTCCTTGATTTATCAAGAAATTGGGTTGGCCAAATATCAAGGAATAGGATAAATTAACGTTTAGTTGATTTCTGTTCCACTAGATGGCGCTCTGCCATCTAAAAAGTTCATGTGTTCCTTATCAGGTTATACTTTCTTTGATACCAGCCCCTAGCCTTTTTTATTTTATTATTTTTTTCATATATATTTATTATTATTTTTTATATATTTTTATAATTATATATATGACACTCTTTCTCTCTCTATAAAAACTATATATTACTTATATTGCTAGATTCCAAAGCGTACATTCATTATTCAATATTGTTATCTCTTATACCAAATATTAAAGTAGAAATAACCCAATCAGCGATGAATTTATACTGATATTTCTAATCTTATTCTTCTTCCAAAATCACTCTACTAGGTACCACTCAAAAAGAGCAACATAGTTTATGATTAGAAAGAGGGAATCATATATCGCCGCAACTCTTTTTTATTAACGCGATTAAAGGAAGCTTTCGGGCAAGCCCTTCTTCAGCTAACTATAGTGTACAAACAAGGAGAGATTATATATCGTTTTTAAAGAGGAATCTATGTAAATATAGTACAAAAATATCTTAAAGAAAATTTACATAATTGAATAAATATAAAGAATCAACTATAAACATTTCAAAGGATTTAGTGGAGAGAAAAAAAATGGAATGGCTATTGTTTTATATGGCCTTTGAAGATTTTTAAGATAGAAGGGGAACGTACTGTGATGGCAACTGTATACTTTTGTTTAATGGTTTATGGTGCTTCATGGTTTCTATTGCTTCAAGAGTTGCGGTGTATATGATCGCCTCTTTCTAATTTGTCGAAATCCGTAATCCGTTTACCATGAATAGTTTTTGATATATACAACAATGAATAACATATGTGAAAGTTATTCACATAATAAAACAAAGTGTCCAATGTAAGATTTAATCCCGGTTCATGGCTGTCGGGAATACCCACTCGTCCACCGACTCTTTTACTTCTAAAGAATTTCTCATATACCCTGCAGTTGGTGTTGAATACAGTAAATTTGTAATTTGAACAAACTATTGACATATGCTTCTAGGTCTCGAGAAATATATATCTAAATTAAAAGTTTAATACAATTACAAATAAGAAAAGAAAACATTTAGGCATGTAAGTTATATCATAAAACAGACTTCTATTATCCTTACTGCCATGAAAAATAGTTTGGGAGGGCTTTGCTCATCAATAGTAAACCCTCCCAGCGGTTTCGCCAATTTAATTTCCCAGATCGCTACTTAGAATTCTAATACTGTATTGAACTATTCTGCTCATATATGCTGCACAGAAGGGTGGAATCTCAGAAATGGTTTTCAACTAAACTATAGACATAAGCTTTAAAGACAGTAGAATTCCATATGAATATTTGAGTCGAGCAATGCTCTCCCGCAAAAAAATAAGAACAATGTGAGAAAATAGTAAAAATGAGAAATTGTACTGGGTTACGGTGTATAAATTAAGAAAAAGGCATCTCCTTATCGTGCAACTGAAAGTTGCTGATGGCTTGCGCTATCTGTCGGAATAAATATCAACACTTCTGTTGAATTTTTAATTATTCCAGAATTGGCCAAATACCCATTATTGATTACCCAAGAAACGCCCGAAACGCTTACATGGTTAGCTTTTCTTGATTAATCAATAATGGGTATTTGGTTAATCCTGGATTAATTAAAAATTCAACAGAATTGTTGATATTTTATTCCGACAGATGGCGCAAGCCATCAGCTACTTTCAGTTGCACGATAAGATGCCTTTTTCTTAATAAGAAAAAAGCTAGTTAGCCTAACTGACTTTGTACTTATTGTTTGCTGAAGAGCATTGCAGTGTATATTCTAGATTAAATATTTCTCTCCTTCATTAATGATCAGCTCCTCGTACAATATTTTCATTAATTCCTAGAGAAACATAAAATAATATAATTTTTTTTTCGAAATTAGAACTTTCAATGAGGTATGTATTATTTTTAAAGTAAAATAGTTATCTAATGCCCTTAGAGTGCAAAGACATAAAATAATTAGAGGACCTGGCTTATCAATAGTAAACCCTACCTACTGTTTTATCTGTTTATTTTACCATAAGTACAAAAATTTTAGAAATTCTGGCAATTGAATTCAGCGCTTCCTTCCTGTAATTATATCAATATAAAAATCTCTAAAATACTAATCTAATAGGGTCATTTGAATGCTATAGGAAGCCATCTTGATTTTTTCCAATATTTTATCTTCCATATAATCTTTGATATACATTTTTGAGACTGGTTTGAATGTCAAAACCTTATTGAAGGTTGTGTGTGATTCATTTTCACGAGTCACTCTAGGGTTCGCTGTTTCTATCCCACTCACACCTAAGCTTACTGTTCTCTTGAGCTCGCCTTGAGAAGCTGAAGTTCAAAAATTTAATTATATTGTTGCGTTGTTGGTTAACAAAGAATAACTTCCGTTGTTACAAAGGATCTTTAGGACTTTATTTAAGCCTAATCGATAAAATAATTACAGAAGAGTTCAAAATTAAAGTAACAATAAAGAAAACAGCAGTTACAAACTCACTAAACTGCAGAACAGTAAAGAAAAACAGGAGCAAAACAGGAGACAGAAGTTCGTAGAACTTTCTAGAATCTTCCAGTAAGTACACCGGCGTCGGTGGTAAGCAGCAGTCCGACCTCTTGAGACAGTAGCTTGTTTGGAGTACAGAGTTGTCTTCCACTTTTTCTACATTATTCTTAAATGTTCTAGAATATTCTCTCTCCATCTGGAATGTGCTTTTATTTCTACGTAACTATATTATAAAAAAAGGAAAATAGGCATCTCCTTATCGTGCAACTGAAAGTTTCTGATGGCTTGCGCCATCTATCGAAATAAATATAAACTATTCGTTGATTTTGAATTATATTCCCGAATTGGCCAAATACCCATTCTTGATTAATCAAGAAAAATTAACCACATACGTGTTTGGGGCTGTTTGGCCTCGTCCTCGTGGTGCAAGCTGTACCTAACGATCAAATAACTGTTCATTCAGACATCCTGAATAATCATGAAACATGTAGTTAAAACCAAAATTGCGTGAGAACGCATATCAATGTGAAAAAAATAATAAAAATGTGATATTGTACATCAGCAACTTTCAGCTACTCGATAAGGAGATGCCTTTTTCTTTTTTAAAACTGTATGAACCTTATTTCAGTACATTATCACATTTGTACTTTTTTTCAGATTAATTATATTATGTCAATTAGTTTAAAAATTCAGAACTGGGCAAAGAATATCCACTTAATATCCGAAGACCAAGACATTTTCAGTTAAAACCACACAATTCTATAATGATAACCTTCTACTTCACACACATTCCAGATCTGTCAACCTTTGTGAAGCTTGTTTATTCCGATTAATTCATAGTGATAGAGAAGATAAACAATGTATACAGTGATCATTGTCAATATACGAACTATTTTAGACGCGTATGATTCTTTTTTAAAAAATTAAACAATCTCTACTGCCTTTTACTGCAATGTAAAAATTAATGGGAGGGCCTGGCTCATCAGTGGTGAACCCTCCCAGCGGTTTCGCCAGTAAAGACAGTAGATATTGTTTTATTTTTTAAAAATAATCATACGCGTCTAAAATAGTTTCGTATTTTGATAACAGAAGGCACGCTAATGTATCATATTATAAGTGATCAATGTGTTCGATCTGGTTAAATGTAACAATGTTTCACTTGTTCTCATTAAAAGTACCAGAATGATCTTTGTTCAATGTTTTCTTTTATCTCTTACTTTGCTGTAATCAATTTTTACATTAACGTAAAGATTACTCTTCATAATTCACCCTTTCATACCTCATCCAAAAAAGGATAGAAATAGTCGATATTTCACCTTGAAATAAAATTTTGATTTTTCGTTTAAAAGAAACTCATGCGGTGTAACTTCAAGGGTCGTTTTACAATCACAGGCCGCAGTGTATTATATTGTACACTGCGTGACATTGAAAATGGAACACCAAGAAATAGTGGCCAGAACGTGATGAAACTCGGCAGACAGAGAGAGACAGGGACGAACAATAAATGATCTTTATTTCAAAATGATAGTCATAATACAGAGCGAGAACGGCGTCGGCTTAGTAGCAAGTAGGACCACCGCGGACGGCGATGCACGCAGCAACACGTCTAGGTAGAGAGTCAATCAGAGTACGGATGGCGTCCTGAGGGATGGCTCTCCATTCCCTCTCAACCATTTGCCACAGTTCGTCTTCTGAACGCCGCTGTGGCAACTCTGGCAAGGAATGCAAACGGCGTCCAATGATGTCCCAGACGTGCTCGATTGGTGAGAGTTCAGGAGAGTACGGTGGCCAGGGAAGCATCTGTACATCTTGCAGAGCTTGTTGGCTAATGCGAGCAGTGTGCGGTCGGGCGTTATCCTGCTGATAAAGGGCATTGGGTACCCCCTGAAGGTAGGGGAGTGTCACCGGTCGCAGCACATCATCAACGTATCGTTGGGCCGTCATAGTGCCCTGAATACGAAGTAAAGGTGACCTGGAATCATACGCGATTGCGCCCCAAACCATGATTCCACGTTGTCGCACGGTGGGGCGTTCCACAATTGCTGCCGGATTGGACCTTTCTCCACGTCGACGCCACACGCGTACACGGCGACTATCACTGGACAAGCAGAAACGCGACTCATCTGAGAACACGACCCTGTGCCATTCCGTCATCCACGTCGATCTAGCCCGGCACCATACCAAACGTTGGCGCCTATTCGGTGGGGTCAATGGCAGTCTTCTTAGCGGACGGCATGAGTGCAAGTCATTAGCAACCAATCGACGGGAAATGGTTCTGGTCGAGATGGAATGATCTAGGGTGTCTTGCACATGTTGCAGGATGGCGGTACAAGTGGCTTGTGGGGCCGCCACTGCTTGTCGAAAGATACGCCGATCCACACGTGCTGACGTCACTCTGGTTGCACCGACATTCCTATAAATTGCCACATTTCCTTGTTCCAACCATCTTCTCCACAGTCGGTGCACCGTGGACGCACCAAGGTGTGTATCAGCTGCGATTTGACGTATGGACCAACCTGCCCTTTTCAGTCCGATCACCATGCCCCTCGTAAAAGCGTCTGTCTGCTTGAACTGCCTCCGTTTACGATGACCTGGCATTCTCTGTTATTACACGTGTCTTTTGACACAAGAACAAAATTTCTACAATGATTTTCCTTGAAGAAATAACGACACGAATACTCTCCTTTCTGCAAGTTCCTTCCCTGATATCTTACTCCATGTGCGCACGAGAGCTGCGCATTTTACATCATTTGCATAACTCGGTTAGGCGCGTCTACCCTGAAATTTGCATAATTTTCTGGCCACTATTTCTTGGTGTTCCATTTTCAATGTCACGCAGTGTATTATAATTAAAGTAAAATTAAAGTAATTAAAGATTAACGTTTATGATATTTATTAAACAAATGCTTTCTGGAGATGAGTTTCTACATCTTTATTAAACGTAATTTCGTTTAATAAAGATAAAAATTTCATCTACAGAAACCAGTAGCATTTGTTTAATTCACACATATCCAGGGAATTTGAATCAATTGTTTATGATATTTATATATTTATCATCCTATATACATTTATTTCATCCACATAAAAATGTCTCGGAAATCCCAATTCCCATATTCACACAAAATCTTAATATTTGAACTAAGCGGTATATTAAAAGACATTTATAGAGTATCTATGTGTATATCACACACACAGGCTTTCTTAAGACCCCTGGTCTTATACATATTCTCCGAAAGAAAGAAGATATCCACGAATTAGTTTAAAAAGTATCTACATATTAGCACTAGGCGAGCTAGTTTAGAGTCACAGAAACAGGCTACTCGGCCTTCGGCCCAAACTATCGGCAGCAGTCATTCGGTCTAATGAACCCCTCCAGACATTGATGGCATCTTTGTAGAATCTGAAATATATACAAGTGGTATAACAAGCTCTAGCAGTCGTGGGGCCAAGTGGTTTCAGGCATCAATGAGTAAGACAAAGGACGAGGCATGTTGGATGTCACTTAGAAAGAAGCCAGCGCTGAAGACGCGGACAAGATATAGGAGGGTGTCTGATCTACAAGAGAGGGAGAGATGATCTTTTGTTGTTCGCCCAGTTGTTGGTCTTGTCTTGTCCTGTCTTGGGCGCGGAGGACTCTCAATGAAACTATATTATCTTATTTTGTATTACATGATTGTCAAGCTGGCGTGACGATTGATAGCATCTTTGTGGAATCTGAAATATATACATGTGGTATTACAAGCTATAGCAGTCGTGGGGCCAAGTGGTTTCAGGCCTCAATGAGTAAGACAAAGGACGAGGCATGTTGGATGTCACTTAGAACGAGGCCAGCGCTGAAGACGTGGACAAGATATAGGAGGGTGTCTGATCTACAAAAGAGGGAGAGATGATCTGTTGTTGTTCGCCCAGTTGTTGGTGGGGGAACGGACGTAAAACTAACTAAGGACTTCTGAAGTCAGAGACCTTGTCCTGTCTTGGGCGAGGAGTACTCTCAATGAAACTATATTATCTTATTTTGTATTACATGATTGTCAAGCTGGCGTGACGATTGATGGCATCTTTGTAGAATTTGAAATATATACATGTGGTATTACAAGCTCTGGCAGTCGTGGGGCCAAGTGGTTTCAGGCCTCAATGAGTAAGACAAAGGACGAGGCATGTTGGATGTCACTTAGAACGAGGCCAGCGCTGAAGACGTGGACAAGATATAGGAGGGTGTCTGATCTACAAAAGAGGGAGAGATGATCTTTTGTTGTTCGCCCAGTTGTTGGTCTTGTCTTGTCCTGTCTTGGGCGCGGATGACTCTCAATGAAACTATATTATCTTATTTTGTATTACATGATTGTCAAGCTGGCGTGACGATTGATAGCATCTTTGTGGAATCTGAAATATATACATGTGGTATTACAAGCTATAGCAGTCGTGGGGCCAAGTGGTTTCAGGCCTCAATGGGTAAGACAAAGGACGAGGCATGTTGGATGTCACTTAGAACGAGGCCAGCGCTGAAGACGTGGACAAGATATAGGAGGGTGTCTGATCTACAAAAGAGGGAGAGATGATCTGTTGTTGTTCGGCCGTTTATCGGTGTTCAGTGGCGGTCGTAAACCTAACTAACGACTTCTGAAATTGAAGACCTTGTTCTGTCTTGGGCGCGGCGGACCCTCAATAAAACTTTATTATCTTATTTGTGATTACATAATGATAGAGAGAAACGTGGATGCGGGCGTCGCTTGGAGGCGCTGCATGAAAATGAACTGACCAATGGGAATTGTCCATCTCAACCGTCAGTCTTCTTCCTTGTTCATACTTTAAGACTGCCTTTGTTTTTACTGCTGTGTGCGGTTGTTCTTATATCCTCAATATGTATAGTTATAATTAAACATAAATTTATATTATAAAATAAATGAAGTTTCTTTTACAACTTTTATTTTCAAGCTTTCGGACTTGTCAGTCCTTCGACAGGATTATCACTTTAACAAATTAATAATAAATACATTTTTTATATCACATTATTATATACATATTTTAAATACTTATTATATACAGAGATAAAATATATTACATTATTTCAGTTTGAAAATCATATACGTACATGGTGGATGGATGATACGTGGTGGTTGAATGATATCTCGAGACTTCAAATTAAATTTTATAAATTCGTGAACTATTGTGTTATATATAGAAGAGTGCCTACATCTATGGGATAGTATTTGTCCATATTGTTTCGTATGTTTCTGATATTTCAATGTATCTGTTTATGCTTTTTTGCTGTTTGGTTATCATAGATTCTATCAAAGTTCTTTGGTATTTACTATGGATATTGTCATAATACACTATAGGTTGATTCTATATTTATTTAATCACTTATTTTTCTCTTTTTTTATATCACCGACCCACAACACCTGATGGCCAAGCTGACGTATTATTTTGTATCAACATTTTGGAGCTATTACACTATTTATAATTATGGTACATATGAAAAACTAGTGTATATTGACATATATTACTACATACATATATAGTTAAAAACCCGCTATAGAAGGCTACAATGAGACTAAACTTCTTGTTCATCAAAGCATTTAGGTTTTCTCTATGGTATCATTAATACTGAAGGATTATTTTAGAATCGTTATAGGGAAAGGTTAGCTATATACCTGGTTTGTTTTAACAAAGGGTTTGTTTTTACTATTTAAGAGAAAATTTCATCTCCAGGGAATAGTTTCTTGCGAAATAAAATAATTCAATTAACTCAAGCTCTTTCGGGCCTTGGATTCCTTCTATAGGAGTAATGCTAATTATAACACCGCCTCAAGGTTTTTACTGTAGGTGGACATTTTTAACGGTGGTCGGGGAATTGATTGTAAGAAATATTATCTATCACACACATCAAAGTTGATTCTGGATGGCATTCTGCTTTTGCAAAAAAACTGTTGTTCTTATTTTGTTACTGACCCGATTCTGTTAGAGTGATTGCAGAGATGGTTATTAGATGACACATAGATTTTCATCTCATTTGACGAAAGATGTTTGTTCTATCTCACAATAAAAATATGTTACAGGCAAAATTTCCATTTATATTTATAGAATAGAATTGGTCCAGCCCATTTGCTAAATGATTAGCTGTATGATAGATTTAGTATATTCTATTAATACCTCATTCTCTTGATTTTTAGGCTCAACCTACGGATGTTTGAAATAGAATTTTATCTTTATTATTCCAAATTGATCACAAATAGATAAATGGCCATACTACTCAATATCTGAAGAAAATGAAATTTTCCATTGAGACCATCTCTAATTTATTACAGACCATCGCGGACGATTAGAATTCTGATATTATGTGCACTTGCGTTGATAGATTGGTTGATGAGCCCAATTAGTCCAATCCTGACAACTCAGAAGTCTTAAATTTTATAGAATTGATTTGTTAGCAGGATTGAGCAAGAATAGAAAATTTCATAATTTAATGTGGTCTGGAAGTATATTAAAACTTGATAACGAAATTTGAATGAAAATATAGAAATTATTTCAGTGCGCTGAACACTCCGACTACATTCTTATTAAACTCCTGCCGCTCATTACGTCAAAGAAACGGCTGCGCATATTTTTGTCCGTTTGAATGGAAATTATTTTCTCTCGTCGATTCCCGATCCACGCGACCACCTAGAAGTCTGAAATTATGTAAACTTGCAAAGTTTTTTTGTTGTATTTAAATAGTCTATTAAATTTCAAATTTCTAAATGGTCAGAAGGTATATAAGAAATTGATCACAAAATTTGAAACGAAATAAACCATTAACCAACCAGCCAAGACCACAAACCCCCAACCACCCATAAGTCTGGAATTTTGTCAACTTGCATTGTCAGCTGTATTGATCGAATCTCCACATTTTCAGACTTCTGTGTGTGGTTTGGAAGTATATATATTTAAAAATTGAATAAAAATTTTTAATTAAATATAGAAATTAAAATTAATCCCATGGTTAGGTATAAATATATAACTGAACCAGGCCCCCCATTAATTTTTCCATTGCAGTAAGTGCAGTAGAAATTGTTTAATTTTTAAAAGAATCATACGCGTCTATAATAGTTTCGAATGAACATAACCGCATCATAATATAACTATATATATAAAAAAATGTTTTTCTCCCGTCCACACTATTTACCCAAAAAAAAAGACAGGCCTTCTTAAAACTATCTACAAAGGTTTATGGCACAAGTTTATATATGGTTTTATATGGTGTAATATACAAATAAACATGTGATAAATAGAATCCTAATAACTGGGGCACAAGTGGTAGCTAGGTTTTTATCAAAGTTGAATAAAATAAAGCCTATTTATTTTCCATTCTGAGGCTAGGATTTAGTCTGTTGACGACTCCAAGCAAACGAGGGCTGCTTTGAATGTTCCAGTCTTTAACAGTGACTGGAAAAAAAATATATATTTTTGGAATAATATTCGAGATAAGGGAGTGTTTCTGTATTCACTCAGATCCTTATAATAAAAAAGAATGTGTAGAATGGTTTCATTTTTATCAAATTCACAAAAAAGGTACGCTGGGTCCTCTGTTTTACCAGTTATGTTCGAAAACGCATGGATCCAAGAATACCCAGTCACTAGACCTACTGCACAGTGGAAATAAGAGTAAAGAGAATAGTTTGCCCCTAAAGATTGTGGTGAAAAGCCAACCTTTAAAAATGATTTTGTTCTTGTGATTATAAGGTTTTCCTTCCAGACTTCCCAGCTTTTCTATTCAACTTTTATTTTTAGAAACGATATTCACAAACAGGTTTATATGTTTTAGAGAGAGAACATAAGGTCGCCCTTCTAGCAAGGTCATCTGCCTTAATATTGCCTTGACTATGGCCCTTGACTCAAGTAACTGATATCCTTTTTCTTCTATTAATCATGCTTGTGGTGTTCAGTGCATCCACAATGAGTTTATATTTAGTTCTGAGTTTACAGATGAAACTATAGCCATGTTGTCCAACTTCACAACAATGATTATATGCTTAGGTAGTGAACTCGCATCCTCAAGTTTCTAATTAAGCCTATCTCTTCAGCCTGAAATACAGAACGCTTGGTCGAAAGGGACAAGATAACTTGTTCTTTCGGAATATTAGCTATTTAAAGAAATTTCGAAAAATCCTCAACCTTCATCATCCTTTGTTTTAGAACCATCTGTGTAGTAGCCCACGTCATATGGCAGGGATTATTTAAATATTGGGGGGAATATGGAGGATATTTTAAAGGATAGGGACACTAGGACGAGGTTTAAAAGGAACAGAAGGGGGTAAATAGCAATTGCATTTTGAACAAATATCGCATTTAGCTTGTATGGCCAAGTCAAGTGGCAGCAATCTAGCTAAAGATAATAACGATGCAATATTATAGTGGTTATGAAAGATCTACACATTTTTATTATGAAAATCCTTTGAGTTCTGTGAAGTATTATTTTGCCCAAAGGCTTCTCGTTTAAATTGGGGAACCATAATGGACTGGCGCGTGAAAAACAAGGGAAGACTACTTTGGTGTATACAATGCTCAAATAACTTCGAATCCCAAACCAAAGATCACACTAACAAATTTTAGGTCTAAGGATGAGTGATCTAATGCGCGGTTACAGGTTTCTTGTACATGTTGAGCAAATGTTAATTTCTGATCAATAACAACTCCGAATATGTTGATATCGTCTTGCCCTAGCTTGCACCCATACAATTGGACTGTTGTTTATTGTTAGTTGCCGAGTTGGCAAAGTGATACTACATGTATATTCTACATTGTACATCTAGAGTTGTAGAAAACCATTGCCTTGTATTAGGCAGCATTTATTTCAAGGAAGCTTCCATCGCACCAATGAGAAATCAAACCGATATACTTCTTAAGCCCATATATAACAATGGCAATTCTTATCAAATCAATGTATTGAATTAAACAAGAAATCAAACAATAGATAATAAAAATATATTTATTTTTTTAGTTTTTTTTTTAAATGAAATATGGCCTTTCATTTCAAAACGGTCGTGGAAATTTTGATCGAAGGATTGACAGTTTACAAAAAAAAACATTGCCTTATGAACTGTTAGGATCGTTTAATTCATATTGAAATATCGATAAAAATATTCAACAATGCCATCGTTTTTGTTTGTAAAAACCAGATATATACATAATTTATTTCATACCCAAATCAGACAATTCTTTCTATCATAAAAAGTTCCGACTTATGCTTCCCCAGCATACACTAACTCTCACATGAGACAATTGTTGTGATTTGCATTTGAATCGTATCTCGTGAACTCATGTGTTTATAATTACATATTTATTACAAGTATTTAATTATTCATATAGTATTGATAATATAACAGATGGTAATTAAACTTAACCAAAAATATGCATATTCAATTAGTATAATATTATTTTTATTATCTATTTAAAGCGTTATGTCCCCCTAGGGACACTTGCGCTGTCATACATGTATGCCTTTACATTTGTCTATACATATATATACAATAATTTTAGGCCATGGATAGAATATTCATATGATATTAACAATGAGAAAGAGAGAAAATAAACCAGAAAAAGAACTGTGTATAAAAGTGTAGCGGCTCCCAAATATTAACTTTTTAATATTTACATATTTACATTTACAAAAAAAGAACATCAACATGTAGTTTACAACAAGACTTCTGATAATTTGTATTAAATAAATGTAATTAAAAGTTGATTTTACGATATATAATTTGTTGTCTGACTCCGCTTAGAATGCCATGCGTCCACAAAAGAAATAAGTGTCTAGCACAATATGAGAACAATCAACATAATATAAATTATTAGTTTCTTAAACGATATTAGTATAATTAACATGATAGAATTAATACTCAGAAATACCCATCGTTTGTAGCACATAATTCAGATGGGGATGAATGCAAATGTATTCAAGTAATTCTTTCGCCAGCCACAAATCTTGGCAAATTAAAGTGCCAGCTAGGTCCTGATTAAAACGAGGGTCTGGAGGGATTCAACCAGTACTGTAAGCCTTTGTTTAAGATGCAACTTGGTGGTCAAATATTTGTCAGGAACCCCTTGGCATTTACATTCCGTCTGCTTAATTTGGTGGCTGTTAGATGAACAACTTGTTCCAACTTAGCTCTTGATACCATGTTAGAAACACCGTTTCATCTCCTTTTTTTCTATTATAAATTATCGGAATAATTATAAAAATCGTATTATTATTATGCCTTAGCGCGCCATCTGTTATCAAAATTCAAAACTATTATAGACGCGTATGATTCTTTTTAAAAATAAATTAAGGATAGTAGAAATTGTTTTATTTTAAAAAAGAATCATACGCGTCTATAATAGTTTTGAAATCGTATTATCATTATTTATTTAGAACATTGATCTGTATTGAAAATTGTATTCATTTTGACTATTGACCAATCGAATTGAATACTCATTTTATATATCTGACCCAAAAAATTAATATGCTTACATTTCCAATAAATTACAGGAACTGGTTAAGGAATCCCTCATATCAAGAAAGTATTCCAGTATACAGTTACGAGCGTCATCAATTCTTCATCTCTTAATCTTCACCTCTGTCACCGTTTGCTTTTTTTTTTTTTTTTTGGAATGGCGCCCTCCTATTGGTTGGCTACGATCACGCCACCTTTGCCCCCCCCACTCGCTATTTCGTCTTTGTAACTATTGTGTTGGAGCGGGTCGCTCCCTAAATAAATGCATATATTAGATAATAACCAAATGGAATCCTCTCTTTCTTTTTCCCAGTAAGAGACGCCTACGGAAGCCAACAGTACATAGACAGATAAAGCACATAGGCTATAGTTATTAACTAACATATGCAATTATTTAAGGCGCCAATTTATAATTGTAACAAATAGTATTTGAAACAAAACATTCAATCGGGTAAAACACGGGCGTTGCCCGGGTCATTCGGCTAGTACCAGTATAAGCAAAATACTACCTTCCAGTAGTTTATGAATAATTTTTCCATCAACCTAAACCCAATGTCCATTTATAAATATTCAACTTCGAAATTTCGCCGTAAAACGACTATAAGTGTAAAAGAGCTATGTCTTACTTTAGATTCAATAACAAAGACAGATCTTAATATTCATTTCAATATACAAGTACCTATAATATACTTGTATAATATAATTGTTATATGCCTATAATAACATATACTCGTAATTTTATAAAGTCATCCTTTATTAAAAAAAAAAAGAAGAAAAGCGATAGCGTTGACTAGTTACAATCTGTATATATAGAATGTATTATGTGTATTGTTTAGCTATGCTGCCTTAAACAGGCTTGTGTTGTATTTGCTTGTTGTATTTCGAAGTAACATACAACAAGCCTGTACCCCTTTTAACATCCCAAATTTTGTTATAGTTTGAGACAAATATTCGTATTCTAAATATGAATTATATGAAGGTATAATGTCTGTGAAAAAAGGAACATCAATAAAAATCATGAAGAACAAAGAAGAATGTTTTTTTTGACATGAAAAACAAAGGATGATATTTAATTTTTAAATAACCTTTTGTATTTAGATATATAATCTTTTGCATTTAATCATTTCTTACTTTTATAATGTTGTGCTAAGTATATAAACCAATTAATATATTTTATATCGAAATTCTCCAACTCTTCAATCGAAAATTAACATTTAATTGTAACACTAAAATGAATGATATTCCAAAAAAAATGCGTAGGTGTGTAATGGAATATTTATACAGTTGTTTGACAATCTGTTAGAGCAATTATATAATGGGGGTCATGTTATAAAAGGCAATCCAACATTATTCAGAACTCTAGAAACAGTAAGGCTACCCAAAAAAGACCGAACCGGGTGAAAGATTTTGGTGAAACAACTGTGGAATAAACACATTAGGGCTTGTAAACTTTTAACCTGCAATTTTTAATAAGCAAAATCTAGAGGTGTGCTGTTTTTATAAAAATGCGTAATATATCTATAAGAGTAATTATTTTAATTATGAAAAAGAGAGTGTAACGGCAGCTGGCATGCCTATATAGTAAATTATCAGTGAACACATATTTATCACTGATGATACTCTGTGCAGTTGCCTTTTGACTGTTTGTAATATCTACGACTTGTAAACATATGTCTTATAATTAATATGCTATATCTGATGTTGGCTTAAAAGAAATAAAGTATTTCTTTTTAAACTTCCAAATACTTCTTGCTTATTAACGTCAACAAATACAAGGACGTTACATGGTGGCAGCGGCAGCGGCGCTTGTAAACAACACCACGTGGTAAGAACAATTTATTAATTTCCAATTTCTTAAAGTATTTCAGAACATCTCTAATTGCATGTTCAAATAAAATTCAAATTGCATAATAATATATACAAAATAATTTAATTTACAAGCAAGAAGAAATAAGAAAAATTACAATAACAACAACATGGCGGAAAATGCTATTCGACCTCCAAAACAAATAGGCCTAAACGAACTAAACAAAGAGGGCTGGGAATCTTGGCTTGAAAGCTTTGAATGGTATGAAATTGCTACCCAATTAAGTAGTAAAGCACCAGAGGTACAAGTTGCTATCTTTATGGCTGCAATGGGACGAGAGGCTCAAAATATTTTTAAATCTTTCAACTTAAATAATGCAGATAAAAATAATCTGAGCATTGTAAAAGACAAGTTCAACAACTATTTTTCTCCAAAGCTGAACACTACAATTGAAAGATTCAAATTCAATCAGATGAAACAGAAAGAAGATGAATCATTTAATGATTTTCTGACTAGGATCAAATTACAGATAGCAAACTGCAAATATGCTGTCATGTCTGATGAACTACTTAAAGATCGAATAGTTGTAGGAATTATCAACAATGAAATAAGAGAAAGACTTCTTAGTGAGGCTGACCTTAATCTGGAAAAAGCCACACAAATTTGCATAGCATGTGAAAATGCCACAAACCAAATGAAACATGTACTATCCGACTCAGACAAACAAGTTGCTGTGACAAAGGTGAACAGTAAGAAGAGGGAAGATAGAAAAGAGCCGAAGAAAGAAAATACCACTAACCAAAGTCACAAAATAATAGAAAACTGCAGAAATTGTGGTAGATCCCACAAAATCAACCAATGTCCGGCATATCAAAAGAGATGCAACAAATGCAAGAAACTCAACCATTTTGCTAATCTTTGCAGATCCAAGAACACAAATTCATACAAAGTCAGACAAATTGTTGGGTCACCAGAACCTGAAATGAATCAAGAATTTGTAATCCAGTCAGTTGAAAACACCAACCTGACAGAAGATTGGTATGAAGAAGTAAAAATCAAAGGCAAAAAGGTAAACATGAAACTAGACACAGGTGCACAGTGTAACGTGTTGCCACTCAGTCTGGCAGGGAGATTAAATCTGGAAATCCAAAGGTCTCCAGTAAAAAGTTTAATTTCTTTTTCAGGACATCGAATTCCTGTCGAAGGACAAAGTCTAGCAATGTGCATGGTGAAAAACATGACTGCCTACATACGTTTCATCATATCCAGAGATAACACATGTCCCATCCTAGGCAGACAAACCTGTTCCAATTTAGGTCTTGTCAAGCGAGTAAACACCTGTCAAGTAATTACACAGGAATACCAAGAATTATTCGAAGGGATAGGATGTTTGAAAGGATATGAATACGAGGCAAAGTTTCAGACTTCGGACATGAACATGCAAGTAAGACCACCCAGACCTATTCCTCTATCTATTAAAGAAAGTGTAAAGAAAGAACTTGAGGAAATGGAAGACAATGGGATTATAAAGAAAGTAAATTACCCTACCCCCATCTCCAGTCAGATGGTTATAGCAAAACAGAAAGGAAAAATACGTATATGCATTGACCCATCGGATATCAATAAAGTAATTCTAAGAAGCCATTTCCCATTACGGACTTTTGATCAGATTGCAGTAAACCTGCATGGTTCAAAATACTTCACAAAGTTGGATCTGAAGAAAGGATACTGGCAGATCAAAGTAGCCCCCAACTCACAACGCTACTTTACCTTCAGCACTCCGTGGGGAAGATATATGTTCTTGAGAGTTCCCTTTGGAATTAAAACTGCTCCAGAAATATTCCAGAAAATCATGGCAGACTTACTCCAAGACCTTGAGGGTACAGAAAATTCAATGGACGATATCCTGATCCATGCTCCGGATCCACAGACCCTGGAAATAAGGACAAGAGCTGTACTACAGAGGCTTAAAGAAAATGGAATCAAACTGAATAGAGATAAATGCAAATTTCAACTTCAAGAAGTCCAATTTTTAGGTCATATTGTCACGACAGAAGGCATTAAAATTGACCCTGAGAAAGTGCGTGCAATAGGAGAAATTAAGTCACCGAGCAACAAGCAAGAACTACAACGTCTCTTAGGAATGGTACAATACCTGAGCAGGTTCATCCCTAACCTTGCAGAGAAAACCAAAAACATGAGGTTCCTTTTGAAAAAAGATACACCTTGGCTATGGGACGAATCTCTCGATTGTGATCTCTTAGAGATCAAGACTTTGTTCAGAACTGCACCAACTCTGAAATTCTTTAATCCCAACGGAAATCTGACACTTTCAGTAGACGCCAGTTCGTATGCCCTTGGAGCGGTTCTATTACAAAACGGAAAGCCCATAGCCTATGCTTCATCAGCTCTCAACTCCACTCAGCAGAACTACGCTCAGATAGAAAAGGAAGCACTTGCCATCAAATTTGGATGCGACAAATTCCATCAACTCATTTATGGCAAAACTGTTGACGTCGAGACGGACCACCGTCCTTTAGAAACCATATTCAAGAAGCCGTTAAGCAAAGCACCCCCGAGGCTCCAGAGAATTTTTCTACAGATACAACAATATGATCTCAGGATTAAATACAAGAAAGGAAAAGAACTGCTAACAGCTGATCTACTAAGTAGAGACTGCTCATATGAAGACACCTACTTGGAAGAGAACTTTGAAGTACTGATGACCACCCCGACAAATAAGTCAAGCTATGAGGAACTGCAAGCTCTTACAAAAGAGGACCAAGAACTACAAGAACTAAAAAACCTAATCTTATATGGCTGGCCAAACTACAAATCAGCAGTCCCTGAAAGCTGCAAGAAATACTGGCCATATAGAGATGAACTCTCGACAAACGAAGACCTAATCTTCAAAGGTAGCAGAGTCTTCATTCCGCTAAGGTGGAAAGCAAAGATACTCAAGTTAATCCACGAAGGACACCAAGGAACAAACAGCTGCTTGAGAAGGGCCCGAGACTCAATATACTGGCATGGCATGTCCCAAGACATCATCAGCACAGTAGAAAATTGTAGGACTTGCCAAGCGAATCAGAGGAACAAGACAAAAGAACCAATGATCATAAAAGAGATACCGAGTCTTCCTTGGGAGATAGTCGCAGCTGACATTTTCTCAATAAAAGGAAAAAATTACCTGTTAATAACAGATAACTACTCTGGATTCATTGATTTTAAAGAAATGAAGACAATGAACTCTGCAGAAACTATTGAATCTCTTAAAAAATGGTTTAGCGTACATGGAATTCCCAGACTCCTGGAAACTGATAATGGACCAAACTTTACGTCCAGAGACTTTAAAGACTTTCAAAAGAAGTGGTTGTTCGACCACCAGACATCAAGTCCTCTATATCCTAAATCAAACGGATTAGCAGAGAGAGCGGTACAGACAGCCAAGAACCTCATCAGGAAGTGTTTGGATTCAGGACAAGAAGTGGAACTAGCACTTTTGAACTTTTACAACACTCCTAGAGATGGTCTTCCTTCACCAGCTCAGTGTCTGTTCAGTCGCAGGACCAGAACCCTCCTTCCCACTAGCACTCATCAGTTGGAACCAGAAATCCAAAAGGGACATACACAAAACCTAAGAAATAAGCGGGAGAGGCAGAAAACACACCACGATAAGACAGCAAAGACAACCCGAAGCTTCAAGGAAGGTGAAAAGATAATGCTGAAACAGCATCACCGTGAATGGATCCCTGCCAGAGTTACCCAAGAAGTAGCTCCAAGATCATATAAAGTGCAAACACCTACTGGTGAGTACCGCCGCAACAGCTCCTTCATGCGACATACGAATCTGGAGAGTCCAAAGCAACAGCGAAGGAGAATCCCGGAGATCCCCAAGTCAACTCTACCGGAAGGACCTGGCCCGAGCGGTGATAAGGAACAGGCTCAAGTTCCTGAAGAACTCAATACTTCTCCAAGAGCATTCACAGGCCAGGAACCCAGGAGTGATCACCAGAACGCGGAGCACAAGAACGGCACCCTGCCCATTACAACAAGGTCCGGGCGGATCATCAAGCCACCCAAACGATTTGAAGAATGAATTTCTTCAAAGGGGGAGATGTAACGGCAGCTGGCATGCCTATATAGTAAATTATCAGTGAACACATATTTATCACTGATGATACTCTGTGCAGTTGCCTTTTGACTGTTTGTAATATCTACGACTTGTAAACATATGTCTTATAATTAATATGCTATATCTGATGTTGGCTTAAAAGAAATAAAGTATTTCTTTTTAAACTTCCAAATACTTCTTGCTTATTAACGTCAACAAATACAAGGACGTTACAGAGAGAGGTTCATAATATTTAGAATTTAACAACAAAAGAAGTTTTAAAAAAAGAACAGCAACATTTCAGATAAAATAAGAAGCATTATTTTTACCAAAAGATAAATAAAATAAATACCAAAGCTGAATTTTAATACAATCTTTTAAAATAACACAAAAAATCAAATCCAAAAAAGAAACATCATTTGAGTTTTTAAAAAAGTTAATTTATGTACATATCACACAGAAGTTTTCCAATAACGAATTATTACAATATTTAAACGAAGAAATATGACAATAGAAATATTTCAAAATGGAAGCCAAGGTAAACACGTCTAGAATAAAATTTTATGACAAAGGGAAAAACTAATATTTTCTCTAAAATATATTTTTGTTTTGGATAATTTAAAAATAAGAGTTATCGTGTTTCCAGATGGCGGGAATTTTCTATCTTTTTTTATAAATTCAGAGACAAATAGTTCTGTTTGGCGCCTTTTTTCCTAAAAACTAGGGTTATATAAAAATAAGCTCGTTTGATATTTTATTTATGAGGATTGTATGAAAGTAATATTTGAAATATTTGACATATATATTATTTAGATATATATATATATATATATATATATATATATATATATATATATATATATATATATATATATATATATATATATATAACCAAAAGAGACTTTTTGTAATAAAGAGAAATATAAAAATATTTGAAACACTGTGTATTTTTCTATAATTAAAAAATAGTTTTATCATCTGTATAAAAGGCTTTGTAGTTTGTTTTTCCTCGTGTATAAATAATAAAAAATGAATAAAATAATCTTTTTTTTTTTATTTCAACACACAAAACGCGATATCCCGGCTAGGGATAATTGCGTCGATTTACATTTTTTAAACAGAAACAGTTATAAACACATTATAGAAGAAAAAGTAATTAAAAATAAATAAGAGAAACAATGATATATATTAGGAACCTGAACCTTTCAGGTTAGAAAGATAATGATAAATATATCTACAAAAATTCGTTAAATATATGATAATTCTCTCTGCTATTTACAAATTGATATAGATCTATAACATTGTTTACTGTCTGTTGTCTAGCGCTAAAAAATAAAATAGCGCTAAATAATCATTTACAACGTAATTACAATATGTAAAAGAAGTGAAAACTTTGAATATTCCAATAAATTCTGTATTATGAAGATGGACAACAATTCATAATTAGATCTTTAATTAAAAAGCCATATAATGGATCAAAATTACCTCTTTAGAATAAAACTATTTGCAATTTATAAAATAAATTCAGCACAACTATTCTTTAGCTAATTTTAAATCGGGCATAATATTTCCATTTTATTTAATTGTTTTGAAATAGAGCAATCCATATATAAATCTTCAATTAAAAAGGCATATCAATTTTTTTCTCCCCATTGAATATAACAAAATATTTTAAAAACTTAATTCTGTTGACGTTATGTGGCGCTGAGTTTGTTGTTGACATACATTAAATATGTTATAATACCTTGATAAAGGTTGGTGTTCAGCCAAATGAAATATTGGTAAAATAAATGATATTTTGATCCAATATACGAGTATGCTTTTTTTAAATTAAAGATTTAATTGTTTATATAATGCTATATCGTATTCTTTCAAAAGAGTTCTAATGATTTTATATTTTAAAATCGCAAGGCTATCGTCTTTCTTAACGAATTGATACGATATTTAAATACCATTACTTCATCTGTAGGGAAAAAAAGAAAATCGTAAATTCCATAATACTATCACTGTATATTATTGATGACTTTGCTTAAATATACTGATTCTAAGATTGATCAAACATGATATTTATTGATTTATAGGAGAGAAAACAAAATAAAAAAACCTATAACAATAATATACAGTTATCAGCGTCATAATCAAGCAACAATTCTTAATCAATTCTGTCACAGTTTGCTTTGTGAATGGAATAAATACCCAAATATGGCCATTTCTCATAACCATCGGTGGTTCAGTGGTAGAATGCTCGCCTGCCACGCGGGCGGCCCGGGTTCGATTCCCGGCCGATGCATTTTTTTTTTTTTTTTACAATTTTTAAAACTCATTTATATATTATACAAGAATGACATCCACGGCGCCAATTTATAATTGTAACGAATAGTATTTGAATAAAAGGATTTAATCGGGTAAAACCCGGGCGTTGCCCGGGTCATTCGGCTATAACAATAATAAGCAAAAAGAAACACATCTTCTTACGGGTAGCGCCTATTTTCTTGTGATCTTACACATATACTCTGTGGGAACAATTAATTAATCACGTTGTAAATTATTATTATTTTATTTATTAATATAATTTGTTCTAACAAACTACAAAGCCTTTTACAGATGATAAAAAATATTAAAAAAAAAATATATACAAACAATATGACAGAATGGCCTAGGAAAGATTGATCTACTTGTAATGCCAGTTCAGTAGAAGTTGATATTCTATATACAGTTACGAGCGTCATTCTTCATCAGTCATCTCTGTCGCCGTTTGCTTTTTTTTTTATTGGAATGGCGCCCTCCTATTGGTCGGCTACGATCACGCCACCTTTGCCCCCCCCCCCCCCCCCCCATCATGCCCCCCCCCACTCGCTTTTTTGTTTTTGTAACTATTGTGTTGGAGCGGGTCGCTCCTTAAATAAATGCATATATTAGTTAATAACCAAATGGAATCCTCTCTTTCTTTTTCCCAGTAAGAGACGCTTACGGAAGCCAACAATACATAGACAGATAAAGCACATAGGCTATAGTTATTAACTAACATATGCAATTATTTAAGTCGCCAATTTATAATTGTAACAATTAGTATTTGAATCAAAACATTCAATCGGGTAAAACACGGGCGTTGCCCGGGTCATTCGGCTAGTATTGTTATAAATGAAAGAGATGACTAGATGTTATTTAGCGGCTGTTATTCCACGCTTCTAAGATTGTGAATAGGTGATCATCTATTTATTTAGTAGTACTTTCACCATTCTTTGTTTGATTTATTTATTGGTAAAGGACGACTCTTTTTAAAACGGAATGTTTTAATAAAAGTTATTTGTTGTATATAAATAGATTATTTTTCTTTATTGTTGCTTGCGACCAATTGTTAAATGTTTTCAAAGCGATATAAAAGTAAATTTTCAATTAGACAACTTATTGAATGCCTACCTATTCTGTCTCTACCAGAGAATACCAAACAAGAGAGAAGAGAGAGAGAGAGAGAGAGGATCCTGGGATCTTGCAATGTCTAACTTCATCTACATATGTAGACATCTGGCATGGTCACATTACAAACAATCGTAGCTCTCAATCCTGGCCTGTGCTCTACGTGTATTTTTGAAATTAGGCAGAACCATTGAAATCAGGACTAAAGAACACAATAGAAACATCATGAACAAAGACAGCCGTTCCCAGATTTATCAGCACATGGCAGAAACACAGCATTCATTTGATTTCACAGACACCCAATGTATTTACAGTAACATAAGCGGAAAATATCAACGACTGGTCCTGGAGGCTTTGGTTTCCAATAAAATTCCGAGCCTCAATAGAAAAATTGAACTACTCCCGCAGTACATAGCTTTTTGTAATAGCATGGATCCCGCATAAGGAATTTTAACCTCAAGTGTTTTCCCGATTTATGTATATATTTTATTTATTTTAAACTTATTTTAAACTGGATTTCTCGCTCGCTCTCTAGGTGTGTTGATACGTGCTTGTTCGTGGCAATTCCACTTCAATATTCAAATCTTACTTAGTTGGGTATATATACCTCTCCGCATATTTTCTTGGATTACCTGAAGAAAAGCGTTTTGCTTGAAAGCTTGTATTTTCAATAAAAAGAAACTCACCACGTTATATTTTCGTTTTCTCTTGTAACTACAATAGTTTATTTAAAAAGATTATAATTCCTTGTATCAATATTGAGTAAATATACCTATCCCCCGATTTACACGGTACATTTTTACACGTTTTCGCTTTTACACGGTTTTCCAAATAAGTTTTTTTTATCGCACTATACTAAATGCTACTGTGATTGAACACATGCGTTATGTACACATCTCACGAGAAATCCCGAGATTATGTGCTGACTACATATTTTAACCTGTCAATGTATTTTATTTTTATTTTTGTGTACACCTATCTCTCGATTTACACGTTTTTCTCAGAAACGTATCTACCGTGTAAATCGGGGAATAGGTGTAGTATATCAAAATAGTATTTGATTATATTTTAACTCGTGTTCTATTGCCGAATCATCATACCATGTTTTCTTCTGTAGAAGGGCGTTCATGTCCTATCATGTCCAATTCCCTAGAGGCCTGAGATTTTTACTCAATAGGATATTTTACCACTGGCAAAATTTCGATCAGAATTAAGAGACCTTTGGCAACAAGGCCAAAACTTGAGATATTCTAACTATTAAGAATTCGATAGAACAAAACAATAGATTGGTTAATTGTTATAATGTTCGTAGAAATGCTATCCGTAATTTTTGCCTAATTTTATGTAATTTGTTTTAAAAAATATTTTCACATTATTTCAAAATTTAATTTAATACTCAGTTTATCAGCAACATTTATTATTTTGGTAGTTTTTAAAGTCATAATCAGAAATGAAGTTTCTTCAAGCATTCATTGATGATGAAAGATTGCTCTTTAGATCGAGAAGAGCGTCACTTTCCAAGCCTTGAATGGTATTCTTCAAAATTCCTTCTAAGTTCTCCATGAATTCTTCTGCAGCTTTAATTTGAACTTGTTCAAGAATAGCCTTGATCTTATGACTTTCTTTTCTGTATTTCTCTACTATGGACTCCAGATGTTCCAGCTTGGTAGAAATTAGGATTCTGTGGGACTTAGTATGTCGTAGGTAGTCCAAGATGTCATCTGTGCATTGCTGAGCGAAGGATGGTTGAATGTCTTGGATGATGGTTGTCAACTGCTGATGGTAGTCCGTGGCTAAATTCCGAAGAAAATCTAAGCAAGTTTCTCCCATCGTCTCTATATACCTAGAAGACATGTCGCTGACAGCTTGTTCCATGTTGGAAGAGACTTGAAACAAATTAGATTCTGCTTTGCAAAGATGAGGCTCTGAATGAATGTTCTTGAAAAGCGTACGTTTTGGTTTTGTTTCTTGGTTGACAGTAGTATTCATTTTGTCCTTTTCCACGCTTTCGACTAAATCCAACGGATATTTTGCTATGGGACTCGGATTTGAGTTTAAGTCGATTACATTCACGGCATTTTGAGAAATTTCAAGTGAAGGCATAGTTAATTCCTTAACGTCATTTTCTTCTTTAAAATTCCCCATTTCTCTCATCTCGATATTTTGAAAATTTGTCATATCCTTTTTTATTTCTTTATCTTTCTCGTTAATAGTTTTTCTGTCTTCTTGAAGTAAAGGCCTTTCCAAACTTTCTGAATCTACAGATTTTTCTTTTTGATATTCTATATCAGCTGGTATGACTGTAAAATCTGATGATTGCGTCATTGGTGTCCTAGACTTTCTTGGTGGTTTAGGTATTTGGCTTGGATGATTTATTCTTGCAATATCATTTCTTTCAGAAGGAGTGGATGTTTTCTCCAAAGGATTTTCGGATTCAGAAAGAGATACCAATCCATTATTTCTTCGAGGCACTTTCTTGTAATTGTGTGAATATATTTTGTCCCCACGGGTTTCGATCCAGCTTCCATCAGTACTTTGTTCACTTGAAGATGATCGTTTACGTCTGAGAGAACTGATTTGTTCTTTCGTTTCTTTTACTCGTTCCTCTTCAAGTGATTCTTTTGAATTCAATGATCCAACTTGATCTACATTTCTTTCGTCAATATTATCTCTCCGTTTGTTTTTCCTTGATCCATAGATGTACTGAGTCTTATAGGATGAGATTATTGCAGCCTTCCTTGATCGCTTGCCGTTTCTATTTAATTCTGGCGTATTTTCAAGAACATCATGTAAAGATTGTGAAAGTAACATTTCTTGATCTTCTTTTTTAACATCTTTAGCAATTTTTAAACGTTTCGACTTCAGCATCTTACATTTTTGATCTTTTTCAAGCACCATCGCTGTTTTAACTGCTTGTAAGGATATTTTAGGAATTTTTCTGGAAAATCGTTTGAGCTTGCTTACAGCGTCAGTTTTGATCGGTTTAGAGCTTTTAGCAGATTTGTCTTTATTATTTTTGAAGAGTCGGCATTTGCTTGACCGATCCTGAATTAGATCGAAAATGCTAGAAGTTGGAATATCTGTAGCGGATGTTGCAGTTTCAAGATTCAAGTCGTCTTCAGATTGAGTAAGTTTGTTAATTATACCACGATACCTTTCTCCAAAGAAATCTTTGAAACAAGATTCAATTGAAAGTTTCTCATCAAAATATATGACAATGCTTTTTCCAGTTACATATTCGAAATTTTCTGGCCATCCTATAAAAAGCTGACTGCATTCAATATTTAAATTAAGGATGAGTTGGAATTCTGGAACTGGGCCAACTTTGACAAATGCATCTTCAATGGTTTCTTTCAATATGCATATTATCTCCCAGTTCTCATTCTCTGATTGCTTCAGAACAGAATCTGTGCAATAGAAAGATATCTCCGAAGAATCTTTGTTCAAATCCACCCATAAAGGACAATCCGGAGGTCCTTTAACCATATAACTGCCAACTTGGATTTTCTGAGCAATTAGAGATTTCACTTTCCCAACTTCTCCATTCACCTTATTAAGGAAATCTCGACATTCTAACTCAAATCTTCCAGCGACAAAGTTGCAAATACTTTCCTGAAGTTCAGGATGCTTTGGAAACCATTTATTAACAAGAGATTTTGAATTTTCTTTAAAATATAGCCTCAGCATGGTTTCCAGAATTGAAGCTTGAGTTTCATAGTCTCCCCATTTCCATTAAATAACTTCCCAGCTTCTCGAAGTATTCTTTATTGGTTTGAATAGCTTTTATCACACAATCATTTTGACTCCATTTCTTTATAAACTTGTTGATATTTATGAAAATCTTTTTAAGAAAGGGCGTATATCCTTGGTCGTTGATCAGTTTGAACATGTGGTCAAAGAGTATGCTGATACTTGGTGAAACGTCGATGTCTGGTGATAGATTGTCTAGCAAGGACCATTGGACATCCATCAATTTGGCTATGAATCCAGAATTGCTATGGATATCGTCCAGGGACAGAAATAAGGCATGACAGATCTTATCAATGGCTTGATTCAGTTCTTCTCCTGTTACTTTACTTTGAATCACATGCTGCAAAATGGAGTCTAACTTTTCTGGTAACAGAAGATCATTTAGAAAATCTGAATCAATCCGTTGATACTGGCTCTCAACTTGCTGAGTCATCTCTTGATTGAATATTTATACCTTTTATAACTTCTAATATTTATATTAATGAAAATATATTTTTTTTTTTGATCTCACACACTAAATAGGTTCCTTCAAACTAGTAGTTTTCTAGATTGTTCTCTAGATTCTCTTTGAATTTTCACAACGGTTATTCCTTTAGATGAAATATTTTTCACTTTGATTCATAAAGTTAAAAAGAGAGTGGATAAAAAAGTTTTCATCTTCTCAAAAAATATTAGATTTTAAAAGATCTATCACGTGTATAAAAGGGGCTGCAGGGTGTTTGGGCGTGAAAGCGTTCATGTGGTATTAGCTTGCTTGCGCTCACCAATGGCGGATACCTTTCAAATTATAGGAACTACAAACTGTCTATATAGGCGAGTACAAATCCAGGAAGTTTCAAATCAACGAATATGCTGTTTTTATATGAATAAATATGCGTTATTATGGCTTGAGCATAGGAATTTTGATAAATATATTTTACAAAGGCTTCAAAATAACTTTTTTCTAAAATTCTGTGGAGTTCTCGCGATACTCTGGCCAAAACACGATTCCTTAGAATATTTAGATATTCTATAGAATGCATAAATACCTTTAGACAAAGTAATATAAAGAAGAGAGATTAGAAAAAAAAACTATGACTAAGTATTAGATATAAAAATTTTTAAAATTAGATAACAAAAATAAGTAAATATTTTGAAATAAGAATAATAAAGAACTGAAAGACATATAGACGACTAAAAGCAAATCACGATAAGTACAAAAGTTAAAAAGATAGGATGCTCAAAACAAATATATATATATGTGATATAAACAAAATTGAGATTTCTGTTGATTTTTGATTATCTTGAGAATTATGCTATGGAAATGCAGTCGTGGTTAAAAATCTTGAAAGTATAATAAATAAAATAGTTTTGACCAGTGATTGATTTATTTGAGCTAAAGGAATATATAAAAATATATAATTTGATAAAAGTACTGCCTGGCTTAAGGCGTATGAATTAAAAAATGAAAAACTTATTTACATAATGTACAAAAGGTTTGAGCCGGCCATCGGGAAACAACAACAATCAGTTTTTATAGGGGAAGCGTGACCTCTGGCGGTCGATTTAGCAGAGTATTTGAATCTATGAAATTTAATTTTAAATAAAATAATATTTTAATATAACATATATATATATGTGAAAAAAATAGTACAAATGTAACATTGTACAATATACAAGTTACATTTGTACTATTTTTTCACATTGTGTAGCGTCCTCACGCAATTCTGGCCTTAACTACCCGTTTCATGATTTTTCAGGATGCTTTAATGACCAATTTTTTGGTCGTTGAGGTACAGCTTGCACCACGCTGATGAGGGCCAACAGCCCGAAACGCGTCCGTGGTTAGCTTTTCTTGATTAATCAAGAATGGGTATTTGGCCAATTCTGGAATAATTAAAAATCAACGAGAATAGTTGATAATTATTCCGATAGATGGCGCCAGCCATCAGCAACTTTAAGTTGCACGATAAGGAGATGCCTTTTTCTTAATATATATATATATAAAATATAAAATAATAAGATATATGTCAACGTATGCATATACATTTATCGACTATACACGTCCTCAATACATAACTAATCTTGCTGAAACTTTAACAGTATATAGAGTTGAATCTGTAAACATATAGGCAAATTTCAGGCCACTATCTCGCAAATACTAGGAGTTATTTACAAATTTGCCAATTTCATTCGAAACCAGCGCCTCACTGCGGTAACTGATATAGGTTTCGGTTTGGCAGGAAACCTGTTGCACTTCAAGACAAGAGAATTTAATAATGCAATTTTCATAAATTGTTGTGAAACAATCTCTTTTATATTATGATGCACTCGCGCGCTATCTGTTATGAAAATTAGGAACTATTTTAGACGCGTAAGTTTATTTTTGAAATTAAACAATTTCTTCTGCCCTAACTGCAATGAAAAAAAAATTAAAGGGAGGGCCTGGCTCATTAGTGGTGAACCCTCCCAACGATTTCGCCAGTTTAATCTACCATACCGCTGTTATATTGCATTTTTCGATTTTCTTTTTCTAGTGATACTGATGCTAGACTCTTGGAATGGGTATTTTAGATGAACTATGGACATAAGTCCAAGAGTCTAGCAACAGTATCACTATAAAAGGAAGATCGAAAAATGCAATATATCAGCGGTATACTAGATTAAACTGGCGAAACCGCTGGGAGGGTTCAACACTGATGAGCCCAAAAATGTTTTTGGTCGCAGTGGTACAGCCTGCTAGAAGCTGACGAACGCCAACAGCGCGAAACGCATTTGTGGATGGCTTTTCTTGATTTATCAAGAAATTGGGTTGATAAAAAATTAGAGAACAGGTTAAATCAATGTTTAGTTGATTTCTGTTCCACCAGATGGCTCTCTGCCATTTAAAAAGCCCATGTTCTTGTGGTCAGGATATGCCTTCTTTGATTTTAATACTAACACCTGACCTTTTTTATTATTTTATTTTTATTATTTTTTCACATACTTGTAAATAAAAATAAAACCACGAAATGTATTTATCAAAAATATTTAGGGTCAAAATATGTAAATAAAATCTAATCAGCGATTAATTTATATATATTCCGATAGATGGAGTAAGTTATCAGTAGCATTGAAGAATTGCACATACACATTGTTAGGAGATATTTTTATAATCCGAAATCATCACCCATAACTCTGATTCTATTATTTCTTCTCATATCGTTTTCTCTCTATACTTATATGAGGTGTTTTAAAATAAAATTCGTTAAACGTATAAACTCCAATGAATGAAAAATATAGTGTGAGACAACCTCCTTGAGCGACCATCTTTGAAAACTAATGGTTTAACCTAACCTCCAATGAAAGACTACTATACTACCAAAAGATAGTAGAAAAAATCCATTTTTAAATTTGTTTCTCCTTCCATAGATTCTATAGTCGTTTTAACTATGTCTATAACAAATCAAAAAGGTTTAGTGTGGTCTATATCCTATAGTTTTGAACCTCATTTTTCTTTAATGAAAAAAAAAACGTTCTTTGTAAAAGAGAAATGAATATTAAGAACTAATCTAAAAAGTCCATAAAAAAGATCTTTTTCAAATCAATATTCTTAGATGAATAGAATTTCAAAAGAAAAAAATGAAGTAAGAAAGAAATATTTGAATTAGATGAATGGCTAACAAACTGATTGATTTCAAATCCCTGAGTTGGTTATTGTATCCTTGGAAAGTAAAGTAAATAGATGGTATTCATGTCTTTGCCTTTAATTAGACCTGGAAAATATTCAAGTCTATTCAACAGAGATTATGCTAAATCACTGTAGATTGGACCCTATATTGATTAAGCAACTTTCTGTAATAAGTGATATTCAACGATATTCATTTATAAAAGGTACTAGCGGATGTACCCGGCTTCGCCCGGGTTTTCCCTGAGTAAAGGTTTGTCTAACGAACATTTGTTAAACCAATTCTCTATAAACTTATAAAAAAAAAGATATATTTTGATAATTTGAAACTCGTAAATTTGAATCTCTTGATAAAGTGAACATTTTTTTCCCGGTCCCTGTGTGCCGTGTCATCCTGAATTTTGTCTTTCCTAATTTTCTACATTACAAAATCATCGTTTTATCTAGTGAACATTTTTTCCCGGTCCCTTGAAAAATACTCGATAAGTTGAATAAAATCAATATTAATTGGTTCCCTCGGTATTTGGAAGTTAAAGGAATAGTATCTGTGCCTTGGAATTGTATCATTATTCTTGTCTCAAATAAATTGCCGTGTCATCCTGAGATAATCTTACTTTTGATAAATAATCTTTAAGATAATAACTTAGTGATAATAAAACTTATAGATAAAAAAAACTTGTTATCATCGTCGCAATGGTGGCGCTGCTTGCGAGTTAAATCTACAAATAACTCTAAGGATATTCAAGATATTCAATAAATTATTTTCAGAAACCTTCCCAGTACTATACTAAATAACTTCCCAAAGTTTCATGGCGTTCCAATGAGTGGTTTGGTCAGGCATAAAGGACAGACACACACACATACATTCATTTATATATATATACTAGCCGAATGACCCGGGCAACGCCCGTGTTTTACCCGATTGAATGTTTTGATTCAAATACTATTTGTTACAATTATAAATTGGCGCCTTAATTAATTGCATATGTTAGTTAATAACTATAGCCTATGTGCTTTATCTGTCTATGTACTGTTGGCTTCCGTAGGCGTCTCTTACTGGGAAAAAGAAAGAGAAGATTCCATTTGGTTATTATCTAATATTAGGGAGCGACCCGCTCCAACACAATAGTTACATAAATAGCGAGTGGGGGGGCAAAGGTGGCGTGACTGTAGCCAACCAATAGGAGGGCGCCATTCCAAAAAAAAATCAAACGGTGACAGAGAGAGATGACTGATCAGGAAAGACGCTCGTAACTGTATATAGAATATAGATTAACCTTCATCAGATACAGCGTCTATGGAAACAACTTCTATGAAAAGCCACCCTTATAGTATCCACCGCTCCACACTAATTCTCCAGCACGGCTCTAAACTTAGTCACCAGCACGGCCCTACACTCAACACCAGCACGGCTTTTCACTAAGTCACAAACGCGACCTTAATCTAAATTACCAGCACTGCTCTACATTGAGTCTTTGTGTGGCACTACATTGAGATATTAGCGCGGGGCCACATCGAGTAACCTACAAAGTTCTACATTAAGTCACCCGCGCGGCCCTAAACTAGGTTATCAACGTGGTTTTAAATAATTGGTCAGCGCGGCTTTACAGTAAGTCACCAGCGAGGTTCTATATAAAGTAATCACAGCGCTGTTCTTCCTTATGTCGCCAGCGCGGCTCCACAATAAGTCACCAGGGTGGCCGTATACAGAGTTACCAGAACGGCAATATACTAAATCATAATCGAAGCTCTACATTAAGTCGCAAGCAGGTCTATAAACTAAGTCACAATCAAGATTCTACACTAAGTTACCCGCTAGGCGCTACACTAAATAATCAGCGCGGCTAAAACCTTGATCACTATCTCACTAGCTACTAGTAACACATTAGCGTCGCGCTACATCATGTCACCAGCGCGGCACTACACTAAGTCACCCGCGAAGCCCTACATTAAGTAATCAAACAGTTCAACGCGAAATAACCATCGTGCTCTACATTGAGGCAACTGCCCGTCTCTACAGCGTAGATCTACAATAAGTCCTCATAGCGACTGTAAACTAAGTCACCAGCGATACTATATTTCAAGTCACCAGCGCGACTCTACAATGAGGTACCAGTTAATTTTTAACCAGCGCAGCTATATACTAAGTCACAATCACGTTTCTACACGATTCATTTCATCAGGGAGCTCTAAACTAAGTAACCAAGTTTCCAGAAAGACCATTCTACGAGATACCACCTCCATGAGAGTCCACCCCTATAAATTCACTCACAATTCGAGACCGCCCCTACAGAAAGTCGACCTCCAAGTAGACCACCTCTATATAAAGACCACCTCCAATGAGAGACCGCCATAAACATTTTTCCTACTCCAATAAAAATTTACACAGGCAAATCTCTCTCGGGGGTGGTTGTTTACTCACTGGCTAAAACATTTTACAAAGTAGGAGGAGGGGCTCCTTATAGTTATTATACTTATGTACCTGTCTCTATAAAAATGGTACATCAATACCATTTTCCGTCAACTCTATGTTGTATTCTAGACTGAAACTCTGCCCAGCCACTCCACCAAATAAAACACCTTTTTTTTCAAATTCTTCATATTTCCCAACTCAACTCAAGATGTTATCAAATCAAACTAACTCTCGTACTGATGAAGGACATAGCCTAAACCAATGTTGGTATTTGTCTGAATTTTTCACAATTGGAGTTGAGGCCAGAAAGGAATGGTTGAAATGGACTTTAATGATGATCTATCCCCTTTTACAAACCTAATTTATAGTCCCAATATAAATGAGCCAAATGTGTTCTTACCTGTAGGGCTTCTCATGTTTTTAAACTGTATCCAGAATACTGTACTGTGGGTAATCTTTAAGGGATGAACCAAATATTAAAGGTAATTTCAAGGTATGAAGACAAATTGATGTTCCAATTCCGCTCTTCAGAAAAAGGCATAGCTTTATCTATATAAATGTAAAATGTAGCCCTAAATTTCACATTTGTCTTTCCAACATTTTCTGAGACTTCATTTACTCTTCATTGATTTGATATTATTACATTTAAAATTGATCATATAATCTCGTATTTAAACTATTTAGAAATACCAAAGATCTTAAGAACTAGATTTGGTAGATATCTTTGAAAGTGAACAATAATGTAGCAATCCTAGAGGAAAGTGACCTTCATAAAATATGCTAATTCTCAATATCCATGTAAAAAGAATAATATGGAGTTATTTAAGAATATTTATAGCCATAAGATCTATTTTTATTATTTTTTGAAATTTTATCGGCTTGGTATAACAACAATTGGATTTTTTTGTTATAAAAAATATACAATTTCAAGATGCTAAAATTAAACATATTTATATTTCTTTTTCTACAAATATAGTTCAAAATTTGCCTAATCGATATATTAGAACATCAAATTTTATTTTAGCTTTAATAAAGAAATATTTATAAATAAGAAATATTGATTCAAGATTGTAGAAGAAAAAATATTGATTAATTATGAGATCATCTTTGAAATTTTGTTGAAATCTAGTCTATACAAGATCAGATCCTCCACAACAACAAATTTGATACACAAGGAAATATTTGAAAAGAGTACATGGAAGAAATAATTAACAATCATGGGTAACAGAAACTCTTCATATAGCAAATAAATATGGAGCCTGTATAATTCTCCTGCTTTTGAAATCTATAATGGTGAGAGGAAGAATTAAGATATTCCAGGTTGAAATCTTAAGAAAATCAACAAAAATCTCAATAGATTATTGAATGCATCTGAGATGCCCTCACAAGGATTTATAAATAAATAATATATCAAATATCATATCAAAAGCAATTAACTTCAATGCAAGTTTAAATCAATAATGGTCAACAAGTCAGGTAGGAATTTATATCGGATATATCCACACAGAAGATATTCCAACTAAACCATACTATTGTATCAATCTCAGATTCTACCTCTTTACAGATGAGGGTCCCATTCTATTTATCAGCTGGACAGATATGACTTATCTTCCGATGAGGACCACAATCTATTTATCAGCTGGACACAGTTTTCATCGATTCTCCTTTCTTAACAACCTTTCTTTCTTCGCAACCTATACATTTAGCTTTTAAATAAATAGAGGATTATCACCTAAAAATTTTGAAACTATTCTACATGTTTTTAACGATATCTCTGACATAGTGTCATATATAGCTTGAAGAAATGTGAATTGATTCTATAGATTGTATAAGGAATTTGGTTATTTTGTGTCTCTAGAACTACTCCATTCATTGGTTAGTAACAATGATAAAATGTGGTTTATATATTTGACTAAAATGGGAGCTCTCCTCTTGTGAAATTTTAACTTTTCTATTTCAAATCACCAATAATAATTTAGAATTGAAAAAAACTTATAAACCGCTCGAATGTCAAGGATAAAAAAGGGACTCGGTGACAATAGCAATCTGTTGAACATAAAGTCTGAATTCTAGGCTGCTGTGTGTAACAGATGTTCCAGATGGAGAGACCCACAGTGTGTCTTCCCTGCGATCCCGCTCTACTAATGCCATTGTTGCAGGATCTAGATAGTTTCTATAAAGTACTGGGACATTGACAGTGAGTCGGGATTTAGTGCTTACACCCCTGTGGTGGTCACTGCGCGATTAGCCGCCCTAGACTATCCCGCTTTGGTCATTGGTCATTTCCACGCTGGGAAGGGGGGTGGGGACCCTACTACTTTAACCCTGTGTATTCACATAGCGTGGAATGATACTCAACTTCCCCTCCGATAGCTTGCTCGCTCCACAGACCTAGGACTAGGTACTGATTACTAGGCTCTTGGCTCTGGCGCAAAACTCCGACGGGAGGCCTCGCGTGTAGACGTAAGTCCGGCTTTCAGCGTTGTCGGTGTCCAACAGTGCTGTTTTCAGTCTCTAGTCCACTCCATTCTACTTTGTTGTCAATAGAAACCTTACAGCGAGCTGTCGGAATTGTGAAGTTGGGGTCAGGGGTGTAGCAATACATGACGGAGTGAGATAGTATAGCATACATCTAACCCCCTCTGTGTTATGTATCTAGATATCACCTGGAGCCCTCACCATGTCTAGTTAACATTTAGGTAAATGTCTTTCTTTAAGGTCCCTTCTTAAGTCACCGAGTTCCTTCTTTATAACTTGGAATTCATGCGGTATATAAATGATCACAACTCCTCTGGAAAAGAGTAAATAATTATTACTCTATATTTCTGGAGAGCTCTCATTGTATTGGCTTAGAATATTTGTGACAACAATGTTGGAAGGCATAAACCAATTAAAAGCAATAACGCGCGCGCGCGCCATCTAAAAATAGAACATTGAATAATTCAAACGCGATGTTACTTTAATAAACAAAATATATTTCTACTGTCCTTATTGCGATGAAAGAATATTGGGTGGGCTTGGCCATCCATGGTGAATGAATGGCGTGTTATTAATTTATATTAATTTATGCCTTACTGTTGGCCGTTCATTTATTGTTTGCGGAAGAGTAGTGCATGATGCAAATATTTATATGTGAATATAAACTCCTAAAAGCTGATGTCGAGAGTTTACTTGAACACCATTTCTGAGATTCCACCCTTCATATTATCATATACTAGCGGATGTACCCGGCTTCGCCCGGGTTTTACCCGAGTAAAGGTTTGTCTAACGAATCTCTCGATAAAGTGAACATTTTTTTCCCAGTCCCTTGAAAGATACTCGATAAGTTGAATAAAATCAATATTAATTGGTTCCCTCGGTAATTGGAAGTTAAAGGAATAGTATCTTCCCTTGGAAATGTATCAATATTCTTGTCTCAAATAAATTGCCGTGTCATCCTGAATTTTGTCTTTCCTAATTTTCTAAATTACAAAATCATCGTATCATCATGATAATATTTAGAGCAGATTGTGGAATTATAACAGATAAATTAGAATATTTATCTTGATTATTTTAAAGCGAAAAGTTATTTCAAAAATTTTATTTGCTAGAAACCTTCCCAGTACTATACTAAATAACTTCCCAAAGTTTCATGGCGTTCCAATGAGTGGTTTGGTCAGGCATAAAGGACAGACACACACACACATACATTCATTTTTATATATACACAGTATAGACTAGCCGAATGACCCGGGCAACGCCCGGGTTTTACCCGATTAAATGTTTTTATTCAAATACTATTCGTTACAATTATAAATTGGCGCCGTGGATGTCACTCTTGTGAAACGTCCCGCTCCAAACTTTGTGTGTTTTTAAAATATAAAAATAAAAATGTAAATTTTCACAACGATATTTGAAAATTATATTGTTTTGATTTTCAAATACTATTCGTTACAATTATAAATTGGCGCCGTGGATGTCAATCTTGTGAAACGTCCCGCTCGAAACTTTGTGTCTGAGAAGCGATATTTTTATAGAAAGATGATCTGGCTTTTGTTTTCTGCTCGAATGAATGTTTTTCTGTTAGAATTTTGTTCCTGCGTACAAAAAAAATGAACTGGTTTCACCCGTGGTCTCTGCTTTTTGGAATTTTTCCCGATATAATTTTGTATCTGATAATCAAACATAATACAGCAATATTGTCATAATCATTTTCTGACTAAAAAACAACTTTTAATGCCCAGAACCTGTCAATTTCAATTTTTATTGGCTAAAATACCGATAAATATCTTTTCCTGATTTTTCTCTATGTCCTGTCAAAACGTTTTACATGTACATTAGGTCAGCTAATATTACTTCCCATCTTCACCGCTAGAGGCGCTGCTTGCGAGCCAAAAGGCAAATTTGCAACGCAATTTGCTAATAACTCGAAGAATATTCGGGATAGAGACCTGAAATTTTCACTATAAGTTTTTCCAGATTCTACTCTATATACTGTTAAAATATCAGTCAGAGATTAGTTACGTATTGTGGACGTGTATAGCCGACATAGGAACAAACATACACTGACTTTTATATATATAGGGATTGGTGAGGTATTGAAAATATTTAATACTTACGGAGCATACTACGTAGGCGCAAGCCATTAGAAACTTTTAGTTGCACGATCAGTAAATGTCTTTTTTATTAATTTATACACCTGATCCAAGTAAAATTTCACTTTATACTATTTTTTCACAAATACTTATATTTAAAATAAAAAAGGCATATCCTAACCAGGAGCACATGTGCTTTACAGAAGGCAGAGCACCATCTGGTGGAACAGAAATCAACTATTCATTGATTTAGCCTTTTCCCTGATATTTGGTCAACCCAATATCTTGATAAATCAATAAAAGCCATCCACGAACGCGTTTCGCGCTGTTGGCTCTCGTCAGCGTGGAGTAGGCTGTATCACTGCGACCAAAAATATTTTTGGTCCCAGAGGCTTCTTGAGAAACCATGAAAAGGGTATGTAAGGCCAAACTTGCGTAAATACGCTTAACACATGAAAAAATGATAGAAAATATAAATACTTATATTTAAATAATAAAAATCCAAAGAGTCTGTGGACGAGTGGGTAACACCCTCGATTCCCGACAGTCATGAATCGGGATCAAATCCCTCGTTGGACACTTTGTTTTAATATGTGAATGACCTTCATATATTATTCATTATGATTCATTAGCGCGCCATCTGTTATCAAAATAAGAAACTATTTTAGACGCGAAACCGCTGGGAGGGTTCACCACTGATGAGACAGGCCCTCCCATTAATTTTATCATTGCAGTAAGGGCAGTAGAAGTTGTTTTTTTTTTTTTAAGAATCATAACGTCTAAAATAGTTTCGTATTTTTATTATTCATTGTTTCATTCTTCGTCAAGAGACCGGCTATAATAGCAATTCGCCTTATGTTTTAATGGCAAAAGTCGTAAAATCCAGACCCTTTGCATTCGCTTTTTATAAATACTGGAAGTCAGCTCAATCAAAATATTTAGCACAGACACCGGATCCAACTCGATAATTGGTCGAGGTCAATACCCAATACTTGTATATAACTACGATGCTAATCTGTTATTTATTTATTCTGTTCTACAGGGAGAATCCTGTATGGCACGTGTGCCCAATAAAGGCTATTGTTGTTGTTGTATTCATTGTTTCAAATATCATAAACTAGGTTGCTCTTTTTGAGCGGAACATAATAAAGTGATTTTTGGAACAAGGAACAAGGCAATAAAATTCATATATTGGATTAAATAAAAAGGTAGATATTTGTCTGTATATATAGATATAGTCTGTATTTGTTACCACATAACACTCAATATTTATTTATCGAGTTTAAATAAATGGTTTACTTGAAGAATAACCCGGCTTCGCCCGAGAATTCCCCCGAGTTCAATTTCCTTCATACTGAAAGTACATCAATAATAAATAGTAGAAGTGCCATAGAATAACAATTCAGAAGTAACATATAAACCACAGGCAAAAGGTGTTTGTGATGGCAAAAAATTGTATTATATTAGTGTTTAGGTATTTAATTTAATTATTTTTTTGCAATCCATTTAGTTGTTTTAAAATCAATATAGTTTAAATAGATGGTAGTGTTTCCACCCAACCTTCGAGGTACCCGCCCCAGCGCATTAACGCTTGATATTGACTGAGTTGAGTGAGTGACTGCGATGGATCTTGACTGCCTGCCCATCTTCTCAGTAAGAATAAGATATAGGAAATAAAATATCTATGCCAGCGCTTCCGCACTTCTTGAGAAATGATTTATCTAATATTGACTCAAGCGACATCTGATGAAGTAAACATTTTGACTTTGCTTAGACTTTTTAAAGATACTGATTCCAAGAAGTTTAATCAAACATTATTGATTTACAAGAGAGAGAGAACAAAATAAAAGCGAAACTTATAACATAGTAAACAAAGAGGAACACATCTTCTTACGGTAAGCGCCTATTTACTTGTCATCTTACATATATACTCTGTGGAAACAATTAATTAAACCTAATATATATACTCGTATAAAACAAAACATGATCCCCGAATATGTGTGTGATTATTTGAATCTGTTTTACTTACTCACGAATTTATACAGAAATACACACAAAGCCTTTATTAAGACACCAGTCTTATACAGATTCTCCTCTCTCATTGCCGGCTTACAACGATATCCTCACGATGATTAATCACCATCATGTAGTGGAGGAGAAAATTATAACTCTATGTTATTATTCCTACTTACTGCTTTGTAAAAGTTATATAGGCACAAAGCAACCACACACAACACACAAAAACGCCTTTATTAGGGACTTGCCCCATACAGATTCTCCCAATTGGGTAAGGTAAAATTCATCTTGTGTTATTTACATTGGTAGTGAAATGGAAATTGAACTGGCTTTACTCTTCGTCTCAAAGTCATTCAATTGTTGACTGGTCCTTACATAATGATGATCTAAAAAAATTATAGTAAGCTATTTCCTTAGATTTGTTTGCTGATATTTTTTAAAGCAATACGTAGGGTGTAATGTTGGTACATTTAATTTGTTGATATAGGGCCTTCCTTTCTGCATCAAGGGCTGTACAATTAAGCAGATATTGGGGGAGTTATTCAGTAATTTCCTTGTCACACAGTGTACATATTAGGTTTTTGGCCTCAAACGTCAGAACGTGGCTTTTTTTGAAGACTGTAAATAGTATTCTCGATTGAGCTATACATCGTTTGACTGGTAAAGGGAAATCATCGGTTGGGTAGCATTCTGTTTCTATTGACGTATGGAAAGTTTTGAGACAGAGCAACCATTCGACTTGATATGGATCTGGTTAAAATACTTTGTAGTGAGGTAAGTTGGCTGTCGTTTACTTTTGAGAAGAACGTGTTCAGGACTATATGGCCGCAACACCAGTTTCGACATCATTCAAAATTGAACAAATTAATTATAATATTAGTTCCTATTCCTGAAAGAATATTCGAAGCACTGGAGAGAAATGTCAACTTTGGTTATGTTCACTATGAAAATATAATTTTTTTAAGAACACCATAAGGAAAATGGATAAAGGTAAGCTGGTATTCAACTTGTAGTGGGAATATGCTTTGTAGGAAATTTTAACGCTATATTCAACAAGAATAAACTTTATTTGATTGAAATTTAAAATTTACTCTTTCTCTCTCTTTATAAAACGAATACAAAGTTTTAAATAGACCAATTTTATTTAAAATAAAGGTATTTCTGATTATATAAAGGACGTACCTGGATCTCTAAAGAAAAAAAAATCAAAATATTTCGAGAGATTGCTCCCTCTTTATCAATTTATTGCACAGTTTGATAAAGAGAATCTCTCGAATTATTTTGAAAAAAAAAAAGTTTTTTTCTTTACAGATCCAGGTACGTCCTTTATATAATCTTAATTGATGGATCGCCTTTTGAGGCAAAGGTATTTCTATCAAACCTAAAAATATCTATAATGAAATTGTTAAAATATCAAATAAAATCGAAAATATATATTAAAGGTGTTGTTAATGATAAATGTTGTCATTAAAGTGTAAATATTTTCTTAAAATTGCAGAACCTTTATAAGCGTTTTGTATAAATTTGGTTATTTCATCATTGTCTTCATCATGTTCACTATTAGTTTACAATTCAAATATTAGAAACAATATTTTTATCTCGGTTCAAATTAAAAAAAAAAAAATAGAACCATGACCTACTTGAATCAAATATTTATAATTGATTGATATGAACCATAGTTTGTTTTAAAACAATAAAACTTAATTTTTTGAAGCTTTATGAAAAGATTTAAGAAAATGAAGATATGAAGATATTTTATGTACATTTTATATCAGTTCCGATTGCTATTTACTGACACCAATAAAGAGTTAATGATAAAAACTTTGAATTTATCATTTGTTCCTCCTTTGAAGTCTTAAATAATGAATCAAAATTTTCCAGTTGTAATTAGATCCGAGCTAAAATCGTGCATAGTTTTTATTCAAATATACTAAAGTATATACGTATTATGAACAAATATGTGGTCAATCTTTATGGATTTTTATTAAATAACGTAAATATATTTTTTTGAGAAAAAATGTGATTTTATTATTTATAAAATATTTTTTGTCTTAATAGATTTGTATTCTGTATACTCTAACTTCTGCCAGAAGCCTGCGAACACAAGGAACTTTCTAAATGTTTAAATCCTTTGTCCCTATTCTTCATAAATTAACAATAGTAAAAAAAGATCACAAAGATAATCCATACCTATTATACTAATATACTGGATATGAAGAGATAACAATCTGAATTTGTCCAAACTTTGACAACCAACAACTTTCCCAATAAATTTATTAAGAAACAGTCCTAAAGGCTTCAGTTCATCATTGTGTTAATCCCAGGCCAATTACTGCCTATTCCCCTATAGTCCTGATACAGAGAGAAAGGCAAGAATCATTAAAAGACATGGGAAATATTGACCCTCCACCATACAACAGGAAACTTCCTAAATTTCGAGTTCTTAGTTCCTATCCATCCTAAATTAACAGTAGTAAAAAGATCACAAAAATAAACCATACCTATTGTACTAATATACAAGATATATAAATATAGAGCAATCTGAATTAGTCCAAACTTTGACAACCAATAACTATCCCATTATATTTATTAAGAAACAGTCCTAGAGGCTTTAGTTCATCATTGTGTCCATTCCAAAGCAATCACTGCCTATTCCGCTATAGTCCTGGTACAGAGAAAAAGCAAGGATCCTTAAAAGACATGGAAAATATTGACCCTCTACCGTGAAAACAGGAAACATCCTAAATTTCGAATTCTTAGTTCCTATCCATCATAAATCAACAGTAGTAAAAAGCTCATAAAAGAAACCATGCCTATTATACTAATATACAAGATATATAAATATATAACAATCCCAAAACTATCCCATTATATTTATTAAAAACAGTCCTAAAAACTTCAGTTCATTATTCTCTAATGTCTTGAATGAAATCGGATATCTTGTCTATGGAGAAGGCGTTGTGGGAACGGACTATTGGTGAGAGGTACGAAGACAAATAACGGGAAACGGCTATAGCTGGTGAGAGATGGTAGGCGATGATAGGTCTAAGAGGTATATTGTCTTTATGTATTTTCGGCATTCCATAAATATAAGGGAGGTCTGTGGTGTTAGCGGTGAAAATCTTGAATTGTTCATCTGTTATGTGTTTTCCTTTAACCAGGGCCGATAAGGTCTTTCGAAAAATGGCTATAGATCTTGAATTTTCGGATTTGTAAATGGGTCTAAAGGTATCTGCGTCGCTCAATATTTCATTCATTTTCCTGTGATAATCTGCTGTATTCATGACAACTGTGTTTCCACCTTTGTCTGCTTTACATATTACCAGATTTTTATTTCTTTTTAATTGTTTAATAGCTTGAATTTCTCTCTTAGGTTCTATTTCTGTTTTTGACTTGTTCATGATTTTATTAGCAACAAGGTTACGGATTTTTGTTTTTTGAGTATGATTGAAGGATACTATAGATGATTCTATGGCGCTAATGGTCCTATAGGGGTCAGTCTTATTGGGAATTCTATATTTTAAACCTTGGTTAAGGATCTCAATTTGCGTCGGAGAAAATGTATGTTCTGTAAGGTTGACGAATTGGGCCTCAGTTTTCAAAGGGAAAAGATATCTCCTAGACCAATAAGCGAGTTTCTTTTCATGTTTCTTGGCTATTCTATGATTTTGAAGATCTATTGCTGCGGTCGTTCGAATGAGTAATTCAGTAATTTCCTCCGCTGGTAAAGATCCTGATAGAATGGAAATGAGGTCTTTGATGGTTTTCCCAAGATACCTAATCATAGAATGGCACCCCTTGGTGCGGGATCTAAGTAGCTGCCATTGAAGTTTAGCGACTATTTTCTTCGAAAAAACATTTTTAACTGGGTCTTTAATCCTGAGAGAAGGGGGAATGGAATTTGACTCTTCCATTGATGTTCCAATTCCGCTATTCCGAAAAAGGCATAGCTTTATCTATATAAATGTAAAATGCAGCCCTAAATTTCACATTTGTCTATCCAACATTTTCTGAGACTTCATTGATTTGATAATATTACATTTAAAATTGATCAGATAATCTCGTATTTAAACTATTTATAAATATCAAAGATCATAAGAACTAGATTTGGTAGATATCATTGAAAGTGAACAATAATGTAGCAATCCTAGAGGAAAGTGACCTTCATAAAATATGAAAATTCTCAATATCCATGTAAAAATAATAATATGGAGTTATTTAAGAATACGTAATTTATAGTCATAAGATCTATTTTTATTATTTTTTGAAATTTTATCGGCTTGGTATAACAACAATAGGAATTTATTTGTTATAAAAAATATACAATTTCAAGATGCTAAAATTAAACATATTTATATCTCTTTTTCTAGAAATATAGTTTAAAATTTGCCTAAACGAAATATTAGAACATCAAATTTTATTTTAGCTTTAATAAAGAAATATTTATAAATAATAAATATTGATTCAAGATTTGTAGAAGAAAAAGTACTGATTAATTATGAGATCATCTTTGAAATTTTGTTGTAATCTCGCCTATACAAGATCAGATCCTTCACAACAACAAATTTGAACCACAATAAAATATTTAAAAGGAGTACATGGAAGAAATAATCAATAGATAATTGAATGCACCTGAGATGCCCTCACAAGAATTTATAAATAAATAATATATCAAATATCACATCAAAAGCAATTGACTTCAATGCAAGTTTAAATCAATAATGGTCAACAAGTCAGGTAGGAATTTATATCGGATATATCCACACAGAAGATATTCCAACTAAACCATACTATTGTATCAATCTCAGATTCTACCTCTTTACAGATGAGGGTCCCATTCTATTTATCAGCTGGACAGATATGACTTATCTTCCGATGAGGAGCACAATCTATTTATCAGCTGAACACAGTTTTCATTGATTCTCCTTCTTTCTTAACAACCTTTCATTCTTCACAACCTATACATTTAGCTTTTATAGTAGTATAGGATTATCACCCACAAATATTAGGAACTATTCCACATGTTTTTAACGATATTCCTGACATAGTGTCATATATAGCTTGAAGAAATGTGAATTGATTCTATAGATTGTATAAGGAATTTGGTTATTTTGTGGCTTTAACTACTTCATTAATTGGTTTGTAACAATGATAAAATGTGGTTTATATATTTGACTAAAATGGGAGCTCTCCTCTTGTGAAATTTTAACTTTTCTATTTCAAATCACCAATAATAATTTAGAATTGAAAAAAACTTATAAACCGCTCGAATGCCAAGGATAAAAAAGGGACTCGGTGACAATAACAATCTGTTGAACATAAAGTCTGAATTCTAGGCTGCTGTGTGTAACAGATGTTCCAGATGGAGAGACCCACAGTGTGACTTCCCTGCGATCCAGCTATACTAATGCCATTGTTGCAGGATCTAGATAGTGATTAGACAGTACTGGGAAGTGGACAGTAAGTCGGTGTTTAGTGCTTACACCCCTGTGGTGGCCACTGCGCGATTAGCCGCCCTAGACTATCCCGCTTTGGTCATTGGTCATTTCCACGCTGGGAAGGGGGGTGGGGACCCTACTATTTTAACACTGTGTATTCACATAGCGTGGAATGATACTCAACTTCCCCTCCGATAGCTTGCTCGCTCCACAGACCTAGGACTAGGTACTGATTACTAGGCTGTTGGCTCTGGCGCAAAACTCCGACGGGAGGCCTCGCGTGTAGACGTAAGTCCGGCTTTCAGCGTTGTCGGTGTCCAACAGTGCTGTTTTCAGTCTCTAGTCCACTAATTATACTTTGTTGTCAATAGAAACTCTACAGCGAGCTGTCGGAATTGGGAAGTTGGGGTCAGGGGTGTAGCAATACATGACGGAGTGAGATAGTATAGCATACATCTAACCCCCTCTGTGTTATGTATCTAGATATCACCTGGAGCCCTCACCATGTCTAGTTAACATTTAGGTAAATGTCTTTCTTTAAGGTCCCTTCTTAAGTCACCGAGTTCCTTCTTTATAACTTGGAATTCATGCGGTATATAAATGATCACAACTCCTCTGGAAAAGAGTAAATAATTATTACTCTATATTTCTGGAGAGCTCTCATTATATTGGCTTAGAATATTTGTGACAATAAACCAATTAAAAGCAATAAGCGCGCGCGCGCCATCTAAAAATAGAACATTGAATAATTCAAACGCGATGTTACTTTAATACACAAAATATATTTCTACTGTCCTTATTGCGATGAAAGAATATTGGGTGGGCTTGGCCATCCATGGTGAATGAATGGCGTGTTATTAATTTATATTAATTTATGCCTTACTGTTGGCCGTTCATTTATTGTTTGCGGAAGAGTAGTGCATGATGCAAATATTTATATGTGAATATAAACTCCTAAAAGCTGATGTCGAGAGTTTACTTGAATACCATTTCTCAGATTCCACCCTTCATTTTATCATATACTAGCGGATGTACCCGGCTTCGCCCGGGTTTTACCCGAGTAAAGGTTTGTCTAACGAATCTCTCGATAAAGTGAACATTTTTTCCCGGTCCCTTGAAAAATACTCGATAAGTTGAATAAAATCAATATTAATTGGTTCCTTCGGTAATTGGAAGTTAAAGGAATGGTATCTTGCCTTGGAATTGTATCATTATTCTTGTCTCAAATAAATTGCCGTGTCATCCTGAATTATGTCTTTCCTAATTTTCTACATTACAAAATCATCGTATCATCATGATAATATTTAGAGCAGATTGTGGAATTATAACAGATAAATTAGAATATTTATCTTGATTATTTTTAAGCGAAAAGTTATTACAAAAATTTTATTTGCTAGAAACCTTCCCAGTACTATACTAAATAACTTCCCAAAGTTTCATGGCGTTCCAATGAGTGGTTTGGTCAGGCATAAAGGACAGACACACAGACACATACATTCATTTTTATATATATAGACTAGCCGAATGACCCGGCCACGCCCAGGTTTTACCCGATTAAATGTTTTTATTCAAATACTATTAGCTACAATTATAAATTGGCGCCGTGGATGTCACTCTTGTGAAACGTCCCGCTCCAAACTTTTTGTCTGAGAAGCGATATTTTTATAGAGAGATGATCTGACTTTGTGTCTTCTGCTCGAATGATTTTTTTTCTGTTAGAATTTTGTTCCTGCATACTAAAAATGAACTGGCTTCACGCGTGGTCCCTGCTTTTTGGATTTTTTCCCGATATAATTCCCGATATAAACATGATACAGCAATATTGTTATCATCATTTTCTGACTAAAAAACAACTATTTTTGCCAAGAACCTGTCAATTTCAATTTTTATTGGCTAAAATTCTGATAAATATCTTTTCTTGATTTTCTCTATGTCCTGTCAAAACGTTTTACATGTACATTAGGTCAGCTGATATTACTTCCCATCTTCACCGCTAGAGGCGCTGCTTGCGAGCGAAAAGGCAAATTTGCAACGCAATTTGCTAATAACTCGAAGAATATTCGGGATAGAGAACTGAATTTTTCCAGTATAAGTTTTTCCAGATTCTACTCTATATACTGTTAAAATTTCAGTCAGATTAGTTATGTATTGTGGACGTGTATAGCCGACATAGGAACAAACACACATACATACATACACTGACTTTATATAGATAGGGATTGGTGAGGTATTGAAAATATTTAATACTTATGGAGCATGCTACGTAGGCGCAAGCCATTAGAAACTTTTAGTTGCACGATCAGTAAATGCCTTTTTTTATTAATTCATACACCTGATCCAAGTACAATTTCACTTTAAACCATTTTTTACACATACTTATATTTAAAATTAAAAAGGCATATCCTGACCAGGAGAATATGTGCTTTATAGAAGTCAGAGCGCCATCTGGTGGAGCAGAAATCAAGTAAAAATTGATTTAGTCTGTTCCCTGATATTTATCCAACCCAATATTTTGATAAATCAAGAAAAGCCCCCCACGAACGCGTTTCGCGTTGTTGGCGCTCGTCAGCCTGGAGTAGGCTGTACCACTGCGACCAAAAATATTTGTGGTCCCAGAGACTTCTTGAAAAACCAAGAAATGGGTATTTAAGGCCAAACTTGCGTAAATACGTTTAACACATGAAAATATGATAGAAAAAATACTTATATTTAAATAATAAAATGCAAAGAGTCGGTGTACGAGTGGGTAAAACCCTCGATTCCCGACAGTCATGAATCGGGTTCAAATCCCTCGTTGGACACTTTGTTTTAATATGTGAATAACCTTCATATATTATTCATTATGATGCATTAGCGCGCCATCTGTTATCAAAATACGAAACTATTATAGACGCGAAACCGCTGGGAGGGTTCAACACTGATGAGACAGGCCCTCCCATTAATTTTATCATTGCAGTAAGGGCAGTAGAAGTTTTTTTTTTTTTTAAGAATCATAACGTCTAAAATAGTTTCGTATTTTTATTATTCATTGTTTCATTCTTCGTCAAGAGACCGGCTATAATAGCAATTCGCCTTATGTTTTAATGGCAAAAGTCGTAAAATCCAGACCCTTTGCATTCGCTTTTTATAAATACTGGAAGTCAGCTCAATCAAAATATTTAGCACAGACACCGGATCCAACTCGATAATTGGTCGAGGTCAATACCAAATATTTGTATATAACTACGATGCTAATTTGTTATTTATTTATTCTGTTCTACAGGGAGAATCCTGTATGGCACGTGTGCCCAATAAAGGCTATTGTTGTTGTTGTATTCATTGTTTCAAATATCATAAACTAGGTTGCTCTTTTTGAGCGGAACCTAATAAAGTGATTTTTGGAACAAGGAACAAGGCAATAAAATTCATATATTGGATTAAATAAAAAGGTAGATATTTGTCTGTATATATAGATATAGTCTGTATTTGTTACCACATAACACTCAATATTTATTTATCGAGTTTAAATAAATGGTTTACTTGAAGAATAACCCGGCTTCGCCCGAGAATTCCCCCGAGTTCAATTTCCTTCATACTGAAAGTACATCAATAATAAATAGTAGAAGTGCCATAGAATAACAATTCAGAAGTAACATATAAACCACAGGCAAAAAGTGTTTGTGATGGCAAAAAATTGTATTATATTAGTGTTTAGGTATTTAATTTAATTATTTTTTTGCAATCCATTTAGTTGTTTTAAAATCAATATAGTTTAAATAGATGGTAGTGTTTCCACCCAACCTTCGAGGTACCCGCCCCAGCGCATTAACGCTTGATATTGACTGAGTTGAGTGAGTAACTGCGATGGATCTTGACTGTGATGCCCATCTTCAATAAGATATAGGATATAAAATATCTATGCCAGAACTTCGACTGTGATAACTCGATTTGAGAAATGATTTATTCAATATCGACTCAAGCGACATCTGGTGAAGTAAACACGTTACTTTGCTTAGAATATTTAAAGATACTGATTCCAAGAAGTTTAATCAAACATTATCTCTATTGATTTACAAGAGAGAGAGAACAAAATAAAAGCGAAACTTATAACATAGTAAACAAAAGGAACATATCTTCCTACCGTTAGCACCTATTTACTTGTCATCTTACATATATACTCTGTGTAAACAATTAATTAAACCTAATATATATACTCGTATAAAACAAAACATTATCCCCGAATATGTGTGTGATGATTTGAATCTGTTTTACTTACTCACGACTTTATACAGAAATACACACAAAGCCTTTATTAAGACACCAGTCTTATACAGATTCTCCTCTCTCATTGCCGGCTTACAACGATATCCTCATGATGATCAATCACCATCATGTAGTGGAGGAGAAAATGATAACTCTATGTTATTATTTCTACTTACTGATTTGTAAAAGTTATATAGGAACAGAGCAACCACACACAACACACACAAACGCCATTATTAGAAACTTGCCCCATACAGATTCTCCCAATTGGGTAAGGTAAAATTCATCTTGTGTTATTTACATTGGTAGTAAGATAGAAATTGAACTGGCTTTACTCTCCGTCTCAAAGTCATTCAATTGTTGACGGTCCTTACATAATGATGATCTAAAAATTTTATAGTAAGCTATTGCCATAGATTTGTTTGCTGATATTTTTAAAAGCAATACGTAGGGTGAAATGTTGGTACATTTAATTTGTTGATATAGGGCCTTCCTTTCTGAATCAAGGGCTGTACAATTAGGCAAGTAATGGGGGAGTTCTTCAGTAATTTCCTTGTCACACAGTGTGCATATTAGGTTTTTGTCCTCAAACGTCAGAACGCGGCTTTTTTGAAGACTGTAAATAGTATTCTCGATTGAGCTATGCATCGTTTGACTGATAAAGGGAAATCATCGGTTAGGTAGCATTCTGTTTCTATTGAGGTATGGAAATTTTTGAGACAGAGCAACCATTAGAGTTGATATGGATCTGGTTAAAATACTTTGTACTGAGGTAAGTTGGCTGTCGTTTACTTTTGAGAAGAACGCGTTCACGACTATATGGCCGCAACACCAGTTTCGACATCATTTAAAATTGAACAAATTAACGATTATATTAGTTTCCTATTCCTGAAAGAATATTCGAAGCACTGGAGAGAAATGTCAACTTTGGTTATGTTTACTATGAAACTATAATTTGTTTAAGAACACCGTAAGGAAAATGGATAAAGGTAAGCTGGTATTCAACTTGTAGTGGGAATATGCTTTGTAGGAAATTTTAACGCTATATTCAACAAGGATAAACTTTATTTGATTGAAATTTAAAATTTGTCCTTTTATTTCTCTCTCTCCATCTTTCTCTCTTTATAAAACGAATACAAGTTTTAAATAGACCAATTTTATTTAAAATAAAGGTATTTCTATCAAACCTAAGAATATTTTTAATAAAATTTTTAAAATATCAAATAAAATCGAAAATATATTAAGTGTTGTTATCTGAGTGATAAATGTTGTCATTATAAGGTAAATGTTATCTTATAATTGCAGAACCTATAAAAGCGTTTTGTATATATTTAGCTATTTCATCATTGTTCTTAACATGTTCACTATGAAATACTTTAAAATTCAAATATTTGAAACAATATTTTAATATCGATTCAATTTTTTTTACAAAAATAGAACCATGACCTATTTGAATGAAATATGTATAATTGATTGATATGAACCATAGTTTGTTTTAAAAAACAATAAATCTTTTTTAAATTTTTAAAGCTTTATAAAAGATTAAAGAAAATTAAGATATGAAAAAAAAAAAAGCTCCAATGGCCCCCGATTCTTGCAAAAGTCCAACCCCACAAGCGAGTGCAAGTAACCAAACGGGGCTCTGGCACATTTGTAAGTGCAAAGTCGAACTGCTTTTCACATGTGTAGACATGTGGTGCGCTTACAGTAAAAGCAGTCGCCAACTACCCACCATGATTATCATGGCCTGTACCACTTGTACTAGGGATAAGCAAAAAAAAAAGATATGATGATATTTTAAACATATTATATCAGTTCTGATTGCTATTTACTGACACCAATAAAAGGTTAATGATAAAAAGTTAGAAATCATCATCTGTTCCTCCTTTGAAGTCTTAAATAATGAACCAAAATTTTCCAGTTGTAATTGAATCAGAGCTAAAAATCGTGCGTGATTTTTATTCAGTATACTAAAGTATATAATATGAACAAATATGGCCAAATTTTATGGATTTTTATTGAATGAACGTTTATCTCTTTTTGAAAAAATGTGATTTTGTTATTTATAAAATATTTTTTTGTCTTAATAGATTTGTATTCCGTATACTACAACTTCTACCAGAAGCCTGTGAATACAAAAAACTTCCTAAAATTTTAAATCCTTTGTCCTATCCATATAAATTAACAATAGAAAAAAGACCACAAAGATAAACCATACCTATTGTACTAATATACAGGATATAAAGAGATAACAATATGAATTTGTCAAAACTTTGACAACTAATAACTTTCCTATTATATTGTAGCGTAGCAGAAAGGTAGAGTCGGTGATCCGCAAACGAAGAACGTTATTTTATTGACCAAACAAACCGAGATCAAAAGAAGAACAATCGAAAAATATATGACTTAATGGATACACGCCAAAGTATATATAGGAATCAAAAATACAACAAACACCTATGCAAAATCCATGCATTAAAAATAAATTAAAATATTTACATAAAAATGATAAAACTAATTACTCGCTACATAGCCCCCCTCTCAAAGGACATCGACCCGATGTTCAGCAGGAGACCTGCGCTTCCAGTCTACGAGCTCGCGACCGCGTAATAGGGCCAGGGATATCCAGGTCTCTTGGTCTGGGGACCTCTTCCTGGGCCAAGGGTGGTTGCCTCCCTTCCGCTGGAACTTCTTCCTTTTGAGGACTTGATAAGTTGTCTTCCATGTCCTCCTCCAGGTGGTCCTCCCGCTTCTCTGGATCTAAATAGGGCTTCATCCTGCAGATGTGAACTATGTCCTTTGTTTTACGACGACCATGCTGGTCTCCGAATGTCTCCACTTCATATGTCACATCGGATATTTTTCTTGTTACTTTATACGGGCCGAAATAACGTCGCATTAGTTTTTCACACAAACCCACCTTGCGCACAGAGATATAGATCCAAACGAGATCTCCGGGCTGATAGATTATGTTTCTGTGATGGGCGTCGTAACGGAGTTTATTTCCTCCCTGGGACCTCATAGTGTGAATGCGTGCCAGCTGTCGCGCTTCTTCGGCCCTTGATCCTAGAGTCTGGATGAAGTCATCTTCATCCTCTGAAGGAAATTTGGGGAATAGCAAGTCTAGTGGGGTCTCCGCCTCACGCCCGTGCACAAGGTAGAATGGACTAAACCCCGTGGACTCTTGCTTCGCCGTGTTGTATGCGAACGTCACGAATAGGAGAATCTCATCCCAATCTTTCTGGTTGACGTCCACATACATGGACAGCATGTCTGCTATTGTCTTATTCAACCTTTCAGTGAGTCCATTGGTCTGAGGGTGGTAGGCGGTTGTTGTCCGATGAGTTATTCTGCAGTGTTTGTTCAGATCACGAATCATTGAAGATGTAAAATTTCGTCCTCGATCTGTGATAACTTCCCTCGGCGCACCGTGCTTCAGAATTACATCTTTAATGAAGAATTTCGCTACCTCCACTGATTCTCTTGTCGGTAGAGCTTTCGTGATCGCAAACTTGGTGAGGTAATCCGTACAGACAATGATCCAGCGGTTCCCACACATAGATGTTGGAAACCTTCCAAGGAGATCCATTCCCACTTTTTCGAAGGCGGCTATAGGCACAGGTATCGGCTGCAAAAGTCCTGGAGGGAGTTGGGGCTGGCGTTTGCGTCGCTGACAATCTGGACAGTGAGCCACATACTTCCTAACATTCCTATACATTCCGGGCCAGTAGAATTTTTTTCTTATTCGATCATATGTCTTAGTAAATCCAAGATGTCCTGAATTGGGAGAATCATGTAAGTTTCTCAGTATTTCAGGCCTCAAGTGGCGGGGGACCACCAGAAGCCATTCCCTTCCCATTGGATCGTAATTTTTTTTATGGAGAGTATCGTTTATTTTTATAAAGGACTTGTTAGATGTTTCCTGTTGGATTTTGTCGGCTATCTTCGTGAGGTCCGGGTCTTTCATTTGTTCCCGTCCAAAATTCTGTAAGGCAACTATGCAAGGAATATCTTCTTCTATATCTTCACTACAATTTAGGGGACTTCTTGATAAACAGTAAGCGTCCAGATGTTTTCTTCCGCTCTTGTGCACAACAGTAACATCAAACTCCTGCAGCCGAAGAGCCCATCTTGCTAACCTCCCACATGGGTCCTTGAGGTTGGTCAGCCAGCACAAGGAGTGATGGTCAGTTACGATAGTGAATTGACGTCCAAAAACATACGGCCGGAATTTGCCAATAGCCCAAATAACAGCAAGACATTCTCTCTCAGTCGTCGAATAATTTCTTTCCACCTTATTGAGCGTTCTCGATGCATAGGCAATGGCTCTTTCCTTTCCCATTTGAATTTGCGCTAAAACAGCTCCTATTCCATAGTTGCTCGCATCAGTATGTATTTTGTTGGGGATGAATGATCAAAATGTCCCAAGACAGGCTCAAAAATTAGGGCTGACTTGAGAGCTTCAAATGCGTGCCGCTCTTCTATGTTCCAACTAAACACTGAATCTTTCTTTAAAAGAGCGTTTAATGGTTGGGCTATATGGGCATAATTGGGTATGAAACGGCGGTAGTAGGAAGATAGCCCTAGGAAACTTCTAATTTCTTTTAGCGACTTTGGTCTGGGGAAGTCACGGACTGCTCTAATTTTTTCTGGATCGAGACGTATTCCATCTCCACTCACCTTATGTCCAAGAACTGTTATAGTTTTCGCACCAAACCTGCATTTCCCCGGATTGAGGCACAAGCCAGCCTTCCTCAAACAGCCTAATACCAGCTGAAGGCGTCTCAGATGTTCCTCAAAATCATTGGAAAAAACGACTATGTCATCAAGGTAACAGAGACAGATTGTCCACCTAAGACCCTTCTAGAGGCCGTCCATCATTCGTTCGAATGTAGCTGGAGCGTTACATAACCCAAATGGCATCACTTTGAACTCATACAATCCATCTGGGGTTATGAATGCAGTCTTCTCACGGTCCGATTCCTCCACGTCGATCTGCCAGTATCCAGATTGGAGATCCATAGAGGAATAAAATCGTGCTCCCTGTAAACAGTCCAAAGTGTCGTCGATCCTTGGGAGCGGATAAACATCCTTTTTTGTTATCTTATTAAGGCGGCGGTAATCGACGCAGAATCTCCAGCTGCCATCTTTTTTCCTGACCAAAACGACCGGTGAGGCCCATGGGCTCGCAGAGGGCTGAATAATACCAATTTCTTCCATTTTATTTACCTCCTCTTGAATAATTTGACGTTCCGCTGGTGCTACTCGGTACGGTCGTTGTTTGGTGGGAAGGTGGTTTCCAGTGCTAATTCGATGCTTAACATTATCGGTCTTGGACGCTTCTTTTTTTCTGAACTCAAAAATATCTCTATAGTTTCTCAATAAATTTCTTAATTTTTCTTTTTGAGAATCGTCAAGTGAATCATCTATATTTAAAATTTCCGCAATTTTTGAATCCCCGGAATGGCCTATATCTGTTCCCACGTGGTTGCCCTCAGCAAGTACACATAGCTGGCTATCCTCGATGACGACACCATCGGCCACGTGCATCCCCTGGGGAATTATCTTCGGATATGGGCTCCAATTTGCCACCCACAGTTTTCCCCTGTTACTGGTAAGCGAGATGATAGAGGAGGGAGCCATTAGTTCTCTTTCCAGCGACAGACCTTTTTGACTTTCTGCCACCACAGTTGCATTATCTGAGATGTCTCTACTTAATAACTCTATCAGCTGACAAGATGCGGGCTCTATTCTGTATTCCCGTTCCGCGTAGAGAGGTGAGTTTTTCTTGGGTGTGTCCTCGACTAGGAATTCCTCTAAAAAGGTTTATCTTCTTCAGAATCAATTACCGCCCTGGATAACTTCAAAAAGTCCCATCCTAGGATCACATCGTGACTACAGTCCTCCAGAACAATAAATTCGAAATTTTCCTGCAGACCATTTAAGTCCAATTTTAAAGAGCAGCGTCCTTTCGGTTTTATAATTTTACCGTTGGCCACTCTTAAGCTCACGTCAGTTTCGGCAAACATTATTTTCTTTAATTTGAGTCTGAACCTCTCGGACACGACAGAATAAGAAGCCCCAGAATCAACAAGAGCACTGGTTATATTTCCTTCTATTTTAATATTTATATAATTTCCTTTCATATCCACTGTAGTCGGTGAGGGAGGGTTTCCAAATTTTGCGGCCCCACCTCCAAAATAGGTCGCAACCTCTAGTTTTCCTGGCGGGAACGGCGAGGTGACCGACTGGACCCTCTAATAGGCGACGAATGTTGTCCGTTTCGGCCAGGGTATGGGGAAGGGCTTCGGTAACGTCTAAAATTATCCCTTGGCTCGTCGTCATTGAGCACCGGGAATTTGGGACGGGATCCATAGAAGAACATTGGTTCTTGCCTCCCTTGGGAATATCCGTTTTCTCTTTCGTCACTCTGTCTCCATCTGTCACGGCAGTAACGGGCGACATGGCCAGGGCGTCCGCAATGGAAGCAAATTGGTCTTCCCTCAGTGGTCCGCCATTCATTTGTGTCCAGTCTTTCTCCCTGTTTCGGGTACCGAGCTCTGGGACGGGGAGTCTGGGGTGCGGCCGTCTCTCTTCTAGCGATTGGTGACGGCGTATAAGTTCGATATTGAGGGGAGCCTCTGGAGGGATTTGATATTGGAGCGAGGGTTTTATCAATTTCTTCCCTCACCATATCTTCAATGGTGGCGATTCTTGGTTCTTCTCGAGGAGCGGCCAAGGCCCGTTGCACCTCCTCGCGGACAATTTGTCTAATCATGGATGACAATTATCATTGCAGACATCAAGGGATGCTACATTGGGCAAGCGTTCGTACTTGGCGGGGGTCACACGCCGACGATGAAGCGCTTCAATGCGGCGGCATTCAGACACAAATTGATCCGTATTGTTTATGTCTCTTGGAAGAAGCGCCTGATAAAGTTCTTCCACTATTCCTTTCATGAGGCGGGAGATTTTATCCTCCTCGCTCATTTGGAGATCCACCTCTTTGCAGAGTCGTAGGACGTCTTGCATATAGAACTCGGTGCTTTCACCCTTTAACTGACCCGGATTTTAAGTTTTTTCTCGGCAAGCAGCCGCAGACTCTCACTTTTCCCAAATACACTCTCTAATTGAGTAGTAAACTCTTCCCAATTCCGGATTGTCTCCTCATTATTCTCAAACCATTTGAGGGCAGTTCCATTCAGGTAAAAGTAGACATTGGCAAGACAGAGGGTTTCGTCCCAATGATTATGCTTTGCCACACGTTTGTAACCTCTTAACCAGGTAAGGGGATCCTCACCATCCTCCCCGGAGAACATGGAAGGATTCCTTGGTAGGTGCTGAACAAAATAATTGCCCACCTGGGTAGCTTCCTCTATTTTCACGGTCATCTCCTTGAGCTCTACACTATCTTCTTGTTTAACAGTTTCAGTCCTTCTTTTATGTCTGAAGGGATATCGGTCTTGACGATCCAGCTTCTCCACCAGTTGTAGCGTAGCAGAAAGGTAGAGTCGGTGATCCGCAAACGAAGAACGTTATTTTATTGACCAAACAAACCGAGATCAAAAGAAGAACAATCGAAAAATATATGACACAATGAATACACGCCAAAGTATATATAGGAATCAAAAATACAACAAACACCTATGCAAAAATCAGGCATTAAAAATAAATTGAAATATATACATAAAAATGATAAAACTAATTACTCGCTACAATATTCATTAAGAAACAGTCCTAGAGGCTTCAGTTCATCATTGTGTTCATCTCAAACCAATCACTGCCTATTATTCTAGAGTCCTGATACCGAGAGAAAGGCAAGGATCTTTAAAAGACATTGAAAATATTACCCCTCTAACATACAACAGGAAACGTCCTAAATTTCGAGTCCTTAGTCCCTTTCCATCAAAAATCAACAGTAGTAAAAACCTCACAAAAGGAAACCACACCTATTGTATTAATATACAATATATATAAATATAGAACAATCCCAAAACTATCCCATTATATTTATTAATAACAGTCCTAAAAACTTCAGTTCATTATTGTGTCCATCTCAAATCAATCACTGCCTACTTCCTTATAGTTATGTTATATATACAACGGAAAGAATCCTTAAAAGACGTGGAATATTAACTCTTTACAGTACTAACAGGAAACTTCCTAAATTTCCAGTCATTTGTCCCTATCCAGTCCTAAATCAACAGTAGTAAAAGTTAACAAAAATAATCCACACCTATTATACTAAAATACAAGAAAAATAAATAAATAGAGAACAATCTGAATTAGTCCAAACTTTGACCACCAATAACTCTCTCATTAATTTCATTAGGAAACAGTTCTACAAGCTAAAAACTGCAGTTCACCATTTGTGTTCATCCCAAACTAATCATTGCCTATTGCCCTATAGCCATGGTATAGAGACAATGATAGGAATCCTCGAAAGACACGGAATACTGATTTTCTACCGTAACAACAAGGAAAATAGGAACACAACTACGTCATTTCATTATCAAACCTATCTCTAAATTGGAATCAGAAACAAACCTAGTGTACTGAATCCCGTGCTTTTCTTGTTCATCCACTTAATAGGCGAAACAGGAAAATCATTGAAGAAACGATTAAAAAAGGCACAAGAGTCTGTCTTACCAAATAATTAAGTAATTTTCTTCGGTAGCTTTAGAAGCCATGATCAATAACCATATCCTAAATTTATATAATGCATTAGCGCGCCATCTGTTATAAAAGAGTGAAACAAATTTGAACCCGTATGATTCTTTTCAAAATATTTTGAAAAGAATCATACGCGTCAGAAATAAATTTCAATTTCTTATATCCCAGGTTGTAACATTAGAGAAATCCTATGTCACAACATCACCATAAGGCTAGGAAATATTATGGACGATGATTATGGATTATGAAATTTATGGAAAGTTAGTCCTCTATATTTGACAATAACAGTATAAATAGAAAATACAGATCTCCCATAATTGTAAATCGAATCAAAAGTTTTACGAAGGAGCATCTTTTATATACTTTGATTCGATATACAAATATACCAATTATACGGAGTGTACCTGTAGTAATTGAGATCTCCCATAGTTTACATGGAATTCCTAAGATCCGACCACAGAAAACAATGCTAACAATCCACTGCTGCATCAATACGGAGGCATGATTCGTGAACTGCTTGTAAAACTGTACAAACAATCTCTCTCTCTTCAGAATATTTGCTATTATTTTGAATCGAATAAGCCTTTTGATCAAAATCAAATTACACGCCGAATATTAAATAGATTTAAATTATAGAATGCGCTATATTCTTAAACACAAATACACTCATAAACAAAACTTAAGAAATTTGTGCCTTATAGCATGTATATTGGGATTCAGACAATAACTCTTAAAGATACATTCATTGAAAAAACAAGGAAGTTGTGCCTTATAGCATGTTTATCGGAATTCAGACAATAACTCTGAAAGATATTACAGTGACTATTATTGAAGACACATGAGATAACTAAATGTGAGCAATATTGTTTCCTTAAAACAAAAATAGACGACCAGCCATATAAAAGGCATTCAACTTCTTTTCTGTTCTGTTCATTGGTGTTTATCAGCATAATTTATATAAATGATGATATTCATATTCAAATCTATTTCATATTTCAGTTAAAAATTCCATTGAGCAGCATCTATGGCTGAAATATGACTCTCTATAAGTATCATCTCAACAATGAACTGAGATATATTAACATATATAAATAGTTTAAAAACTTTCTCCTTCTATATATATATATTCTTCCTACCATTTGTACCATAGTTCTTATAAGTCGCGCTTTATTGCTTCCTGTTGAAGGGTTTTTACCCGAAAGCTTGCACCTATGCATCAATAAAAGAAACTCGTCTTCCTTTACCATGTTTTTCGTTTAATTGAACTGAGAGATCCTGTTCTTGGTTGGAGGAGGACAAGATGGAGGAGCCTCCCTTCATGAGAACAGCTTTTTATATTTAATCACTAAATTGTAATTAATAGCATTAATCTTTGTAATTCTCATTAATTTTAGTAATAATTGACAAAGAGTGTTAATAAAAGAATTATCTATCTATGGCTGAAACCGTTGGGCCATCGACGTCGTAGAGTTGTGAAACTACCATGTTGTTAATAGAGTTTGATAATTTTGATTATTTCTTCAATATTGAAGGATGGTATTATCTGAATTAAACTTGGATGGAACGGCCCACCCTGAAACCATTGGGTTAATCATAAGTGATGAAGGATAGAGAAGGGCTATGCGGTAATCCAACGGCAGTCCAGCTTGCTCCCAAATTAAAATGGTGGGACCTACTTAAAATAATTACAGTCCTTCCGTGTCACCGGACTTCGGTGATGGATCGGGCGCTAATTTAATTTATAATTAGCCGTGACTCAGGTGGTCGCAGTGGGGAGGGAAACTACCCCGGGACAGACAGGTGTTTCTACACCGTCGAATACACCGTTGAGATCTTACAACAAGGAAATTGGATTTGAACATCTTCTTACCTTGGTACATTGCTGGATGGTGTCAACAAGCCTTTGTCACAGAACAATCTGTAGTGCCCTACTATGTGAATCATCATCTGTCATTTGAAGTTACGTGAGCTCTTCTTTTGTAGAGATTGTTTATATTTATTTCAATATGATGCACTAGCGCGCCATCTGTTATCAAAATTCGAAACTATTTTAAACGCGTAAGATTATTTTTGAAATTAAACAATTTCTACTGCCCTTGCTGCAATGGAAGAATTTAATGGGAGGGCCTGGCTCATCAGTGATGAATTCCTCCCAGCGGTTGAACTGGCGAAACCGCTTGGAGGGTTCATCACTGATGAGCCAGGCCCTCCCATTACATTTTTCCATTGCAGCAAGGGCAGTAGAAATTGTTTAATTTCAAAAAGAATCATACGCGTTTAAAATAGTTTCGATATTTGTTTCAAGTTTGTCTTGAGATCTTAAAAAGGTTGTAAATATTGTTTTTCTTTTGAAAATAAATTTATTTTTAATTTATGAACCATTCGTTCTGGTCTTATCTATAACAAGTTATGAATCAATAAACAGTTTTAACATGAAGCTAACTTCTCATGATGGCGAAACAATATGATAGTGTTATATACACTCATGAAGTCAAAACTTAAGGAAGTTGTATCTTTCATCGTATATATCACAAACACACGAACAAAAGCCTTTATTAGGGACTTGCCCCATACAAATTCTCCCAATTGGGTAAGGTAATAATTATCTTGTGTTATTTACATAGGTAGTAAGATAGAAATTGAACTGGCTTTATTCTTCGTCTAAAAGTCATTCTATTGTTGACTAGTTCTTACATAATGATGATCTAAAAAAATTATAGAAAGCGATTGCCTTAGATTTTCATCGTGTATATTAATATTCAGACAATAACTCTGAAATATATTTGATACACAGTGACCTTTATTGAAGACACACGAGATAACTAAATGTGTACAAGGGAGATCTGAGACTCTTCATTTGACACAACAACAATAACGTTACAATATTAAAAAAGATTTAGAGGGAAAATCAACAAGATATTTTACGAGCTATAATTTCAACTAAAAAACACTCTCCTTTCTAAATCTCTCTAGAGATTTGATCCATGATATCATCAGTCCAATGTCATCTAATGGTCCGTTCCCAGCTAATCCTCTCGATGGACCGAGTTAAAAGCCGATAAGTTTGGTTTTAAAGAATCGTCAATTCTGTGATCCGGCCTTGAAATCCTTCAAGAACATTTATAAGGATCAAGATGATGGTTCTCTTGAGATTAAATCGATACTGAGTGGGAAATTCTCTTTTCACCAAATCCAAGTGTCTTATTGAGCTTTCCTAAGATCATTACCTCCATTTCTGAATAGTTTAAGACCATTTAGAAATATTCAAATTCCGGTGTATTCTTCTCATCAAAGATACAAATTATCTCTTTACCTCTCTTACTATTAGAATTGGTGGCATTTAAAATTTACAAATGTATAGTATTAAAAAAGTCAGTGAACGAGCGGTTAAAACTTTCGTTTCTCAACAGCCATGAACCAGGATTGAATTCCATATTGTACAATTTTCTTTGTTAGAACCTGTTCATATTTTCATTGTAAATAACATAATAGCTGAATATCATTCAGTACTTTTGTCTGAAGATGGTAACAACGATGTTACCGAAACGTCACACACTATTATTTTATTTGGATTTGGTCTTATTACCTTGTGTTTATAATCTATAATCCAAATTGTGCTTTATCATGTACCTAATAAGGTTATTTTGAAACAGGATGTATAGGATTTTACCTATTTTTAAAAGTGAGTGTCAAAAGCCTCATTTTTGTAAAGAAGTTTGAATCATTATCGGATAAAATAGGGTATTATATATACCTATATCTTTACTTCATTTCCTCGATATATACAATCATAGACAAAACTTAAGGAAGCTGTATCTTTTAGCATGTATATCGGGACTCAGACAATAACTATGAAAGATACACTCATAGACAAAACTTAAGGAATTTGTACCTTTTAGCATGTATATCGGGATTCAGACAATAACTCTGAGAAAGATACAATCATAGACAAAACTTAAGGAAGTTGCACCTATTAGCATGTATATCGGGACTCAGACAATAACTATGAAAGATACACTCATAGACAAAACTTAAGGAAGCTGTACCTTTTAGCATGTATATCGGGACTCAGACAATAACTATGGAAGATACACTCATGGACAAAACTTAAGGAAGCTGTACCTTTTAGCATGTATATCGGGACTCAGACAATAACTATGAAAGATACACTCATAGACAAAACTTAAGGAAGTTGCACCTATTAGCATGTATATTGGGACTCAGACAATAACTATGAAAGATACGCTCATAGACAAAACTTAAGGAAGCTGTACCTTTTAGCATGTATATCGGGACTCAGACAATGACTATGAAAGATACACTCATAGACAAAACTTAAGGAAGCTGTACCTTTTAGCATGTATATCGGGACTCAGACAATAACTATGGAAGATACACTCATGGACAAAACTTAAGGAAGCTGTACCTTTTAGCATGTATATCGGGATTTAGACAATAACTCTGAAAGATATTACTGTGACCTTTATTGAAGACAAACGAGATAACCAAGTGTGAACAAAACTTAAGGTAGTTGTACCTTTTAGCATGTATATCGGGACTCAGACAATAACTCTGAAAGATATTACTGTGACCTTTATTGAAAACAAACGAGATAACCAAGTATGAACATAATCTGTCTCTTTAAAAAACATATTCCATTTCCTTAAATTGTGTCCATGAGGTTATATCATGAAGACTAAAAACTATATTAGAAGTAAGCTAAAAGGATGAATTACAATGTGCTTCATCTTATTATAAATTCAGTGAGTTTTCGAGCATTAACACTTTTTTAGACCTGAGAAAGGGTTAACACTCGAAAGCTACAAATTTATAATGAATAAGAAGCACATTGAAATTCTTTATTATACTTTTACTACGTAATTTGCAAGTTTCTTTAGATTATTAAAAACTATTATCAACCCTAAAATAAAACTACCATTTTTATATGATGCATTGACCAACCTGTATTATGAAAGTCGAAAGTTAATACAGCCACATATTCTAACAGAAATTCAAAATATTTCACTCTGTGATATTATTATGTGTATATTTAAATTACTGCTGCAGTAGAACCTGCAGCATCTTCGTACACTTTTTATTTTTAGCAAATCTTTATTGTCTTAGTAAAGTCTGATACAGCCTTTTATTGTTTATTTGCGAAACGCCAAAAAGTGACAAAAACAAATCAAAAAGGGATGATGATAACCTGCGTCTTGCAGATTAACATTTTCATAGAAACATATATATATACATATTTATTGCTAGCTATATATCAGAACCTACCTGTGTAAAAGACACCTAGTTTCAGAGAAAAAATATTCTTTTAGGGAGAGGTGTCCTCTTACCGGAGAGTTGTAATATAGTAAAAATGGTAATTTTGCAAATGTCCTTTGTAGAGAGGTGTCCACTAGCGTGAGTGTCCTCTCATGGAGATTCTACTGTGTATGACGTATTACTGTACGACTGTTTTATCTAGACTGTAGTCTTGTAGATCCATTGCTGTATTGTAAACAGCGGATAGTCATAAAATAATTTCATTTTAACAAAAATGTATTTCACAATTTCACCAGAAATCTCTAAACAACCGAGAGATATAAACAAACCATTTTTGTTTCCTGTGATGATCCTGAAACGCTGAGGAGCGCGATTACAGGGCTCTTAAAAACAGCGGCAGACCAATCTATACAAAACGACCTTACAAGAATGGATAAATCTAAGCTATACTCTCACTACAAAGACATTCACATATCTTTCATGACGGAGGGACACCTTTTAGGGGATTTTCCTTTCCCGGTTGTGAGACTACTCGCACAAGTTAGAATACTTTCAAGTTTTTTTAGAGAAAACCACACCAAGATGCTCTGCGGTGAGGACCCGATTTGTACCTTCTGTAATTCAAAACTAAACAACAACAACAAAACAGCTTTATTAGGGCATCTTGCCCTGTACAGATTCGCCTTTGAATTACTGACAATATTCAACACAAGAGAAAAAGGAGAGATGGAGTATTTACAATTAAAGTATGGTGTTCTGTCCTTATAGGTGAGAGGTAGCCAAGGGTGAGGTGTCGAGGATAAGGCAAAGACGGACTTCCGTAATCTTCTTTATTACCTAAAGCGACTGACTGCCGTAGCTTAAAACTATCTCTATTTATATACACAATTATACAACAACTAGTATGCAAAACAGGATATTTGCATATCCATAATTCGATATGCAAATACACTACACCCTCACCTCCTAATAATAGTGGAGTCGGTCAGGTGGTCTCCTGGATCGCTGGGGTCTGGGGCTCCGGCTCGGGACTTTTTCTCCAGACACAGCAACAGGACTCTGGTTGACTTCAGCTGGTGCCAAGTCCGGCTCTGTCGATTTCGGCTTCTCTGCCGATTCCATTTCTGGCAGTTTCCTCTCAGGGATCTCCAGGCCAACTTGAGAGGGCTTCATCTCAGGATTGTTTTCCAGGGTTTCTGTAAATGTACTTGGAAGTACTAGCCTCGGATCTTTCCGTACTGCAGCCTCTGGTTTTTCCTTTACAGGGCGAAACTGGTTTATATGTCTCTTGAAAGATTGGTCCTCATACCCTACTAGGTAGTGGCGGCAACTTAGGAGTTTTAGTATTGTGCCCTGCTTCCACTTTGGTCCAGCAGCATAATTCCGGAAATAAACATCTGAACCTAAGCTGAAATTCTCTTGTTTCTTTAGGGCATCATGAAACGCCTCTCCTTTAAACTCCATTTTAGGCATTAGATTTGAAAACCTTGTTTTCAAACGCCTCTTCATCAAAAGTTCCGCCGGCGATTCTTTCATCACTGTCTGTGGAAATGCTCTCTGAGCTAATAAAAATCTTTCCAAGTTTGTCTCGAGGCTATCCTTTCCACTGTTCTTCCTTAATGAGGTCTTGAACTCTCGCACATAGCGCTCTGCTAATCCATTTGTGCTTGGATTGTATGGGCTTGTTTTCGTATGCCGGATTCCGTTCATCTTGGTGAAATCCTCAAATTCCTTGGAGACAAACTGTCGCCCATTATCCGTCACCAATAATTCCGGCAGTCCGAACCTTGCAAACACCTGCCTAAGATGGTAAATAATGGTTCTGCTGGTTATCTCTTTCAGGATGAAAATCTCCAATCATTTTGTATAGGCGTCTATTATGACCAAAAACATTTTTCCCATAAAAGGGCCGGCCAAATCCATATGAAGGCGATGCCAGGGTTTCTCGGGCCAAGTCCATTCTGAAATCGTTGAGGGAGGCATACTCGCAGATTCCTGACAGATGGTACACTCCCGGGCCATATCTTCGATGTTCCCATCTATTCCCGGCCACCAGAAATATCTCCGTGCTATCATTTTCATTCTTACTATCCCAAAATGCATCTCATGGAGATCTCTCAGAATCTGCGATCTCAACTTGGGAGGAATTACTATCCGTTCCCTCCACTGTAAGCAGCCAAAATCCGCACTTAGTTCATTCCTAATCTTGTAGAAAGGGAACAACGGATTTTCGTTCGAGATCTTTGGCATTTGCCAATTGTCTTCCTGGACATTTCTCAAAACAATTGAGAGGATCTTGTCTCTTCTAGTTTCAAAAGCTACATCCCGGAATGAAAAAGGCACTTCATTCATTTTTCTCAGAAGCAAGACTTGATCTTCATCAATAGACTCTCTCTCAACTGCTTTTAAAGGTAACCTTGATAAGGCATCCGCATTCCCGTGGTCGTCAGTCTTCCGAAATTCAACTGAGTAATGGAAAGCACCCAGCTTTAACGACCAACGCTTAATCCTAGACGCCCCACATACTGGAATCGGTTTGTGAGGTGAGAACAAGTGCATAAGCGGCCTGTTATCCGTCACCAACACAAACGAGCGTCCTAGGAGGTATTGCCTAAATTTTTCACAGCCATAAACAATACTTAAAGCTTCTTTTTCAAGCTGGGAATAATTTTTTTCAGCATCTGTAAGTGTTCGCGACGCAAACGCTATTGGACTCTCCTGCTTATTTTTGTCTCTGTGACTAAGCACCACACCAAGTCCATAGCTTGAGGCATCGCATGCCAGTACCAGTTCCTTCGTTGGATCATAGTGTGTCAATACTGACTCATTAGTCAATAATGATTTGCATTTCCTGAACAATATCCGATGTTCTCTTGTCCATTTCCAACGAGTATTTTTCTTCAATAACTTGTAGAAAGGAGTCAATATATGAGAGATATTCTTTATAAATCTGGCGTAGTACATCAACATTCCGATAAATGATCGCAACTGACCAATGTTCTTGGGTTCTGGAGCATTAGAGACTGCTTGAATCTTGTTGACCAATGGATGCAGGCCGTTCTTATCAATTCGGAAACCCAAGTATTCAACCGAATCAACCGCGAACCTGCATTTAATTTTATTCAACTTCAAGCCCTTGTCCTCTAATCTTTTAAATACCAGCTCCAACTTGGTTTTATGCTCATTTGCATCTCTACCTGACACCAAAATGTCGTCTATATAACATGCCACTCCTGGTATGTCAGCGAAAATGTTGTCCATCAACCTCTGGAATTTGTTCGGTGCTACTGCCACACCATAAGGGAGTCTTTTATATGCAAACAATCCCTTCGTAGTATTTATATTTACTACTTCATTGGCTTCTGCTAGCTCTACCTGCAGATAGGCCATTGAAAGATCCAGGGTTGAGAAAACTGTACTACCCGATAATTTAGAAAATATCTCATCTATCGTAGGCAATGGGTATTTATCCAATATAATTGCCCTATTTGCCGTACTCCTAAAATCCCCACAGATTCTAATTCTGCCATCCTTCTTCAAAACTGGCACTATGGGTGCTGCCCAGTCGGCGTAATCAAGAGGCTCTAAAATTCCTTTATCTACCATATCCTCCAGTTCATCCTCTACCTTTTTTTTCATAGCAAAAGGCAGACTTCGAGCCTTACAAAACACTGGTGCTGCATCCCTCTTAATGCAAATATTTAATTTCACATCCTTTAAGCAACCTAGATCATTGTTGAACAGATTTGCATAATTTTCAATCAACGAGTCCATGCAAATTTCCGAAATTTTATTTACATTTACATTTAATAATCCACTGTAATTTATATCCAAAAATTTTAGCCATTCCCTTCCTAGCAACACCTCTGGGAAACCTTCATCAACCACTATCAATCTAAGTTTCCTTCCGGCTTCTTCAACAAAAACGTCCCTTTCTCCTACTAACTTGATAGGATTATTGCACAAGGTTTTTAGATTCTTCGAGGTAGGAAACAATTTCACTTTCCAGAATTTCTTGAAGATGGTCTTCGGCATCAAAGTTACCGGACTTCCAGTATCCACTACACACTTTAATACCTTTCCGTCTAAAGTGAGCGTAACTTTAGCCTCCGTTTCACCCTTGAGGGACAGTATCTGTTCATGCACATAGCTATTTTTCTGTGCATAATTTGCCGCTTTGCATACTTTACTTAGATGCCCAATCTTTTTGCACTTATAACAAGCCTTTGACTTGTGTGGGCATGCTGGCGCTAGGTGGGAATTTCTTTCACCGCACCGGTAACACCTTTTTACTCCTGCCGTAGGACTATATTTCTGCACAGGGGTATGCCTCTCCCTTATTCTTCTTTCCGAATGCGCGGTCACTTTGCCTATGCAATTTCCATGCAGCTCACTAGCATCCTTTTCGGCTAGCTCATACGAGACTGCAATGGCCAACACTCGATCCAGCTTTACATCATCCTCTTCTTGCAAGAGTCTCTTCTGGAGGGCCTCGGATGACAAGCCTGCCACGAATCTATCACGCAACATCATCTCCAGCATGCTGCCAAATTCACAATTTGTGGCTAGGTGCTTTAATTCTCTTAGATACTCAGAAACCGTTTCAGATTCTTTTTGCACCCTTTTTAAGAATTTGCATCGCTGAGGGATTACTTTTGGCTTAGGCTCAAGATGTTGCCTTATTTTTTTTATTATTACTTCATAAGACTGTTCTTTTATCTTCTCAGGGTAAAATAAATCATTTCCCAGTTTAAGAAGTTCAGAGTTCAATAAACTTAACAAGATTACGACCTTTTTCTGGTCACTTGTTTCATTTGCTTCGCAAGCCGCCTCAAATCGCTGTACGAAGATTTCGAAGTTTTCTTCCTTCGCATCGAAAACTCTGAACGGAACAGCTTGATAAGTCGCCATCTTTCCTCAGTTAGATGCTTTGAGTTAGTCGTAAGTCCGCTTTCTTAAAACCTCGTGGTCGCTCCCGTAGACACGTACCAGTAGTTGCACACCTCGTAGTAAGTACCGTAGCTTCCTGTAGATTTTCTCGTCGCCAGGTTTGTTCTGTCCTTATAGGTGAGAGGTAGCCAAGGGTGAGGTGTCGAGGATAAGGCAAAGACGGACTTCCGTAATCTTCTTTATTACCTAAAGCGACTGACTGCCGTAGCTTAAAACTATCTCTATTTATATACACAATTATACAACAACTAGTATGCAAAACAGGATATTTGCATATCCATAATTCGATATGCAAATACACTACATATGGCAAATATTTTTATTGTGCCCCTGTTCTTCTCTCTTCCACGAGTGCAATTTTATTTACAACCGATTTTTGGTAGTTGAACAGTTCTATTGCCCAACTTTTCTTATCTGAAACAGTTTTTATTGTCTTTAATGAGTTCAAATGTGGTCTAGGAAGACTTTTCAGGATCTTTTTTCTCTCACCTTCCAGATCTCCGCACTCGGCAGTAAAATGGTATATCTCATCGGTTATCTGACCTCCGCATAACTTACAGTACAAATCTTCTTTCTTAATTACGTAGATATGATTTTCTTTGATCAATGTTGATATTATCCTGATCTGTGCAATAAAACTCACTAAAGCTGAGGACAGATTGCATGAAAAATAATGTTCTGGAATGAATGAATCATAAAGTAACCTATAGTTTGAGTATGTTTTCGTAAGAGATAATTTTGCCAGATCTTGCTGCAATAGCTGTTCAATTTTTATTTTTAGTATATTCGGTAGTTCGATCTGTATGTCATCATAATTTAACCTAAGGTTTAGCCGTGTGAGTCCACAATGATTGATGATATCCATGATATTTTTACAGAATCCTATAGGTTTTTTTGTCATTAAGGAAATTTCCTTCAATCTATTCCAGCATAGCTTAGGTAGTCTATTTTCTTCCATTTCCTGTATTCTAATGAAATATTTCATAATTAGTTTGATCGTTGTAAAAGTCAGAGATAATCTGCCTGTTTCCAACCTTACAATATACCCCGGTATATATCTTGGCAGATTCAGAAAGTTTTTGATAAACGTATTCTGTATTTGGTCTATAATATCGGTATTGTCCCAAGCCCACACAGGGGCGGCATAGAGTAGTATTGATTTAATAACTGAGTCAAATAAATTCAGTGCAACTTTTAATGAATTAATTTTTTCCCTTTTTATCAGTCTAATAGTTGCATTTATTGCCGTATTTGCTTTGGCTTTATAAAAGAGGGCTACCTTTTTGCTATTATTAGTGGTAGTGAATGGAAATCCCAAATACATAATATTGGACGCAACAGTCAGTGGGATGTCCCCCCAGTACCAGTTTTCGTGTCTTGCCGGTCTTCCTCCATTTCTAAATACCATCACCTTGGACTTATTTTCATTTAAAACTAATTTGTTATTGTCCAGATAAGACTTTAGTAAATTGATTTTAGTTTGTAGGTTAATTTTAGATTCTCCAATTATGGCTATGTCACCCGCATACATAAGTAGGTGTAAAACGCCAAAATCAGGGAGATGAAATCCTGTAAGTGCTGAGTTATTATAAAGTTCTATTAGGTCGGCCATATATAATATAAATAAAAGTGGGGAAAGTGATTCTCCCTGCAACACTCCAGAATTAATTTTCACATTATTTGAATATTGTCCTTTCCATCGGATAGTGATCTTAGCTTCTTGGTAAAAGTTTTTTATCAGCATTACAAATTTATTGCTAATGCCCATTTTATGCAATTTTTGTCAAAGTAAATCATGTGGTACTGTGTCGAAAGCTTTAGTCAAATCGACGAAGAAGACATATAGCTTGCCTCGTTTTCTTCTCAAAGATAATTGGATGAGTGAATTCAGTAGTAGTATGTGGTCAGTGCATGATCTGTTCTTACGGAAACCTGCTTGATTTTCTAAAATAATCTCTCTTTTTTCTATCCAGTTGTTTAATCTGTTTCTTAGTATTGTAGTGAATAATTTAGATATATTACTGCAGAAGGCAATCCCTTTATAATTTGTCGGGTTGTTCTTATCACCGCTTTTATATATGGGGTGTACTATTGAGTTCGTCCAGAGTTGCGGGTATTTTTCTGTGGACATTATTTTGTTGAATAGGTTTTTCAATTTAGTTAAAGTCGGTGTCGGTAAATTCTTTAGCAACTCATTTGGTATACCATCGAGTCCCACTGCTTTGCCATTCGCTAGTTTTTTTACTACATCATAAATCTCTTCAAGGGTTATTTCCGCGTCTAAATCTGGATCTTTCCAACCAATCCTCTGGTTTAACGTAAAAGTAGCTTCATTATTATAATTCAAAACTAAAAAATGAAATCACTCACTATATTTTTGATTGCTCTGCTCTGAAAGAAGAAAGAAGAACCCTTATGCTCAAAACTGGGCAACTCTGTGCTTCACTTCCATCAATAATTGACAATATGACCCAGAATAAGTATATTGCTACGGCGTTTTATGGTTTCCACAAGTCCATATCTCAGAAGAAGGCCAAGTGACACTCAATCCTCACTTTCTTACTGCTACTCTTTTTGTGTTATTTTTCTTGCTTCCCTCTTTCTCTTTTTTTTCTTCTGTCTATATCGTTATTTCCTTTGTCTCACTGCTTTGTTCTTATGCATACCTCTGGTGAATCCTGTATAGGGTCAGTGACCCTAAATAAAGGCTTTTTGTTGTTGTATAAACAAACCATTTACAAATAAATGCTTCTTAGCACAATAATGATGCTACATTGATGATTATTCACAGAGTAAACCCACACAGAATATTCTACGACAATATATTGTCGCGTATATGAGCCCTGAAAACACCTACAACCCCTGCGAATAGATGGCGCTTTCGCCTATTTCCGGTCTGGAAATAATGTGGGAATCGCCGACTGCTGTAGTCCTGTTTCCTAAAGCAAATGCTTGTAAATACACGTTTATATTGGCCCTAGGAGGTAACGTGATGTATATAAATACCCGTTTATTGTTATTCTAGTTATATGTAATGTGTAGTAGAAATGATAAAGAAAAATATGAGGAGTGTTAGAAGTCTTGGTGCCGGTTGCTGTTGTTACTCTTGCCAACGCCACAATCGCTACTCTTCTGGTAAGTTTCTCGTGTTCCCCCACCAGTGGTAAGGCCGAGAGATACTGCCAGAGAGAAAGAGATCCACTTGAGTTGTGGTTCTCGGTGGAATGCAGGGTAGAGGGGAAGCACCGGAGCCTGGGTAGGTGAGCAACGAAAGAGGAAGCGGTGTCCCCCCCCCCCCCTCGGCAAAGATATAAAACCTCGGTTTTAGCCGAACTTAGACAGTCACTTCACCATCGGCGCGGGCCCTTGTCGGTTGTAGCCAGGACCACCTCATCGCCATGTAAAACAGTAAGATCTCGTTTAACTCCATCTTGCTCTTAGCTCGACTCCTATCTGTTCACGCAACTTTCCTACTACAACTGTGTCTCTTCGTTTTTTGTGTGTGGACATTCCCAAGCTTTCCACTCTGCCTCGACCACGACTGCCTGTACTCTGTGAGAACTGTTAAAGGTCCTACAAGGTGCAGAGAGGTACTGGAAAACTCTCCACGCCCTGACTGTCCCTCTCGGTTACTACAGGTTTGACCCTCGGTTAGCACATATATATGTAATTCTTTGTTGTACCGTGGTACAAGTATCGCAGGGACCATGCTATCGTTGCATTGGTACAGTGGTACAAGTATCGAAGGGGTCATGCTATTGTAGCAGTTGTACCATGGTACATGCATCGCAGGGGCCATGCTATTGTAACAGTTGTACCGTGGTACATGTATCGCAGGGGCCATGCTATTGTAGAAGTTGTACCGTGGTACAAGTATCGCAGGGTCCATGCTTTTGTAGCAGTTGTACCGTGGTACAAGTATCGAAGGGGTCATGCTATTGTAGCAGTTGTACTGTGGTACAGGTATCGCAGGGGCCATGCTATTGTAGCTGTTGTACTGTGGAACAAGTATCGCAGGGGCCATGCTATTGTAGCAGTTGTACTGTGGTACAAGTATCGCAGGGGCCATGCTATTGTAGCAGTTATATCGTGGTACAAGTATCGCAGGGACCATGCTATTGTAGTAGTTATATCGTGGTACAAGTATCGCAGGTACCATGCTATTGTAGCTGTTGTACTGTGGAACAAGTATCGCAGGGGCCATGCTATTGTAGCAGTTGTACTGTGGTACAAGTATCGCAGGGGCCATGCTATTGTAGCAGTTATATCGTGGTACAAGTATCGCAGGGGCCATGCTATTGTAGCAGTTATATCGTGGTACAAGTATCGCAGGGACCATGCTATTGTAGCTGTTGTACTGTGGAACAAGTATCGCAGGGGCCATGCTATTGTAGCAGTTGTACTGTGGTACAAGTATCGCAGGTGCCATGCTATTGTAGCAGTTATATCGTGGTACAAGTATCGCAGGGGCCATGCTATTGTAGCTGTTGTACTGTGGAACAAGTATCGCAGGGGCCATGCTATTGTAGCAGTTGTACTGTGGTACAAGTATCGCAGGGGCCATGCTATTGTAGCAGTTATATCGTGGTACAAGTATCGCAGGGGCCATGCTATTGTAGCAGTTATATCGTGGTACAAGTTTCGCAGGGACCATGCTATTGTAACAGTTGTACCCTGGTTAAAGTATCGCAGGGGCCATGATATTGTAGCTGTTGTACCGTGGTAAAGTATAGAGGGGCCATGCTATTGTACCGTGGTACAAGTATCGCAGGGACCATGCTATCGTTGCATTGGTACAGTGGTACAAGTATCGAAGGGGTCATGCTATTGTAGCAGTTGTACCATGGTACATGCATCGCAGGGGCCATGCTATTGTAACAGTTGTACCGTGGTACATGTATCGCAGGGGCCATGCTATTGTAGAAGTTGTACCGTGGTACAAGTATCGCAGGGTCCATGCTTTTGTAGCAGTTGTACCGTGGTACAAGTATCGCAGGGGCCATGCTATTGTAGCAGTTGTACTGTGGTACAAGTATCGCAGGGGCCATGCTATTGTAGCAGTTATATCGTGGTACAAGTATCGCAGGGACCATGCTATTGTAACAGTTGTACCCTGGTTAAAGTATCGCAGGGGCCATGATATTGTAGTTGTTGTACCGTGGTAAAGTATAGAGGGGCCATGCTATTGTACCGTGGTACAAGTATCACAGTAACCATGCTATTGTACCGTGGTACAAGTATCGCAGGGACCATGCTATTGTCAATGGTACAAGAGAGTTCAAAAAGCAAACAATGAAGAAAGTAGAACGTACGAAAGCAATCAGCTGGTGGCAGGTTGGGATCAGCGTTTCTGCAGCACATTTATCTTAAATCAACAATCGCCATGATGGATGGCTACAGCGACTTCAGCAGGGGGAGTTTAAGCTGCTAGGGGCTTAACTCTAGGTCACGTGACCACCACTTGATTTATCTGCCGATTCTATTTGAGAATCTCTCTCCACCACCGGAAACAATTTAGCCGAGTTCCTAATAGAAATTTTGGTGTTTTTTATATTTCTTTTAACTTTTCATTTCTCTAAAAAGTGATTTGTCCAGATTAATATGTCGTTTTATCTTCCTGATATTGATTTATTGTTATAAGCTTACAGAGGAAAACTATATTTTGTGATGCTCTTATTGATAGCTGATCTTGGTGGTTTTGGATGGCTTGCTAGCGTCATATGATCATTGAAAAGAAGACAAAGAATACATTTGGTTTCTAACGCTCTCTCTTTGGTAGCTTCTTAGCCTTTGACTCTAATGAATTTGCAAATATAGATGAAGAATTCTTCCTGAATTGAAATTAGACTAAAAAACATGGTGAAGGAAGACGAGTTTCTTTTATTGATGCATAGGTGCAAGCTTTCGGGTAAAAACCCTTCAACAGGCGAGTAATGAAGCGCGACCTTTCAAAAATCGGTCTTCAGTTAATATTAACATATATAAATAGTTTAAAAACTTTCCTTTTTTATATATATATATTCCTTCCTACCATTTGTACCATATTTCTTATAAGTCGCGCTTCATTGCTCGCCTGTTGAAGGGTTTTTACCCGAAAGCTTGCACCTATGCATCAATAAAAGAAACTCGTCTTCCTTCACCATGTTTTTCGTCTAATAACTCTAATGAATTTATTTATGAAAATAAAGCATATCATTATAAAAGATGGAATCGAAGAACATCATTGTTGGAACAGACCAAAGGTAGACGCCACGTGTTTCTTTCATTTATAAGTCTGCTCGCTTTCGCACAATGACGTCTTTAAACAGGCCATTATGTAAATAAAAGAAACTAGAGAAGATTGATATATATACATAACTAAAAAATAATATAGAAGAATAAAAGCGAAATGTAATCAATAAGATAAGTTTATATTATTATTATTTAGGTTAATATTATGAATGTTATAAAATAAATGAAACTTCCAGGGTTAAGTTTCTTGTACAACTTTTTATTTTCAAGGTTTCGGACTTGTCAGTCCTTCAACAGGATTATCACTTTAACAATTTAATAATAAATACATTTTTATATACACGTTATTATATACATAGTTTAAATACCTACTATATACTGAGAGAAAAAATATACTACATTATTTCTGTTTGAAAATCAGAATTTTTTAAAATTATACGTGCGTGGTGGATGGATGATGATTATGAATGTTTCAATAAATATTTAAAAATTGTTTAACAGCAAGATTTAACAACGGAACCAAGCATTTAAATCGGCTTTGACACGTCATGAACTCGTCCAAAAAGCAACAAAAAAAATCAACTAGGGAAACGACCCCCTATATATATCTATATATGAAGATATTATATTTAAATAAAGTCAAAATATTAATATATAAAACAATCTTCTTCTCATACCCTTTATTATATAAATATTTTGATTTTTTTTTGTTTTCTTTTTTTGTACGGTGAATCATCACAATGCGGAATGGCTTGATGAAGCTTTTGTTGTTACTGTATATTTAAACTCAATTTAAAACTTTTCAGTAGCAATAGTACATATTAAATGAACACCTTTTTTAATAACAGTTGTTATGACCATAGTAGATGGCCTCAATTACTGAAGAATTTGATGTTATAATTGTCTAATCATAATGAACTATAGTCACTATTACCTGACCATTCTTTTCATTATATAAACGCAGGATTTAATTTTTGTATAGTGAATTAGTAATGAAAGTTGGTCATTATTCATTATTATTTATAAAATATATCAAGTATTTCTTCTTCTTCTTTCTTATCTCCACTCAAACATATCAGGGTATCAAGTCCTGATCCTTGATGGTGTATGTTTGACAACCATCATGACTGGGTGAAGTAGAATGCGCATGTCTTTGTCATTAAGACTGGGAGCACTACTCAGTGGCAGGCCAACTTAGCTCCAAAAGAAATGGCCGCCTCTAACATGAGGAACAGACGCCATGTGCAGCTGCTTCTAACATGGAGTACAAACACTGTTCATTCTGTATCCCTGAATTAGGAGCCCTTACAGGGTACTATCAGCTGGGCCAGCTTAACCCAGGTTTTAGCGAGATTGTTACTGCTCGCCTTCCTCCTTTTTCATCCGGGTTTGGGACCGGCAGAGTTCATATATCAAGTATATGATATATATAAGCGCGCATTAGAACAACGTACAACGTTTTTCCCGCAGTAAAATATCTTTAAAGTGATGATAAAAAAACGAACTCCTACACCAGTTTCGGAAAATTCATATAGAAGCCAACCTGTATAGATTTGTATCGGGAGGCTGTTGTGTTGAAGTTTAATCTTCATCACCATACTAAAGTTTTCTAAATATATAATTCAATTTTATTTTAATATAACTCTAGTTCCCCAGCAAGCCCTTTCTTGCTTCTCTCTCCCTTGACACATTGTAAATAGCATTATTGTAACTATTGTATATACCCTCTTCTACTTGGAGAAGTTGTATAAGACCAAAAGGTCATAACAGGTACTTTTGTTGTTGTTAATACGGCTATTCTTGTATGTACCCTACATTTCTGTGCTTGGAGAATCCGTGTAAGACTGAATTGTCTTAATAAAGCTTTTTGTTGTTGTTTTAATATACAAACATACTATTTGAATGAAGAAGTGCATCTTTTGGTACATGATTATCAATTCTTTCGGAACTAGATATTGTATATATATAATTATTTTTTTTAAATATGATAAGCAATTTCCCTTCTTGCTATAATGATATTTAGAGAGGACTCGAGTCATCAGTGGTGTACCTTCCAATGGTAGATTGAACTGTCGAAACAACTTTGAAGGTATACCACTGATGGACCAAGCCTTCACAATATATATTTTATTGCAGCTAGGGTAGTAAGGAGTTGGTCGTTTATAAAACATGCGTATAGTTGAATAGTGTATACACCAATACCTCGCTTTGCGTCGTTTCGTTTTTTTTTTTTTTTTTTCGAAGTTGCGTCGCTGTTTAATTTTTACTGATTTTCACTGTGCGTCGTTAGATTTTCGAAGTTGCGTTGTTTTGGATTCGAGTCTTTAATTTTTTTTTTTTTTTTAATTTCTTCTACTAAAATATGGCAACATCTTTGTTTTTTATTCCGCCTTCACATATTTTCACTTTGCGTCGTTTCAATTTGCGTCGTGTTTTTTTGGAACGTAACCCCGACGCAAAGCGAGGTATGGGTGTATTTTTCTTAAGACAGTAGAACCTCTCTTTAGCGAACACCTCTCCACAAAGGACAGCTTTTATTTGCAAAATTACCATTTTTACTATTTAGCAACTCTCCAGTAAGAGGACACCTCTCCCTAAAGGTCACTTTGGATCTACAATTAGGTGTCCTTTACAGGGAGGTTCTACTGCACTATATAATCCCCTCAGTAAAATTATAATAAAAGACAATATGTTGAGGGAAGAGTTTATACCAACGACAATACAAGATTTAAGGTATTACAGCCTTTAAACAGGTACAATTATATTACTGAAACTTAGAAATTATATAATTTTATAATTATGCATACACACAAAGTAGTAGGAAATATGAGAGATGGATATTCAAATATTAATTCACATATTACAGTAAAATAATAAAACTATAGATTATTAGTTATGATCTATATTTTTTATATCACATTTATTTCATCTGTTCATTTTGATGTTATCAAGTTTCAATCATGGTCATTATCAATTTTTCCGATAATTATTTTCAAAATATTTTATTCATATATATGTTAGATATATAAAAATATTGTTTATACATTATTATCACATTTCTAATAAATTTTTAAAATATATACTATATAACTCTTTAAAAAATCTCGTTTCCAACGGTCCAACAATGGTCTATGAACTATTAAGACTATGGGTGATTAAAGGAAAGATCATATTAAGATCAAAGACAACAAATAAATATTAATACCTTTGCAAAGTTATTTGTACTACAACTGATTGAACATTTTACCTCTTCTCCTTTTATTCCAGTACCTGAGTAATAGGTTCTCCATGAGTTTTCGGAATCTGCAGGGTTGGACATAATAGCTCCTTCCTTGGCTACTCACTACAGTCATATTGGTCATCCTGACTTCTTGGACTTTGCGGTTTTCGAAAATGTGCCGTGGAAATTTGAAATTACCACAGTAGATGCATTATCTTCTGATCACTTACCTGTGGTTTTAAGGCTGGCATGTCCTAAATATGATTTTTCTATGAAAGTAAATAAGAACACAAACTGGATATATTTTCAGCAAGATTTAATCAATAATCCACCTCCCAGATCCCCTTTAAATTCTACTATAAATATTGATCTTGAAATTGGAACCCTCAACAAAACCATTCTTAATACTTATTCTAAAAATACAATAGTTTCTCCCATAGTTAAACCGCATGTGCCTATTTTTATTAAAAACATTATCAGAGAAAAGAATAAAGCTAGAAAGAAATGGCAGTCAACATGGGACCCCAGACACAGAGAAATTTATCTACATTTTCAAAAGAAAGTGAATATTATATTAAAAAAGTACAATCAGCAAAGTCAAAATGATCTTATCAACAGCGCGATAAATACTCCAAATACCTTCTGGAGACTAGTGAAGTCAACTCGAAAAAAATCGGAAATTAAAAATATTAATGTAGATGGTGATATTCTACATTCAGATGAAGAAATTGGCAAGGCTTTGGCATTTAATTTCTCAAAACACTTTTCCATAGTTTCAAAAGAAGTCCTAACAAATCATCCAACCTTAAATGAAACTCGAATGACTCTTGATAACAACGAAAATATTTTGAAACTTACATCACCACAAGAAGTAAAACAAGAAATAACAAAACTTTCTGCAAACAAGGCGCCTGGTCACGATGAAATAACTACCAAATTAATCAAAAACCTACCTATAAAATGGGTTGTATTTTTAACTAGCATCTTCAATGCATCTATTAATCTTTGCTACTTTCCAAAGATATGGAAGCATGCTATAGTTATTCCCATACCAAAAAAGCAACTATCTAAATCCCTGGATGATTTTAGGCCAATTAGTCTCTTGCCAATATTTGGAAAAATATTTGAGCGGATCATCCTTAAAAGACTCCAGACCTATATAGATACAAGAAATGTTCTAATTCCTCAGCAATTTGGGTTTAGAGCAAATCATTCAACAACTCACCAATTGATTACAGTTATTGATTTCATACAAACTCGCAAATCCCTTAACGAAGCTGTTGGAGTAGTGCTTTTAGACTTTAAAAAAGCTTTCGATATGGTTTGGCACAGAGGCCTCATCATTAAATTAACTTCTTATAACTTTCCTCAGAAATTCATCAAGTTCCTTGAGAATTATCTTCAGGATAGAACGTTCTCCGTAAAATTTGGAACATATATATCAAGTCCTCAGCAAATAGAATCTGGTGTTCCTCAAGGCTCAATATTGAGTCCTATACTTTTCAATTTATACATCAATGATATTCCACATATCCCACAATGCCGACTAGCTCTTTTCGCTGATGATACTGCCCTGTTATCCAGCTCGCGTTCCCCAGATATTTTAATTTCCCGCCTACAAAACTATCTTGAAATCATTTGCAATTGGTGTGATAAATGGAAACTCATTCTGAATCCAAAGAAATCTCAAGCAATTATCTTTCCTCCACAAAATAGCTTCAAGTTCACACCCAGGACAAATCTTATAATTTACTCATCTCCCATAAATTGGACCCAGCAGGTCAAATATTTGGGAGTCACTTTCGAATCTAAACTGAAATTCACCAGCCACGTGAAGGATATAATAAGAAAATCTAAAATAGCCAAAGCCTCATTATCCAACATGTTCAGTTCAAAAAGTGGTTTATCTGTTAACCAAAAATTTACTTTATACAGAAGCTGTATTCTCCCTATAGTAACATACGCATTGCCTGTATGGTTTAAATACATAACCTTGACTGATAGGAAAAGAATAGATGCATTCATGAGAATTTGTTTAAGAAGTACTGTAAATGCCCCATTTAATCTATCAAATGCAATTTTAAAGCAGGACTTAAACCAGCCTAATATAGAAGAAATATACATATCCTCGACCCAGAAATTATATCTAAAACTCTCTACTTCCCAAAATCCAGTTATAAAAGAATTGTTCCAATTTGATGGAGACCTCAATCCAAGACATAAAAGACCTGGACTTCACTCTACCTGAACTGTGACCTTCCAGTCAGTTCTGAAGGCCATTTTTTAGAAATTCTTGATGCCTAACATCCACGACAAAGTGACTCGTGAGCTTTATGCTCGAATGGTACACTGTAAATTTGAGAGGAAATAAATAAATAAATAAAGTAATAGGCAACTTTATGAAGGTTGACTTTACGATGGGTAAATGTATTTCAAACGTTGATTCCAAGAATCTGAACACATGCTTTGGTAGTCTGACTAAGCTACAGATGAGGCCGTCTCTAACATGAGGTACCTTTGCTATATCGACCCTGACATAGATACAGTTACAGCTGTTGGTTAGTAGAGCTTATTTTTAATATCGTCACAAAAATCACTACTCACCCAGTATAACTATTGAGTGTAATAGACCTTTATAGGTTTTAACCCACAAATGGCTAGCCCAACACTCTTTGATGATGGGTGTTGGCCCAGGACAGCATATTAGATATTCACAGTTAGCCTCTAAATCCAATGACAAATCCATCACTTGAAGACCAACTTGGTAGAACACAGCTTTTATCCAGATTGTGTATTAGATACTGGCCGTAAACAGCTTCAATCTAGTCTTCAATTTAGAGAACTCCACAAAGTCATTAATTTCTCTATAAAGGCATCTACATAACTATTTTTGTATATGGGGACTTCCATAACTTGAAACAGGATTGGAGTTTTGTGAATATTGTAGGGAAGTAGTTGAAAGATTCCATTTTAGGGATTGCTTCTCTATATTACTATGATTATCAATATGGGCTTTTTACTCGTTTGTCCGGAACTGTTCTTATAAATTATGGGTATATGGGGACTTCCATAAGTTGAAACAGGATTTGTGTTTGTGAATATTGTAGGAAAGCAGTAGAAAGATTCCATTTTATGGATTGCCTTTTTATATTACTATGATTATCTATATGGGCTCGCTTGTCCGGAACTTTTTATAAATTATGGAACATTGTTAAAATAGGCTAAATACCTGGCTTTACCTCTGGTATGCCATATTGGATGTTTGTACAACTATAATGGTTTTAATAAAAGTTCAATTTTCTAATAGCAAATATTGTATAATTATTATCATTTTAGAACCAAAATATGCTAATTAATTTTACCTCTGGATAATTTGCATATCCCGTGGTTGAAATTTCGTCATTAACTCTTTCCAAGCCTAACTTTATCCTGTCTAAGTTCTATCAATAAAAGTTAAATAGTGTGAAAAACCTATAGGTGAAAAAACAAACATACACTTTTGAAATATACCTCTTTATTTATTATATATACACGTATATAGTAAAAATATAGGTGTGTAATGTGTTTAACTGTTTATTTGTGTTAAAGGTTGAATTTCTCTGGAATAAAAAATTTGAATGAAATGATTCAATTCAAAGTAATACCAGCAGCTGATAACCAAGCCTACTGAAAGTTAAATACAGTGAGGCAACTGCATTGATTAATATATTAAATTTTAGAAAATATAGTTGAAGTCGAGAAAAAGACTTAATTCCTATCTCTAATAAAATTATCATTAATTTGATTCCAAATCATGATACGGAGTAGTAATTACCATATTGCACATTCGCAAGGTGCAAATTAAATTGGCGAGCAGACATCGTTCATTAGACTTAATTTGCTTATTGGCGCCATCTATCATCTCATTTCTTCTGCACTTAACCCAATTCCTGTCTCGGCACCTGCTCAGGGGTCTGTTCTACCGAGTTAGGATAAAGGTTCGAGCTGCAGTGAGAACTATCAATTAATAATTTATTTTAATAAGTCCAAAAATTACATACAATTATAAGAGGCAGATGGAGCACAGTTTTTACTCTACCAGCGCCTAGAGTATTATATAATAGAAGGAACCGCTGCAGGTTGTATCGACGCGCGGTAAGCAAGCCAGCGAGATCAGGCGGTGTTCGAAAACTGCGCGCGCAGCCCCTGGTGGCGACGTCACGGTCGGCGCGCATGCGCGACGGCGGCGGTCACGTGGGATGCACGGGCGTGGGACGTCGCCCGCTAGCTGCCTCTTATCTCATGCCCCCCCTGGAGATTGGGACTTGGGACCGATCCAACGTAGTTGCTATAACGCGGGTTCGGTTCTCGGGTTCGAGGGGATAAGGTCTGCTGATGTTGAGCTGAGTTGGGTGGGGTGGTGTACGGTGGAGGCACGAAAGGTCGTAAGAATCTGCGATTACGGCGAAGAAGGCGTCCGGCGTCGGTCCGGATGAGGTAGCTGCGACCGCGTGGAAGTTGTTCGAGAACCTCAGCAAGGAGGGTCCAATGTTTTGTGCGGTGATCCTGGACAAGGACTATTGCTCCCACTTCCAAATGTGAGAGTGGCTTGGCGTTGCGATTGTATCGCTTCCGGAAGGAATGTTCTCTTACATTTTGCTGCAAGAGGTACTGGGCCATCTGGATCTGCTGGGGCGTGCCAGAGATGGTGATGACCCGTTCATTGCTACCAGGTTGAGACTCATCTATGGTGATCCCCGCACCAGACTCGCGCCGGATCTTCCTGATGCGTTGACCACCTTTCCCAATGATGGCACCGGCGAGATCATTTGGTATAGTGACTTGTGATGAGCCTTTTTTGGTTATGGCATTGACGATCATTGAATGGGGCCAGTTATCCGGCAGAAGTCCTAAGGCTTTGCATCCGCTCTTGCTCAAGAGAGGGGCGTTCAGGTGCTTGCAGACTCCAACGGTAGTACTGTATGTTTTCCCGTTGAGATGCAGTGCCGCGACGAACGATCCACAAGGACTTAAGCTGATGCCGTTGGCTCCTACGCAAGGGACGTTCTTCGGGTTGAGTGCTGATCGGGTCTGCTCATCCAGTAACAGGAATTCTGATTCTGGGATTAGATCCAGATCTGACCCCGGGTCCGCCAGCCAACGGATTTGGTGTAACTTATGGTTGATATCGGTCGGAAGGGTTATGAGTTCGTTGCGTACTCCAGCTGCAACAACTGTGTTTGAGGGTCCTGGTTGGGACTGATCGTTTCTGGTTGCAGGTGGCGGGATATTAGGTTTGGTTGTGGGTTTCCGTTTCAGTTGTCGGCAAACCCTTCCGTAATGCCCGGTGATGCCGCATTTGTTACACTCTATGTCTTTTGCTGGGCACTGGTCACGGCGGTGTCTTGGGTTAGCCCCACATCCGGAGCAGGGGTCGTTAGGATCATAGGGTTTCTGAAAGAAACGGTTGGCCTTAGGTGAGGTTACAGACGAGCTGGCTTGTTGATGCTTGTAGGTTGATGGTGCACGTCTGGTTGCAATGAAGGCTTCGGGGGAGGTGGTTGGGGAGGGTGAAAGAGTCGCGCCCACGGCGGTAGCACTCTCATGTGCGATACAAATTGAGAGGACTCGGTCCAGGGAGAGGTCGGAATTGTACTGCTCCGCCAGTACTTTTCGTTGGAGGTCTTTATCAAACAGGCCACATATTAACCTGTCGCGGATACGGAGTTGCTGTTGATAACCAGCAAGGGCAAACGTTTTCCCACAAGCTCTTTTTGTGCATATTGTAATACACGGGTCGCCGCATGTGCTGCACTTAAAATCCAGCTCATGTGCACACGAGTCATCAAGAGCTTTAAGGGCTGCGAAGTAGCGATCCACCGATTCTCCGGTTTGTTGGTCCCTACGATGAAAATCTTGCCGATCAAGGAGGGGGTTTCGCTTCTTGCGTAGGTAGGCCTCGAGAGCATTCACGGCTTCATCGAGGGTGGTGGTGGTAGAAATATGAAGGCGGCCTGATTGCCAAAGGATGGTCCATTCGGAATGGAGGGCGGCACGCAAAGTCACTTGCTGTGTGGATAGCGGTAAGGTGGCTACTTGTTGGGCGTCCACGTAGTCGTTCCAACGTTGTTTCCAATCGCGGAAACAAGACATCGTTAACTCCTCCGGGGAAGCCAGTTTAGGAAGCTGGATGATTTTTGTGGCGTGGTGAGGAGGAGCTCCTAATGGGACTGTCGGTGTCGGGTTCCGAGTAGCCATCTGCTGCAACAGTGCGGCCATGGACCTGAGGATGTCCGTGCTGGTCGGCGAGGCAGGGTTCTCTGGAGGGGTTTGGGATGGTCGGCGATTCCTTCTTGAGGGCATCTTGATTACTAATTGTCACTGAGCTGTCACTTAAAAAACGGCTAAAATTAACCGAATGTCGACTGCGCCATGTTCTACCGAGTTAGGATAAAGGTTCGAGCTGCAGTGAGAACTATCAATTAATAATTTATTTTAATAAGTCCAAAAATTACATACAATTATAAGAGGCAGATGGAGCACAGTTTTTACTCTACCAGCGCCTAGAGTATTATATAATAGAAGGAACCGCTGCAGGTTGTATCGACGCGCGGTAAGCAAGCCAGCGAGATCAGGCGGTGTTCGAAAACTGCGCGCGCAGCCCCTGGTGGCGACGTCACGGTCGGCGCGCATGCGCGACGGCGGCGGTCACGTGGGATGCACGGGCGTGGGACGTCGCCCGCTAGCTGCCTCTTATCTCAGGGTCTCACAGGGGATCGATCAAGTTGGTGTCAGAGTTAATTCTTCTCCGACTGTCCCATTACCTCTTCTTCCAACTCAAACCCATTCTCTATCCACAGACGTGATAAACTTCTTCACTTGCACACAGATTCGATCATTTTTACCCACACATTATTCCATTTTTACAAGCTTGATTCACTTACTAACTCTCTTTATACAAACTTGATGCAATTACCTATCCACCTTTTATCAAATGAATGTACACATACCCATTCTCTTTTTCCGAACTGGATGGTCTTACCCCTTTTCAGAAGCCTATAGGAATTAAGCATTCTATTTTCATAAACTGTGAACTTGAATATTATCTTTTTCCGAACTGGATGATCTCACCACTTTTCTTTTCAGAAACCTATAGGAATCAAGCATTCTATTATCATAAACTGTAGAACTTGAATTTTATCTTTTACGAACTGGATGCAGTCAACTATTCTCTTTTCACAAATTGTAAGATTTAACCATTCAGGTTTCACAAACTTGTTACATTTTCATAAAATAGGTGCCTCTATACCACTTTTCACTAACTGGATGCACTTTCAAAATTTCTATTCACATATTTTCCTCCCTTTTGATCTGATCTGTTTTGTTTAAAGATATCAGTAATATATTATTACTCTGTTTGATTTGAGATAATCGAAGGAATGTTAATCATTGAAGACTTTGTTTATAATGTGTATGTGTGCAAGAATTGTGAAATAATAAAATAATTATAGTAGCATAAATTTCGTCTTTTATTTTTCTTTTGAAGATATCTAAATATAAAGTTCAATTTCTTATAAATATAAAATAACTTTCATTATTAATCTTCACCCTATAGTAGAAACATATCATTAATTTTCTAAATTGACCTATTTCTTTACAGTAATGCTGAATATCAAAAGAAGTAATTTGATAATAGGTTCATCTTATCATTAGCATACATATATATTTTCAAAAATACACTTTCTGCCCTTTTCTCTTCTTTTTTTCACAAACTCGATGCAGTTTCCAATTTTCTTTTCACAAATTTGCTACGCTTCCCTATATATATATATATATTTTTTTTTCAAACTTGTTGTGTTTATCTTTTTTATCCACAAATTTCAGTACTTCACCATATCATTTCACAAATTTGATGCACTTATCATTCTTTTCTCACAAATTTGATATCCACCTTATTTCCACCTTAATACTGTATAGTCTATTCCTGGGTTACCTTGAGATAATCGTTCTAGAAAATATTCTTTAATACTATTTTTAAAGGTCTAATCGTTTTCAATTGTCTATGGATATCAACTGCTATGATAATAAAAACAGACATACAAAAACAAATTGCATCTAAATCATCATTTTTAAAGAAAAGTATAGATATGTATATAAATATGTATACTTGGAATTACCTTTACTCAAAGTACATTCGTTGAATTCGTCCATCTTAATTTTGTGTTGCATGAAATAATACATTTCTATAAGAATTTCCAACTTTATTTGCTAATACTTACTTTGTGAAACCAAAACTACTAAATTCCTTAGAAACGCTTTTATTTAGAAATTACATCTGTTAAGTATTTTTAAATGAATAATTCTCTAAAATATTGCATATTTTCATTCTAAAATATTCCTTAAAACTTTATTCAATCTGTAAATTATTTTCCTCGAATACACACAATACTTCAAAATTTGATTTCATTTAATTATATTTGTATTACAACCCTTTGTACCTATTTTAATTGTGTTGATATTTTTTCTCATTTCATCTAACTAAAACTTGAAAATAATTCTTGTAATTATTTTAATTTGTTGATATTTTTTTCTTTTCATCTAACTAAAACTTACATACTAATTCTTGTACTATTTTAATTGTGTTGATATTTTTCTCTTTTCATCTAACTAAAACTTGTATACTAATTCTTGAACTATTTTAATTGTGTTGATATTTTCTCTTTTCATCTAACTAAAACTTGTATACTAATTCTTGTACTATTTTAATTGTGTTGATATTTTCTCTTTTCATCTAACTAAAACTTGTATACTAATTCTTGTACTATTTTAATTGTGTTGATATTTTCTCTTTTCATCTAACTAAAACTTGTATACTAATTCTTGAACTATTTTAATTGTGTTGATATTTTCTCTTTTCATCTAACTAAAACTTGTATACTAATTCTTGAACTATTTTAATTGTGTTGATATTTTTCTCTTTTCATCTAACTAAAACTTGTATACTAATTCTTGTACTATTTTAATTGTGTTGATATTTTCTCTTTTCATCTAACTAAAACTTGTATACTAATTCTTGTACTATTTTAATTGTGTTGATATTTTTCTCTTTTCATCTAACTAAAACTTACATACTAATTCTTGTACTATTTTAATTGTGTTGATATTTTTCTCATTTCATCTAACTAAAACTTGCATACTAATTCTTGTACATATTTCAAATATCTTTCTTTCTCTCTTTCAATGTTTTGTTTACCTTTGTAGTGCAAGTTTCCCTAGGGGGACATAACGCTCTAAGTCGTAATAAAATTAAAAAAATAAACCAATAGATTACACTTGCATGGTTATTAACTCATAGTAAATAAATTTTTCAAACTTATACATAAAACTATTTCGTTTTAAAGTATCATGGTTATTTATTTTTTTATCTAATAAAGCTAAATAACATTTCAAAGTTTTCATTAAATTTCGGTTACACACATTTAATATTCACTTATACCAGAAGTGGCATCACAGAAATTGTTTAAAATGCTTCAAAACTGCGATTAAATAAAATCAGTTTAAAAATATTTAATCTAAATTAATACTAAAACAGCCGTTTATAGAAAGTCAAAGAAAACTTGACTTTTTTAGAGAGAAGAAAAACAAACGTTAAATGGATTAAGTCTGTCCTGACTTCACCCCCCCCCATCAACGACCCCTAAGGCATCCTCCCTTCCTCCCCCTATGGGTATTGCCCCTACATTCCCATGATAATCTGACCACAAATATTGACCCGGCTCATCCGTCAAATCCGGATTACTGTAGCAGCTCAGACTGACTTGAACCTCTTGTGTTATTCTCTTTCTTCTTCCTTATCTTGTCTTTCTCTGCAGATTTTGATTTGAAGATGGAATTCTTCACCGCCATTTACTTCCTATATCTTAAGGATAGAGGTTGCCTGGCCGGCATTCATTATTCTCAAAATTAAAGTTACTTCGGCTAGTGAATCTTTTTATCATCTCGATGTTTCGACAAAAATCTTTTGTCTTCGTCAGTAACAAATTAAAAATTAAAACGCTTGGCAATTATTCTATCATATTTCATTTTAAAAATATCAAAAATTATTCTATCATATAGTACGAATTTCTATAATTAGTAAACTGAAGATTGGGAAAAAAATTGGGAAGGCTCATTAGAAATAAAGAAGGCATATCCTGACTAAAAGCACATGTACTTGGACCAGGTGGATAAATAAAAGACATCTCCTGATCGTGCAACTAAAAGTTGCTGGTGACTTGCGCCATCTATCGAAATAAATATAAACTAATCGTTGGTTTTAAATTATTAAAGAAATAGTTGATATTTTTCCGATAGATGGTGCAAGCCATCAGTAACTTTTAGTTTCACGATCAGAAGATGCCTTTTTTACATAGAATGAAAGGATTTAATCACGAATGTTTATTTTATATACGTACATTATAAATTTCTACTGCCCTTACTGAGATGAAAAATATATTGGAAGAGCTTAGCTCATTAGTAGTGAACCCTCCCAGCGGTTTCGCCAATTTAATCCATCAGACCGCTTCTTTGATATCTAATACTGTATTGGAGGATTCTGCTTTTATACACAGCACTTAAGGGTGGAATCTTAGAAATGGTTTTTAAAAAAACTATGGACATAAGCTTATAGGACAGTGTAATTACATATAATATTGCAAAACTGTGTACTGTATTGACATGGATTTATTGATAATACTTAGTCGAGATACGCCCCATTAAGAAAATCCGGAAACTGGCTCTAGATAAGAGAGATGACTCAGGAAAAGACGATAAGATCAGAATCACTCGTGTTACCTATTCAGAGGACACACAATACATGCCATGATAATCATAGAGAGTAGGAATCTACTTATACTACAAGTGAAACATGTGTTTACACATATCGATTCAGTTTTGACTTTTACTACTGTGATAGAGTTAAAGATATAGAAAGATGAACATTTTTAGCCAATGTAAATGCGTCGAGCCTGAAGGCTGTTGTGTTCTGTGTTACCTGGAGTATAGGAGCTCCATCTATGCTTCCTTCCTGTGGTGAATCTGTATAAGACTGGTTGTCTCAATGAAGCTGTATGTGTGTGTTAGTAGAATTAGATAAATAAAACAATCTTCTACCACGTGTCCTTACTACATTGATTATAATATTTGGTTTCCCAACTAACGAATAAGATCCTCCCAATATTTGTATCATTTTTAGTAAGGGCAACCAAAACCCAACTGTAGATTTTTATTATAATTTGAAAAATAAACAGTGCCGCTCTAAAAATAGTTAATCTTTCCAAATACAGATGGCGCAGATCATGTTTAAGTATTTAAAGATTCCAAGGTTGATATAATTAAACAATATAATGATTATATTCAATAGGGGGACATACATATATATTAGATAATAAAACCATGACTCCAAATCTCTCATATATCAGCACATACAGGACACAGGCCATACTTTTAACATCAAACACCCTACAATACATTACAGACGCATCCGTAACCAACATCAAATACTCATACTAGAATCCATAGAATCCCATAAGCAAGGCAGCATCAACAGAAAACTCGACCTCCCTGAAGCCTATCATGCTCTCCTGGCCTTCATGTAGTTCTCCCTATAGTTGCCCGTGTCAGTCATGTACTATATGTCAACGATATTCCCGTTTCCAATTATAAAATTAGCGTCTCTTTTTGAAGAATAGATTCTCTATATGCATTATTTCATAATGATGTAAATTTCTTATTTGCAATTCTTTTTACCATAGTTATGTAAATATCATAGATGTATATATTCTTGTCTGCCATGTGTACCATGTTTGTATCGTCGCTTTTGCTTTATACTGCCTGTCGAAGTGTTTTCACCCGAAAGCTTGCGATTATTTAAAATTGTTTAAGAAACTTGTTTTCTTTTATTTATTGATTATAATATACCTTGCTGAGAAGAATCTCTTATTTCTTATTTAATAAATATATTTTTAAATCCAATATATGCCTTTTATTATCTAATGAATTAAGTATGGATTGCTCTATTTTCAAAACAATACATATATATGAAAAGGCGTTATTATGTGAAAAGAAAGAGGTATTTTATCGATGTGAGATGTATAGAAATAATTGAAGCTAAGCTGTTTGTAATAAAGGTTTTCCCCTTCTTTTACACTTTGTAAAAATCAATAAGAAATCAAGGGCTAGGTTTATTTTTACAATTTTGATACTGATACTTGAAGAAAAGGAAGGTAATTACGCCTAGGATTGCTTTTTCTACAATTATTCATTGTTAAAAGCTCAACTCCTTCTATTATAAGTTGTTCTAAACATATTCTATTGCTTGAAATTACCTATTTGGTTGAAATTCTGCTAGAATTGGGGTCAGTGTGTAGAAATTTAATATTTTTCGAGCAAAATTACTCAATAAAGGTTCAATAAAGGCTTCGGTCACAAATAATGGATTCTCAAGGCTACAAATCTAATTGTTGTTTATCATGAAGAAAAGAAAATTGATAGAACAAAAAGGAAGAACAAAGGAAGAATGTAAAATAATGGGACAGGCCATTGTCCAACAGTGTGCCGGAAGATGATGTTAAGGAAAATAAGCCGCATATGGTTTACAAACTAGGTTTTAATTGCGTGTTGGGTGATTGCTTTAAATTCTAAATTAATTTAATCATACTACATTTACCTTTTGATAAATAAATTGATTATTTATTGATATTTATGGCTATTCAGTTGGCTTGTTTAGTTCTTTGACTTTGGTTGACATCTTTGGTGATCAAGCATGTGTTTGTCCTCTACACACACAAGACTTTCTGTCTTCTCTAGTAATTGGTTATAGTAGGTCAATTTTATATTTGTCTTTTTCTTGGAGATTTTCTCTCAATACTACATGTGGACTCTATACTATATGTTCTCTCTATACTATATGACTTCGTAGATCACGAAATACGTGGTGTCGTTGGAGACCCGCTGGTGATTCTCCACCAAACTCTGCAGCGGTGGCAGAGGCGCCATATACATTGTACATAGTATATATAATGCATATTATATTTTATTTTTAAATAGTGCAGACTGTGCACTTTGAATGTATAGACAAGATGTCAATAAAATTATTTTAATTGTTTATACTATATGTTGACACTATACTATGTTATGATGCATTTGCGCGCCATCTGTTATCAAAATTCGAAACTATTATAGACGCGTATGATTCTTTTTAAAAAATATATATACTATACTATATTCGTTGTATGTATATATATGGATTCGATTCGAAAAACTTCAGTAACATAGTTATACCTGTCTAAGGGCTGTTGAGCCCGAAAGCTTGTATTGCCGATATACATAAAATAAACCTTTCTCTCAGCGTATGTCTTTTATTAATACTATATGTTCACTCTATACTATAATGCTTTTCTCTCAGCGTATGTCTTTTATTAATACTATATGTTCACTCTATACTATATGAGGATTCTATACTATATGTATCGCTAGCCCACTATATGCATCGAATAGTCGGGCCGTTTCGTCAGACCTAGAGGCTTTCAACATCCTCAAGCGAGCACTCGTCCTGCATGGCTATTATCTCTTCAGTAAAGGAAGGATGAGAATATCCATCTAATCCTTGCTTCAACCAAAACATATTTCTACAATTTTATCTTAGCCTTAAGGTGTGGGGAATTAACAAATACCTTCTGAATGTTTGGTCGATTACTTTTAACTGCACATGAATGTACATTGTATCTTTTTTATATTTCATACTTTTAATGTGTTTTTACACTTGATATATGTCACAATATTTTGTTTTAAATCTAAATAAATCTTTAATAATGCTTAGTATCGAATTGAAAGATGTCTCCCTACTTATCTACATATCTTAATAAGTTGCATATTAAGCATCTTTCAAATATTACTTAATTATGAATTTCAGAATTAGATCTATGGCATGTATGAACACTTCATTTAAAGTATAAAATACACAGGAAAGATTCATCGCCTGGTAAAGAAGGCTCACTCGCCGGGGCACATCCCCTGTATGATCATCTATATTTTTGTTTTATTTCCATTTTTAATGTAAATTATATTGACAAGAAGTCAATAAAATTTGTTTCAATTGTCAATTGTCACAGAAGAGATTTAATATGGATTCGTAGTGCTTCAGATTTATATACAGTAGAACCTCCCTTTAGCGGACACCCCGCTAGCAGACACCTCTTATAAAGGACAGTTTATATTTGTAAAATTATCATTTTTACTATTTAGAAAATCTCTAGTATGAGGATACTTCACCATAAAGAACACTTTGGCTTTGTAATCAGGTGTCTTTTACAGGGAGGTTCTACTGTATTAATAGGTTAATCTGAGAAGTGGAAGAGAACATAAAGCTTCTAAAGAACGGAGAAGAGATGAATTCAATACTGTAAAAGTGGGTCATCGCCTGTCATAACGAGTCCATGAAAGTCCAATAGTAGCTAATTAATGCGACAGTAATGTGACCATAAACACCTGATTTATCTACGGACTATTTTATGACGGCCATGGAATCCATAACCACAACCAATAAAAGCCATAGAAATAGAGAGAGACAGAAATAATTCATATCACAAGAGTTAGATAAAATTTAGGACACATATTAGAGGGTTAAATGAAATCATTAAGAATCCCATTAAGCTGGAGTAAACCTTCTTTTTGTGTCTGGATGCGATATTAATGGCGAACTAAATAACTTAGTCCCTATTTCTGCTCCGCGCTTATGGAATTGAAGACTTGAGGCGATGGCGTCGACCTTTCATATTAAATCTTACTTTTCCTTATTACTAATAATTGTATATAGTTGCGGAACTACTGGTTTCCTGTGCTGCTCTTTTCCTGTTATTGCACCTTGTATGGAGAATCTGTATAAGACTAACGTCTTAATAAATGCTTTGTGTGTGTGTGTGTGTGTGAATCCCATTAAAAGGGGGTTGGTGGAAGGATGATCTAAACCATTGTTTATCAACCGCTACGACCAGGGATCGAAACCCGCATTGGCCACTTTTGTTTAAAAATTCTCCAATGGCCTCCGATTCTTGCAAAATTCCAACCCCACCAGCGAGTGCAAGTAACCAAACGGGGCTCTGGCACATTTTTAAGTACAAAGTCGAACTGCTTTTCACATGTTTCGACCTGTGGTGCAATTACAGTAAAAATCAGACACTAACTACCCACCATGATTATCATGGCCTTTACCATGTGTACTAGGGATAATAATTTTAAAAAACGAATGCCATTAAAGAAATCTAAATATGTATTGTTGTGAAAGTTGATAACAGAAACAACGTGTTTAGAAGAGTTGTTATGTGTTATCAGAGAATGATGAGCACAATCATTAAATAACAAAACAATATTCTGAAAATTGACTCTCTGTTTGCACATGCTCAAAGGCTCTCCCTGTTATTTAATGTTAAATTAAATATGGAAATTTAAAAAAGGCGAAAAAAAAACTAAGGTTTTAAATAAACTTTTATTTTCTCTAAATTTCAATAGGTTTTGGACATTTCTTACTAAAAAAAAAAAAAAAAAAACGATTAACAATTTGCTGTTATCCTTTAGTTTATTAACAGTATGCTCATCATTTAAAACTCTTCTGTAAATTCCCGATCTTTTAGTTGAAGATCTTGGTTTTAAGGAGAATTCTATATTTGTGTTGATTATCGGCAAAACTTATCGATGAAAAATAATAGGTTGTTCTGCATGACATTGTTACGTCGCAGCTTCTGCATCAAATATGGTCAAATTAGCACATATGATTGATAGGGTTCTCTGTTCTTACTCCTTTTTTATTTATCCTTGTGAATTATATAGAAAACAAGCAATTACCACACAGGGAGAATCGCCAAAAACGCCGTCAACCAAGAGAGAACAAGACTTCACTGGTATCCAACTGTGCTTGTTCCTGATTGGTCCTTCTGCTCCCCTGGTCCACATGTGGTAGACGTTTTTTTCCTTCTTCGGACGTTGTCGTAACAATATCTTGTCACAGAAGATGTGACGTTTGTAATTGATAAGCAAATGTAATTTTAAAAATTGAATATTTTTGTTTATTTTCCAATTCCGATCATTTTTATACGAATAATATCCACTAAAGTAATTCCTGAAATAAGTTGCGTGTAGCATATACGCTTAATCGTGTAATATAGCGTTAAATTTTGCTATATTCTTTACGAATTTATGTGTGTTATCTTTGTACCATCTTGATCAGACAAAGAACACGTACAGAATCTGGGTAAGACGCACAATATTATATCGCCACGTGGAAAATTAGGAAAGACCAACTTCGGGATGAGACAGCAATTTATTTTAGGCAAGAACAAACTATGAATGATAAACAAAAAAAAAAGGAATGAAGGAAATTTACAGAGTAAATATCGCGAAATAATCTGTTATTAAAATAAAAAATACTTCGCTACAATATCATATATTTTTGGTCGCAGTGGTACAGCCTACTCCACACTGACGAGCGCCAACAGCACGAAACGCGTTCGTGGATGGATTTTCTTGATTAATCAAGAAAATGGGTTGGCCAAATATCAGGAAAAAGGCTAAATTAATGTTTAGTTGATTTCTGTTCCACTAGATGGCGCTCTGCCATCTAAAAAGCACATGTATTTTTGGTCAGTTAATGCTTTTATTATTTTTAATATTATATCAGAGCATAATTTTGAAATATAATTTTGATGGAAGAATTGATCATTAACATAACATATAAGTAACTTAGGCTCCTTGATCGCATTTATTGATCGCCTTCTACCCGGAATTCTTCATTCTTCTGACAAAAAATATATAAAATACAATCATAGAGTAATACAATTAATACTTATAGATAACAATGAGAAGATATCCAACAATATTTTTCATAAACTTCTTAATAAAAAGCAATTATTCAGAGAACAGCTTAATTTTTAAAAATAAAAAACTCAGTGACAACACATTAAAGTGATTATGAAATGTGAGCTCCCTTGTAAAAAAGGAGCATACTAATAACCTAATGCATTAAGAAGCCTAATTAAGATGTTTTTGAAAAAAGGAAGAAGAGAAGGACTTAGAGGGAAAATAGAAAAAGTGGAGTTTAATTCTTCCATACTAATTATATCATTAAAATATAAAGTACTTAATTAATATATAGATATAAGAGAGTTTTAAGATATTAAAAAACTGCCACACACTCGAGAAGTTAATTTATTATCAAGTAATTAAGTTTAAAACCATATCTCTCTTTTATATTTTATTTACCAGCTGTAATGTGAACGTTTTGAAATGTTTAAACTATATTATTACCTGTATAGTATGTTTGTATTTAATAATATTTTTTAATAAATATATTTTTAATTAAAAAGGCATATATTGGATCAAAAAATAATTTATTTTAACAATATTTCAGTTGGCTAAACGCCAACCTTTATAAAGGTGTTATAACATATTTAATGTGTCTTAAACTATGAATTAAATCATAATGTGTCATTTAATATGTTATAACACCTTGATAAAGGTTGGCGTTCAGCCAACTGAAATATTGGTAAAATAAATGGTTTTATGATCCAATATATGTATTTTTAATCAAAGATTTATTTATGGATTGCTCTATTTTCAAAATAAATATATATACAGGTATCTATATATATAATTGCCTTATTCTGTCTGAAGCTCACGGATAGAATGCGCGCCCATTGGCTGCCGGCGAACACGTGTCCTCCCTGCCCCCCTCTAGACAACCCTGTTATCAGCTGTGTGATACATACACCTGTCTATAGCGGCCATTCTAGACAACCCTGTTATCAGCAGTGTGTTACATCCACCTGTCTATACAGACCACCCTGTCTATAGCTACCACTGACCACCCTGCCTATAGCGACCACTCTAGACAACCCTGTTATCAGCTGTGTGATACATCCACCTGTCTTTACAGACCACCCTGTATATAGCGGCCATTCTAGATAACCCTGTTATCAGCTGTGTGATACATACACCTGTCTATAGCGGCCACTCTAGATAACCCTGTTATCAGCTGTGTGATACATCCACCTGTCTATACAGTCCACCCTATCTATAGCGGTCACTTTAGGCAACCCTGTTATCATCAGTGTGTTACATTCACCTGTCTATACAGACCACCCTGTCTGTAGCGGTCACTTTAGGCAACCCTGTTGTCAGCAGTGTGATACATACACCTGTCTATACAGACCACCCTGTCTATAGCGGCTACTCTAGACAACCCTGTTATCAGCTGTGTGATACATTCACCTGTCTATACAGACCACCTTGTCTATAGCGGTCACTTTAGGCAACCCTGTTATCAGCAGTGTGAAACATACACCTGTCTATACAGACCACCCTGTCTATAGCGACCACTCTAGACAACCCTGTTATCAGCTGTGTGATACATACACCTGTCTATACAGACCACCCTGACTATAGCGGCTACTCTAGACAACCCTGTTATCAGCTGTGTGATACATACACCTGACTATACAGACCACCCTGCCTATAGCGACCACCCAAGACAACGTTTTTAAAATATATTCGCACTCGGGTAAAACCCGGGCGTTGCTCGGGCCATTCGTCTAGTACTTGTATATATGTTATAAAAAAAAAAGAGAAGAGATTTTCCTGATGATTTTTGAATTATTTTTTATAGAATTATTAGCTGTTGCCCGATCTTGGTATCCATGAGTACATTACGGTATTGTTCGGCAGTCGTGGCAATAATAATAATAGTCTTGATCAGATATTGCTTTAATTGAGCTAAGAAATATACATAAAAACAGAATTTGATTAAAGTACTGCCTGGCTTAAGGCGTAAAATATTTTTTGGTCGCAGTGGTTACAGCCTTCTCCACGCTGACGAGCGCCAACAGCGCGAAACGCGTTCGTGGATGGCTTTTCTTGATTTATCAAGAAATTGGGTTGGCCAAATATCACGGAGCAAGCTAAATAAACGTTTAGTTTATTTTTGCTCCACTAGATGGCGCTCTGCCATCTAAAAAGCACATGTGCTCGTGGTCAGGAGATGCCTTCTTTATTTTTAATATATATATATATATATACATATAGAGATGAAATTTTCTGTTGATTTTGGAATTGTGAGATTATCTTGATTTTGGTTATCTTGAGGATTAAGCTATGGCGGTGCAGTCGTGGTTGAATAATCTTGAAATAAAAAAAATAATATGGTTTTGATCAGTAATTGCTTTAATTGTGATAAAGGAATATATAAAAGAACATAATTTGATAAAAGTAATGCCTGGCTTAAGGCGAGTAGAATAAGGAAAACAAAAGATTATTTACATAATGTACAAAGGTTTTAAGTCGGCCATCGGGATAAAACAACAACGAGTTTATAGAGGGGAGAGTGACCTCTGGCGGTCGATTTAACAAAATATTTGTATCTATGAAATTATAATTTAAAATAAAATAATATTTTTATATAACATATATGTAATATTGGGTTGAGTCGACTGTCGACTCTCTGTGATAATAGGTTGGGATCCTTATCTGTGATTAGGGATCCTGTCGACTATCTGTGATATTGTGTTGAGGTTTGGTAAGCCTTTTGTAGAATCCAGTCGACTCTCTGTAATAATGTAATAATGTAGTAGTTTTACCCTGTTAGATGAATGCAGTGTGGCATGTTGGCTAGAAGCAGTCGTGCAGTCGTGGTTGTTGAGCGATGGGTGGTAAGGACACACACAAAACGAAGCGACACGTTGTAGAAGGTTCCTTGAATAGATAAAAAGCGAGCCAAAAGCTAAGATGGAGATTGAGAAGGTTTCTTACTGTTTTACATCGTCGATGAGTTGGTGACAACCGGCGACACGCAGATGGGGAACTCTGGAACTGAACTGAACTGGCTGTTGCTACGCGGCCTTTTTATACGACCGCTCTGACTAAGAGAATTGGGTCATACACGTGTCAATGTTACTCGAGAATGGCGCCAGGCTGGCGGCTAACAATCTATCTTTAGAAGTTACTTTGTAAATCTCTCTCTGGCTCTTAACTCAGCTTTTAATCTATTATATAGTTTTTTATTTATTCATCCTCAGTACATTACATTTGGTGATGCAAGGAGACATGTCAATTATGCGTATAATTAGTTGTAGTTTATAATTAGTTCTATATACAACATGACAAGCTTGTTATACGTATTACATAATATAGGGTTATTGGTTTAAATTATCATAGATTGGCCCCGTGAGTGAAAGGGTTTATCCGGGTTTAAGCGGGTAAAGCCTCTCTAACACAGGTAAGTAATTAGAATTTATTTTAATTAATTAAAACTGTGAGGGAAAAGGGCTATAACAAGATGTTTATTTGGCTATATCTGAAAATTATAAAAATAAAACTTATGTTTAATTTAAAAGTTATGATATTCATTATAAAAGAGAACTGTAGGTAAAACCTTTGTTTGCTAAAAAAAATAATGATGATGTTCTAAGAGATTGTTGGCGGGCGTTGGAAAGGGTTAGGGGTTGAAGAATATGCAATTGTAAGTGTTGCACAGACAATCAAATACTGAGATCCAGGTGCAAAGCGAGGATATAGACTTGTGCGTCTTCCTTGGCAATGTTTCACCTGTGATCCTGTATAAGGTTACAGTGCTTTGTCACAATTGTAGGGTTATTGGGTTGAAAGGTTGTTGAAGAAAAAGACTTAATATGATTGAAAGGGGTGGTAGAGCCATGCGATAAGTAGAATTGTTGGAGCGACAGTAGGTTGTCTGACTTGACTTGAAATCAAAGGTTGTGGTCCGCTAGAGCTGAAAAAAAAATTGAAAATTGAAAAAAGTGAACGCTTTGTGCATGCGTTGGTGTTGTGCTCTGCGGATGATTGAAATAAACTTTTGAAACGTGTTCAGACCAAAAAGTCGAGACTTGTACTTCTGGGGAACTGTGTTTTCAAAGAGTTTGTTGAATTACGAAATCAAAAGAAAAATTGTCAAGCAGTACTGTCGTTTCTCTACGTTGATGTGAAGCAATGGCGGAGAGAAAGATAGTAGTGTAAAGTACATTGAAGTGGTTAGTGAAATAGATTGTTGTAAACGATTGTTGTATATGCCCGATAGTTGATGATAAACAAACATTGTCATATAATAAAGTAATTAAACAAAAATATAGTGAATAAAAAGATAAAAATGTGATTGTAGATAAAAAGAGTATAAGTGGATAAGCTCAAGCATGTACTATATGACAGATATAATAATGTATTAGTAAAATATAAAAGATATAATAATGAGAATTAGTAATATATAAAAGATATAATAATGAATTAAAAATGCTTATTGAAAGAATTAAATGTTTTGCTATTGTTAAAATAAAGTTGTTAAAATAATGTTGGAATAAAAATTTGATTATAATTGAAAAGTAAAAAAAAATAAAAATAAAAATAATTATTCAAGATTTTATACAAAAAAATATAATATAATTAAAGGTTTTTAATGATTAGCTAAACAAATGGAGCAAAAAATGTCTCTTTTGAAGAAAAGTTAAAAGAAAACAAAAAATATTCGTTCCTGAAAAAAAAAGAAAGGAACATATTCACACAATGTCTAGGTGTAGGTCCAAGATTATTGGTGTCTTTAGTTTGACCTATGGGGAGGCAATGTGGCCCTATGTCGCTTTGGTCCGGTCTGAGAAGTTGGTCTTTGCCAGATCTTCCCTATTATATTATGTGAGACCAGACGGGGAGCGATCTTGATCCCTAAAAATGATGTAGTGTAGTGGAAGATGGGGACTTTGGATACATGAAGTGTGTAATGCATGTCTTAGGCGCTAAAAAGATTGCAGAGCGTTTTATGCTGTTTGGTCTGCAAAATTTTTAGGTGAGCCTACCCAAACGCCGGCTTGTTACGCTTGGGAAAAAATCATTTAAACTATTAATTTAACAGATCTTTTTTTTCCATGTAACATTGCGTTACCTAAGGAGAAATGAGAGGTTAAATCCTTTTTTATTCCTAACGAATGAGCCGGTAATGTTGTGTTTGTTCATATTAAAAACGTACCCAAAAGTCATATAATTGTATGATTGACAGTGAAGAGTGTTGAAGATTGGAACATTGTCGTGGCGATGGGTGCCATTTTGGGGATTTAATCGTCTTTTTACGATGGTATAATATGGCGTCTCATATGATGTCATTTAAAGGATCGACAACCTTATAAAAATAAGATTTGCTATAAAAGGAATTTTATATAACTTTCCTATCAGTTTTAATCTGGCAGGTTATTTTGGACACGAAAATCTAGCATTCTGCTGTGCCAAAGATACAGGCCTACTGCAATTGGATGTGTCATGTTAATCTGACGCCGCTGCAACCGGTGTCCATTTCAGCTGGGTGGCTTGTTTTTGCTGGCGGTGCGATGAGTCATTCTGCTGGCTATGGGAAAATCTCTCTACCTCCACTTGTTTCCTGACCTAATTGAAAATACTGGGGTTTAAATGTAAAAAAGGCTGTGAGCTTGTAGGCGGTATAATTCGGAAATATTGTGTTTCAAAGATATCTGGAGTCAAATGATTGAATTCAATGAAATATACATCTTGAGGCAATCGCTGTGGGTGTTGAACGAATCGGGGCTGTGGAGGTGTTATGTACAACACATCCTCTGTGTAATATTTTAATTTATTGACATGTATGGTGTCACTATCTCTATTCAAGGGCTGATTTGGGCGATCAATTCGAACGACATTTGGTGAAATTATTTGAATTATTTTGTAGGGTCCCGTAAAATATGGTGCTAATTTACCTGTGTCGGGATGTCTGTAATTTTTTACCAAAACAAGGTCATTCTCTTCGAAATGTGGTGTTCTGTGCTGCTTATCAAATGTTTCTTTATCTTTTTTATGTTTATTTTGAGTACGAGAGCTTGCTATCTCTCGAGCTATATTTATCTCGGGATATGGGTTAAGATGAGTTCTTAGATCTGGGGGGATAACATTGAACATTAAGTAGGTAGGTGGAAAACTTGTGACAGAATGGGGTGTGTTATTGTACGTCTGTGTGACGCGTTTAACTAGTTGAGTCCAGGAAGCTTTCGGATTTTCTAGATAAGCTAGTCTGAGCTTGCCTGTAATGGTCGCATTTAAGCGTTCTATTAAACCGTTTGCTTGTGGATTATTGCTGGTAGTTAGAAGAGGTTGTATACCATGCATTATTAGAAATTTACGGAATTTTTCTGAGGTAAAAGCGGGCGCTCTGTCAGATAACAGGCGTTTTGGAGATCCTTGCTGTAGTACAGTCTTGAGGGTTTGAATGTACGTTAGGGTACTGGTGGACTTCGATGGAAAGGTCCAAGCATATCGCGTTAAATGATCCACTATTACGTGTAGATAGGTCTTGGAGTGTCCATATTTCGAAAATCCAGCTATGGTATCTATAGAGATTAAGTCGAATGGTTTTTGAGGTGGTGGAATTTGTCCGAGGGCACCATAGGGTTTACCTTTGGGCCTTTTAATGATTTGGCAGGTGTGACACGACCTGACGAATTTTTCTATAGATTTAGAGATACCTTTCCAGTAGTACTGGGTAGTAATTATGCGGGTCATCTGAGAGATGCCTGGGTGGTTATATTCTTGGTGAACTTTGTTCATGAGAGTATGTTGCAGGGTTTCGGGAATTATTATTTTAGTTACACCTTTTCGGGTAATGGTATGTAAGCCGTTTGTATCAATGTTGAAGGGGGATGCTGTTGGTTGATGCTGTTTTATAATATCTGTACTGATAAATCCTACAAAGGGGTTTCTTGAGAGTAAATCTGCCTCATACTGTTGACTGCCTTTGATGTAGTGTATTTCGTAATTATAGGTAGATAGTCTCAGGCTCCATCTAAATAGTCGGCCTGACGGATTTTTTATAGTTTTAAGCCATTGTAAAGCTTGGTGGTCTGTGTATATGGTGAATTTTATACCGGTGAGGTATATTCGGAATTTGTCTACACTTTCGACGATGGCGAGGCACTCAAGTTCGGAAACGGTGTAGTTTCTCTCATGTGCCCTAAGGGCGCGGCTAAAATATTGCACAGGATGTATTTGTCCGTCTGGGTGTACCTGTTTGAGTATACCGGCAATCCCTTGGGTGGATGCGTCGCAATAAAGGCGGCATGGTAAACCGACTTGATACAAGTGTAGTACTGGTTTACTGGTTAAACTCTCTTTGAGAGTGATGAAAGCTTGTTGACAGTCTGTGTTCCAATTCCATTTTACATCCTTTTTAAGTAGTTTATTTAAAGGTGCTCGTAAGCGTGCATAATCTGCTATAAACTTATTATAAACGTTTACTGCTCCTAAAAATGATTGTAGTGTTTTTTGATTGTTAGGTGGTTTTATTGCATTTATAGTATCAAGGTTGCGCGTCTGCGGTGCATAAGTACCTGCGGTAACAGTGTATCCTAAGAAATCTATTTTTGTTTTAAAAAATGAACATTTATTATAATTAAGTTTGATGTTTTCGTGTTGACACACTGTTAGAAATTGTTGTAGGTGTTGTAGATGATCCTCTAGGGTGTCAGAAAAAATAATGAAATCGTCGAAGTAATGGGTAACAAAATTTAGTTTATATTTTTGCATGACCTGGTTTATGGCACGATGGTATATCTGTGGTGAATTTTTAAATCCGTAAGGAAGTCTACAAAATTCGTACTGACTATCTAACGTCACGAAAGCTAGTAGATTACGTGAGTTAGGTTCTATTTCCACTTGCCAATATGCGGATGCTATATCTACAGAAGAGTAATATTTGGCTTTTGACAATTTGTCAAGAATGGTTTCTATTAAGGGTAAAGGATGTACGTCTGGAGCGATGATTTCATTAAGTTTTCTGTAATCAATACAGAAACGTTTCGTTTGGTCACGTTTGGTAACAAGCGTTATGGGACTGGCATAAGGTGAAACTGACGGGGCAATGATTCCATATTGGAGCATTTGTTCTATTTGGGTTTGTATTTCTTGTTGGTCGTGTAGTGGCACTCTATATGGGCGTAATGCTATTATTTTATCTGTGGTGGTATTGATTTTTACCGGTGGTATGTTCAATTTGGGCACATTGTATTTATTAGTAGAGAACACTTGTGAGAATTCATATAGAATTCGGTGGAGTTCGTGTGGACAATGTTCTAACTGAGGTGCCGCATTAGAAGGTATAGAAATCTCAATATCATGGGTAGGAGATATAGGGGGTGAACATATAATTGGAGTAGAGTCCGCCACGTGTAAACAGGACTGGTGCGAGGGGAAAGTGGTAAACATATCAGTTTCCCTCGGTTGAGTGGAACATAAATCCTGTTTGCACTTGGTGAACTTATAGACATTCGTTGGGAGAGCATCATTATTTTGATAAATTTGGAGATTATTAAAATCTATAATTAATTTAAATATTTTAAGGGTATTAATAGATAAAATACCAAAAGGTAGTGAGGCTTCTACTATAAAAAATTTTAGTTTTTGGGTGAGGTTACCGATTTTAAGTTTTAAAAAAATATATCCAAGGGTATTTACATTGTGTGATATTGCATTTATAGTTAAACTGTACTGATGGATAATAATTTTATAGGGTAATCTATTTTCTATGGTTCTTAAAATATCTAAGTTAAGTAGGTTTATAGATGCTCCCGTGTCTATTAAAAAGGGCAAGTTTACATTTGGTGACAATTCAGTCCATATTATTAATCGTTCAACGAAAATAAGTTTCAGGTTTTCCTACCGTTGAGCTGCTCGCGGGGCTTGCAGAGTCGTCTGGGCTTGCAGCTTGGACTTGGGGAACATGGCTCGGAGGTTGGACCTTGGGCTGGGTGTGGGTACCACGTTTTGGTACAGTGGTTGTGTGTGGTCGGGCGCTGTAGACTGGGCGTGTTTGGTCCCGTGGGAACCGTCGTTCACACTGGGAGTGCCAGTGCATGGCATTGCAATACTTGCAAGGCGAGGGGGGAGGTGTAACTGTGTATGTTACACGTGATGGCCGCTGGCTGTTGTACCGCGGTGGTGGGTTGTGGTAGGTGGGGTGTGGAGCCTTGTCTACTTGGCGCTGGTTCACTGCACTGGTGGCACACTGAGTTATTCTTGACACTAGGTCGAACCATTCCTTAATGGTGTTTGGCTGCACAGTTGCGACTAATCGCTGGTCTGCGACGGGTAGGCCGTCGGTCAGAGATTCAATTAAAATGTCGGCGGGTAGGTCGAGTTTCATACCCATAACAGTTTTGTTTTGGTAGTAGTTTTCTAGGGACATTTGGGGTGTCATTTTGATTGCCAAAAAGCGTGCAAACGACGCTTCTGTCGTTGCTGGGAATAAGTCTATCAATCTCTGGCGGGCTTCAATATAATATAACCTATCTAACCGTAGGCTTCGGAAATATTGGAGGGGCTTACCTTGTAGGTAGCAGGGTAATTTGCGTAGGCGATCTGTGTAGGTCAGTTCAGTTCGGTCTGCTTGGGCATCGAAGTTGTCGAAAAAGCTTTGGGCTTCAAAAGTACCATCGTATGGACTTACGTCTATCTCCCTAGGAGATCGGGCTACCAGCAACTTACTCAGGGCATCGGCGATCTGTGTCAGTGGGTCTGCGGAGGTATCTTGGGGCGGCGCCGTTTCCTCCTCTTCCAATGTCGTTTCTTGTTTGGGGATAGTTTGTTCGGCTGTATCGTTGGACGGGTTGGTTTGCTCCTCCATCTTGCTTCTTGGCTCTTTTCTATCTGGACAGTCTTTACCTTCTTCGTTGTGGTCTCCTTCGTTGTGGTAATCCTGTCGACTATCTGTAATATTGGGTTGAGTCGACTGTCGACTCTCTGTGATAATAGGTTGGGATCCTTATCTGTGATTAGGGATCCTGTCGACTATCTGTGATATTGTGTTGAGGTTTGGTAAGCCTTTTGTAGAATCCAGTCGACTCTCTGTAATAATGTAATAATGTAGTAGTTTTACCCTGTTAGATGAATGCAGTGTGGCATGTTGGCTAGAAGCAGTCGTGCAGTCGTGGTTGTTGAGCGATGGGTGGTAAGGACACACACAAAACGAAGCGACACGTTGTAGAAGGTTCCTTGAATAGATAAAAAGCGAGCCAAAAGCTAAGATGGAGATTGAGAAGGTTTCTTACTGTTTTACATCGTCGATGAGTTGGTGACAACCGGCGACACGCAGATGGGGAACTCTGGAACTGAACTGAACTGGCTGTTGCTACGCGGCCTTTTTATACGACCGCTCTGACTAAGAGAATTGGGTCATACACGTGTCAATGTTACTCGAGAATGGCGCCAGGCTGGCGGCTAACAATCTATCTTTAGAAGTTACTTTGTAAATCTCTCTCTGGCTCTTAACTCAGCTTTTAATCTATTATATAGTTTTTTATTTATTCATCCTCAGTACATTACATTTGGTGATGCAAGGAGACATGTCAATTATGCGTATAATTAGTTGTAGTTTATAATTAGTTCTATATACAACATGACAAGCTTGTTATACGTATTACATAATATAGGGTTATTGGTTTAAATTATCATATATATATATATAAATAAAAGGATTTAAAAGCGCGAATGTTTCTTTTATACATAAAACGTACTTCTACTGTCCTTACTGCGATGAAAAAATATATTGGGAGGGCTTGGCTCATCAGCGGTGAACCCTCCCAGCGGTTTCGCCAATTTTATCCACCAGACCGCTTCTCAGAGCTCTAATATTGTATTGGATCATTCTGCTTTTATATGCTACACTAAAGGATGGAATCTTAGAAATGGTTCTCAAGTAAACTATGGACATAAGCTTATAGGACAGTAGAATCACATTCAATATATTTTTTCATCGCAGTAAGGACAGTAGAAGTTCGTTTTATGTATAAAAGAAACATTCGCGCTTTTGGGTCCTTTTGTTTTATATGTATAGATGGCGCGTTATTGCTTTGTGTTAATATATATATATATATATATGATATAATAAAATATTGTTCTGAAAGTAGAGCAATCCATACCTAAATCATTAGATAATAAAAAAGAATATATTGATTAATTAAAAGATTTATTTGCCAATATTTCGGTTGGCTGAACGCCAAACTTTATCAAGGCATTATATTTTTGTATAAACCTTATACATATAGTTTATACAAAAATGCTATGCCTTGATAAAGGTGGGCGTTCAGCCAACAAAATATACGCAAATAGATCTTTTATTCAATCAATATATGCCTTTTTATTATCATTATATATATGTATATATATATATTTAGTAATAGAAGAATCAGTAAATAGATTTATAATTAAAAAAGCATATACTGAATAAAAATATAATTAATTCACCAATATTTCAGTTGGCTGAACGCCAACCTTTTTCAAGGTATTATAACATTTTTGTGTTGTTGACATCAATATGTTGTAGTACCTTGATAAAGGTTGGCGTTCAGCCAACTGAAATATTGGTGACTTAATTATATTTTTATTCAGTATATGCTTTTTTAATTATAGATTTATATAGATTAGCTAAATGACCTTCATTTGGATTATGCTAAATATATAATGATCTAACAAATATTGATTATAACAAATTATACATTAAGATGCGAATGTTTCTTTTCACAAATAAATCAACTTCTACTGTCCTTACTGCGATGAAAAAATATATTGGGAGGGCTTGGCTCATCAGTGGTGAACCCTCCCAGCGGTTTCGTCAATTTTTAATCCACCAGACCGCTTCTTTAGAACTCTAATACTGTATTGGATTTTTATATATATAAAAAAGAGACTAGATTTTCCGCTTGAATTTTTGATCATTTTGAGGATTATAGTAATGCAGTTATTTACTGGTTCTTTTTAGTAATAAATGGTATTGATGATGCAGTCGTGGTTAAAACATTGAGAGAATAATAATAAAAACAGTTTTGATATGAGGTTTCTTTAATTTGAGCTAAGTGATATATATGAAAAACATAATTTGATTAAAGTACTGCCTGGCTTAAGGCGTAGGAATAAAAAAAAAATGAAAAGCGTATTTACATAATGTACAAATGTTTTGGGTCGGCCAACGGGGAAGAACAACAACGAGTTTTTATATGCAAAGTGTGACCTCTGGCGGTCGATTTAACAGAATATTTTTATCTATGAAATATATTTTTAAATAAATCAATATCTTAACATTTTAAATAATATCTTAATATAACATTTTAAATAATACTTTTATATAACATTTCCCCCCTGTGAAAAGAATAATATGGGTAGAGAGAAAAGTGGAAAAAATATAGTTAAAAGAAAAGATAAAATGATGATAAAGAGAATAAGGTGAGAAATAAAAAAGTGATATTCCATGATCATATTGGCTTGTTGTGAGCCAATAGATTGGAAATGGCAAAGTGATACATAATGTAATGATTGTTAAAGAGAGAAAAAAAGATGTTCCATAATCGTATTGGCTTATTGTGAACCAATAGAATGGAAAGATAAATGAGAAAATGACACATATAATATTAATGAAGAAGGAAAATAAAATGCATGATTATTAAAAAGTAAGAAATAAAAAGGGTGATATCCCTTGATCATATTGGCTTGTTGTGAGCCAATAGATTGGGAAAAACATGAGATAATGATACACATATAATTTAATGAGGAATAAAAATAAAATGCAGAATTATTAAAAGGAATATTAATGAAAAATATAAATATGATAGCATTGAAAAAAACATTGATGGTTATAAGAAAAATAAAAGGAATTTGTGAAAAAGCAATAAGTTGAGACAAAGTTTATGTACAAAAGGCAAATGTGAAAACAAGGTATGAACATGTAAAAAATTTTAAAAATAATGATAAGAACAAAGAATGGTCATTTTGAAGAAAAAAGAATCAAGGTGGACAAAACAAAAGTTGAAATTTACATATGTTGGTCTCGTTAAATTTACATATTTGTTAGGCCCGATTTCAGATATTAATTGCACATGAAACAAGTAATGGGGGCAAAAATGCAAATTTTTAAAATCAAAACATTATTAAATGAGATTAAATAAGAAAATATTAAAAGTAAGGGAATTCTAAACAAGATAGAAATGTGAAGCTATAGGGTATTGTGGTCATCAACGGAAATATATAGTAGAAATATGATTTTTTAAAATGCTAAATATAGTATAATAAAATATTGAAGATGTGGGAAATAGGTAATGTTATTTTGTTGTTGTCCTCCTGGCCGACTGTTTTACATATGGTACTATATCTTAAAATTGTTTGAAGGGTGTAAATGGTTTAACTTAAATGTAAATATTTAAAAGTAAAACATAGAATGAGGTATATTTAGTAACTAATTATACAAAGGAAAATAAGGTTTAAAAGGATTGAAGGGTATGATACTATTTAAAAGGAAAAAAACAGCTATGGTAAAATTGATATATAAAAATAATATGACAAAAAGGATATATCTAAGCAAATATGCGATTGAAAACTATTGTAAATAATGGGTGATAACAAAGTTAAAATGAGGAAAACTACGAAAGATGGTGGATACAAAGTACCTTGGGTTGGATGATGCTGGCTGGAGTTGGCTGTAGTTGACTGGTGTTGAAGATGTTGGGTGGAGTTGATCTTCGGAGATGGCTGTATGGAAGAAGACTGCTTGTAGCTAGAAACTGCTGGAGATGGAGATATCCGGAGTTGTCTGGTGTTAACTGGAATTGTTTGCTGGTTGCGTTGGAGCGGATGATGACTATGTTTGCTTGTGAGGAAGGCTATGTTTGTTTGGAGAAGGCTATTTTCGGTTGAAATGAGCTATTTTTGTAGGTGAAAATGTATATTTTTGATTGGAGAGGATTATTTTTGATTGAATAATTTGCATATTAGTAAATGAACCATTTTTAGGTGAAGGATTCGCATTGTTGAATTTGAAAATTTTGCTTTTGCCATTTTATAAAATAAACAGGCAAATATCCTGTCGACTAATTTTATATATATAAAAAAAGAGACTAGATTTTCCGCTTGAATTTTTGATCATTTTGAGGATTATAGTAATGCAGTTATTTACTGGTTCTTTTTAGTAATAAATGGTATTGATGATGCAGTCGTGGTTAAAACATTGAGAGAATAATAATAAAAACAGTTTTGATATGAGGTTTCTTTAATTTGAGCTAAGTGATATATATGAAAAACATAATTTGATTAAAGTACTGCCTGGCTTAAGGCGTAAGAATAAAAAAAAATGAAAAGCGTATTTACATAATGTACAAATGTTTTGGGTCGGCCAACGGGGAAGAACAACAACGAGTTTTTATATGCAAAGTGTGACCTCTGGCGGTCGATTTAACAGAATATTTTTATCTATGAAATATATTTTTAAATAAATCAATATCTTAACATTTTAAATAATATCTTAATATAACATTTTAAATAATACTTTTATATAACATATATATATATATATATATATAAAGAGACAAAGGTCGCCTCTCCCGTCAAAACGCCATCTTTTGACCGTCTATATGACGGGAGAGGCGACCCTTGTCTCTTTAGAACAATTTACTCCCGGGAAAATTTCCATCTATATAAATATATGTTATATAAAAATAATATTTCATTTAAAATTATATTTCATAGATTCAAATATTCTGTTTATATCTACCACCAGATGTCGGGACTTTCCCTATATAAAACCGATTGTTGTTGTTTCTCGATGGCCGGCTCAAATCTTTTGTAAATTATGTAAATAAGTTTTCATTTATTTTATCTTCACGCCTTAAATCAGGCATACCTTTCTCAAATTATGTTTTCTATATTCCAGAAGCTCAATTAAAGTTATTTCTAATCTTCACTAGTTTTATCATACTTTCAATATTTTAACCACGACTGCATTACCATATCATAATCCTCAAGATAATCAAAAATCAACAGAAATTTCTTTTTTTTAATAACAACCAAAATCAGCAGAAATCATTTTTAAATATAATATATATATATTTAATTTGATTAATATTGACAGCAATGAGTTTAATGGATTATAAATTAATTATATATAATATTTATGATCAAAAATATTCAGTGTTTTGACGTTTTGACAATAGCAAAAGAATAAAAGAGGAAACCTTTACCTTTTTCTTTAATATTTGTTTTTTGAATCGTGATTTAGATGTTATACTAGAATTTGAAAGATCAGGTAAGAACGCCCTTATAATTTCAGAATCATTTATAAAGCCTTTCACACAATGCTTTTTTTCTGATAAGGACAAGCTATTTCTGTAGAAACGTCGAGAAAATACATTTTTTTCTGGCCGAAGTGTCTTTTATTTTAAAAATATGAATGCCGGCCAAGGCAGCCTCTATCTTTAAGATTATTAAAAGGAATTACAAAAGCTTTGAGGTAGATAATGAAGAGCGCTTATCAAGAAAGCCTTGTAAGTTCTTTTAATATTAAAAAAATAGTGTCGCTACCTTTTTGATATTACATGCTTAATCCATCCGTATACTCTACGTCACATTGGCTTTGCGCAGAGGCGATATCGTAGCCGGTGAGGAACTCCAAGGCGCGATTATTGCTAGTTGGAAACTTTATGTCACATTGGCGGGAGGAGAAGCCTACTGTGAACGAGGCCTTTGCTATATCATACTTTCAAGAAAGAAAACATTGACTATTTTTAGAGGTAAATTTTCAATTAATATCTTATTTTACTTTGCTTATCCCTAGTACACATGGTACAAGCCATGATAATCATGGTGGGTAGAAGTAGGCGACTGCTTTTACTGTAAGTGCACCACATGTCTACACATGTGAAAAGCATTTCGACTTTGCACTTACAAATGTGCCAGAGCCCCGTTTTGTTACTTGCACTCGCTGGTGGGGTTGGACTTTTGCAAGAATCGGGGGCCATCGGAGCATTTTATTTATTTATTTTTTATCAGAAAAAAGTGCTCAATGCGGGAATTAAACCCGGGTCGTTGCGGTCGAAAACCAATCATTTAGACCATCCTTCCACCGACCTCCCGTTATTTTCCTTTGTATTTATAATAATGGAAACTCGCTCTGGAAAGCTAAGAATGAGAGAAAAAACATGAGTAATGAACCAATTAAACATCAACCTGGTGAAATAATAGAAATGGGTGTCATAGGATGTAACTATGGAAGGATTGAGAAAAGGGATGATAGGGCTTGTGGCGACATGGGCACAAACGGCTGACTATGGGACGGACAGGGTATTACTGTGGACAAATTGTCGGCATCTGTCCACTAGGATTACCGGTCGCAGATGTTCTTCGTGAGGATTTGTTTCCGATTAGCTCTGTAATGGCTGCGGTCAGATAAGTCGCTGGGTTGGATCATCGCGGCCTGTCTGGATCTATAGGTGGTCTCGACAATCTGACACAAGAGCACTTATCTGTATCTTGATATAAGAGAATTGCCATATACAGTAGAACCTCTCTTTAGCAGACACCCCACACCTCTCTACAAAGGACAGTTTTCATTTGCAAAATTACCATTTTTACTATTTAGCAACTCTCCGGTTAAAAGACACCTCTCCCTAAAGGACAATTTGTCTCTGCAATTAGATCTCCTTTACAGGCAGGTTCTACTATACTTTTATAAAAATGTTAGAAACCTTTTTGAGGAAATTTGATTAAATTCATTCTCACATACAGATTTACATTGTACACATTTTGGATTGCCGCCGATTTCGAAGAGTAATTTGATATAGTGAACGAATTCAGCAATTTTTTATAAGTGCATGGAACAAAAGATTCTTCAGAAATTCTTGGAATTCCTTAAATAGTTAGAAGACTGACAAATATTTTTCACAGAATGACAAAAAAAAACTGCTGTATCTTTTCTTGAAAATGAAGATACTTCGGCCAGTAAATATTTTTATTACCTCGACGTTTCGACAAAAATCTTTTGTCCTCGTAAGGAGCAAACAAAAATTAAACTTTTATCAAGGCGTTAAAAATCTTTATAAAGTTCCAAGGGCGTTCTCACTCGATATGCTGTATCTTTATTCAACCATTAACGTTTTTTGATACTTTATCTGTATGTTGAGTGTAAAATCATTTTTTAATGTAGATTTTCCAGTTTTAAAAGTTTATATCAATTCATTATGAAGGTTTAGGAGGACTGGTAAAGGAAATAATAATTCTAACTACTCAACAATTATCTTAGTTACTATATGCAGGGAAGCATCAGGGCGAAGAAGAAAAAAATATTCTATGTTTTTATGCTTTCAGCTACAAAAACATATATGCATAGATAAAGGGGCAACAAATACTTACAAAAGATCCCTTAATAGGTGAAAAAAGTTTTTTTTTACCAGGTTTTTATATCATTTTGTGAAAAATTATGGTCATTTTTCTTCTAATTATTTAAAAAATACCAAAAATATTTCGGAAGGATTTTTTGCCCAAAGGACTCTTATAAATATTTGTTGAATTCGTTCACTATATCAAAGTACTCTTTAAAATCCGCGGCAAGCCAAAATGTTTTTTTTTTCTTCTTATCCTTAGTACACGTGGTACAGGCCATGATAATCATGGTGGGTAGAAGTAGGCGACTACTTTTACTGTAAGTGCACCACATGTCTACACATGTGAAAAGCAGGTCGACTATGCACTTACAAATTTGCCAGAGCCCTGTTTGGTTACTTGCACTCGTTGGTGGGGTTTGACTTTTACAAGATTCGGGGGCCATTGGAGAATTTTCTTTCTATTTAATCAGAAAAAAAGTGCCCAATGCAGGAATGGAACCCGGGTCGTAGCGGTCGAAAACCAACGGTTTAGATCATCCTTCCACCGACCTCTCAAACCAAAATGTATCCAATGTAAATCTGTATTTGAGAATGGAATTAATCAAAATTTCTCAAATATTGTTCATGTTCAGTTCGATAATTGTAGACAGTGGCTATGTGGTTAAAAGAAGCAGTGCTGAATAATTCGATCCCCTCAACAGTGTGTGATCCATCAATGAACACAAATATATAGATGACATCGATGAGGAGGTAAAAATTGAAAAATTTACTTATTACACATGTATAACTCCATATATTCATGTAGCTGGTTAGCTTTAATGCCTATCTTACATTGAGTAAATCCATTTCATTGAAGCAATTAGTCCTTACTGGTAATGCCTACTCTAGGTCCAAAAGATCTAGAGAGAGAGAGAGAGAGAGATTGAAACCACTTTATTACATCGTTCATATAAGATTATATATATATTAAAAATAAAGAGAAAAACTATATAATTTTCACCCAGAACAAATCTTATAATTTACTCATCTCCCATAAATTGGACCCAGCAGGTCAAATATTTGGGAGTCACTTTCGATTCTAAACTGAAATTCACCAGCCACGTGAAGGATATAATAAGAAAATCTAAAATAGCCAAAGCCTCATTATCAAATTGTTCAGTTCAAAAAGTGTCATCCTTGCGCAGGGGCCATGCTAATCTTCTCTGTATCGTTCCAATTTTAGTATATGTACCGCCGAACAAGCGTGTACAAAAAGTGGTTTCAGTTCAAAAAGTGGTTTATCTGTTAACCAAAAATTTACTTTATACAGAAGCTGTATTCTCCATATAGTAACATACGCATTGCCTGTATGGTTTAAATACATAACCTTGACTGATAGGAAAAGAATAGATGCATTCATGAGAATTTGTTTAAGAAGTACTGTAAATGCCCCATTTAATCTATCAAATGCAATTTTAAAGCAGGACTTAAACCAGCCTAATATAGAAGAAATATACATATCCTCGACCCAGAAATTATATCTAAAACTCTCTACTTCCCAAAATCCAGTTATACAAGAATTGTTCCAATTTGATGGAGACCTCAATCCAAGACATAAAAGACCTGGACTTCACTCTACCTGAACTGTGACCTTCCAGTCAGTTCTGAAGGCCATTTTTTAGAAATTCTTGATGCCTAACATCCAGGACAAAGTGACTCGTGAGCTCTATGCTCGAATGGTACACTGTAAATTTGAGAGGAAATAAATAAATAAATATAAAAAGATAAAAAATAAGTGAGTCAGGTGTTGATATTAAAAATAAAGAAAGCATATCCTGACGACCAGGAGCACATATGCTTTACAAAAGACAGAGCGCCAACAGCGCGAAACCGTTTGTGGATGACTTTTCTTGATTTATCAAGAAATTGGGTTGGCCAAATATCAGGGAACAGGTTAAATCAATGAATAGTTGATTTTGTTCCACCCGAAGCGCTCTGCCTTCTGTAAAGCACATGTGCTCCTGGTCAGGAGATGTTTTTAGATGGCAGAGCGCCATCTAGTGGAGCAAAAATAAACTAAACGTTTATTTAGCTTGCTCCGTGATATTTGGCCAACCCAATTTCTTGATAAATCAAGAAAAGCCACTTATCTTTTATTTTTTTTCTATTGTTTTTTCATGTGTTAAGCGTCTTCACGCAAATTTGGCCTTAAATACCCATTTCTTGATTTTTCGGGAAGCCATTGGGACCAAAAATCATTTTGGTCGCAGTGGTTACAGCCTTCTCCACGCTGACGAGCGCCAACAGCGCGAAACGCGTTCGTGGATGGCTTTTCTTGATTTATCAAGAAATTGGGTTGGCCAAATATCACGGAGCAAGCTAAATAAACGTTTAGTTTATTTTTGCTCCACTAGATGGCGCTCTGCCATCTAAAAAGCACATGTGCTCGTGGTCAGGAGATGCCTTCTTTATTTTTAATATATATATATATATGAAGTTAAAAATAAATATATACAATGAATAAGAATATATAATAATAAGATAGAGTTCGGCTAGAAATTCTTTATATTATCTCGACGTTTCGGCAAAAATATTTTGTCCTCGTCAGGAGCGAACAAAAGAATTTTGTCGAAACCTCGAGATAATATAAAGATTTACTGGCCGAAGTATCTACAATTTTGAGAACTATGAATGCCGGCCAGGCAGCTTCTATTTTCACGATAAGAGAGAGAGAATATTATTGTCATTTATTAAGTTGACACATACGTTCATGAAGCTACGTACAGAAGTCACTAACTACCCGAGATGTACATCTGACCTATGTCTACTTGGTTTTATTTACAATGTTAATGGAAGTCCAATTACTGAGGTGGGCAGATTTCTTTCTTAAGATATTTTCTAGGAATTCTGTACTTAGATTGGTGATCTCTAGAAGGGTGACCGTCAGGTATCTTTGGTATTAGAAGGTTGGGCAGGTGAAGAGGTCCACGGTTTGTTCGTCCCCTTGGCAATGGAGGCAAGTTGAGTCTTCTTTCAATTCCCTTGTTAAGTTTGCTTGAATGTAACCATGGTCAGTTAGACATCAATTGTGATCATAATCAATTAGAATAGATCAAATATTTTTATTTATTCTCTCATTTCTCTTCCTCAATTAAACTTCTCTCAATTCCTCTCTTTAATATAATATAATATTCAAATAAAAGGAATTTTCAATTGAATATAGATGATTCTCTTCTTCTTAGATGAGATAGTAAAACTAAAAGGCTTTAAATCAAACAACGAAATTCCTAACTTAGGCTGAAAATTGGAAGAGTTCCAAATATACATATATATATATATATATATATATATATATATATATATACTGGAAAACTGGAATATCTCTGTGAATATATATTCTGCATGGATATTATAGAGAAATGTAATTTTCTATTAATTTATCCTTCAGATATTTTGTTATCCAAATTTGAGATATTTGTGTTCTTCTGTGCTAAAATATAAAGATATTTATTCATGAATGTGTGTGCAATTTGCAAAAATATCAATAATCATTTTTAGGAATTTCGAGAATATTGTGTAAATATATACAACTGTAATATTTGAATAATATTTTTCGCCATACCTATTCACACATTACATCTTTAGATAAGTAAAATACATATATGTCGATCTCTATCCAAGTCAGTATATATACACACACACATACAGCTTTATCAAGACCACAGGTCTTATACAGATTCACCACAGGAAAGAAGCGTAGATGGAGCTTCTACACTCCAGGTAGCACAGAACCCAACAGTATCCAGTTCCGACACATGTCCAGTGACCACAGAATCCACCGCGCATAGGTTAGCGTATCACTGAAAAGACGAGTGTGGAATCAACCGCGTTTTAGTCTTTGCTTTCCTTATCCAAATGGACTACGACATTCGGCGATTCTATTAATCTCAAGTCAGTATATTTATCAAATTCTAACTCTTTAGTATATAACACTTATTCGAAAAAAGCTGTCATCTCTTTCCTGTGGGAAAGCTAGTTAATCAAATATTATAATTCCTTACACTATATTATTTGGCAAAAAAGGTTTATTGGATATAATTTAAGAAACTTCTTCACGAATAACTTTTTTACCAAATAAGATACTTATCCAATTAAAAATTTCTTAAAGAGAGTGCAAACTTCATACCTATCTGATATATATTTACATATATTTACCTAAGATAATGATAAGTTTGGTGAGAGAGGTCAGTGGCTATCTTCCTTAATGTTTAATTCAACAACTTCTTCGGTACAATTAGGTGTGATGGAATGACCCGTGTTTTTTCCCCAGGTCTCAAACGCTGGGTAATGGGCTGGGCGTTGTAGACATTCACGTGGTGAAAATGGTGTTAATTGATTATTTGAGGCACTCTATCACTGGCCACTGCAGCCGAGGAAGGAAAAAAATGATTTAGATTGATCTAACATGCAAGGAACCGCTTGGGAAATTATGGTCTAAATCACCTGAAGTATTTGCTTTAGGAATTAGCATCTTAATATTCAACCTTTCCACAAATTCATTCTATACATATTTATATCTTCTTTCTACCTTTTTGGTGATCGGTTTAATTGTGGCTAGTGAATTCTGTGAGTCCACTTACCTTGGAAAAGATAGATTTGTAATATATGAATTATCCTTTTTTTCAATATTTGATAGTTTTTTCTATAATATATGTATGTTATCATGGTCATTTAGTCATATAGAAAAGACAAACGACAGGATGATAATGGAATTTAGTTTAAACCAAAGCAATTAAACCTTATTTAAATAAGTAAACAGATAGGTAATGAGAATATTTTACTTTGTAGCAGAATATTGAAATTAGCAATCTGTTAAAAAAATAATGAATATTTTTCTACTTTTAAGGGAGCTGTGACCTACAGCTTGCAAATATTGTTTCTACTGACAATGGATCTGACGTTTTCAAAGCTTGATTCTAATAGCTTTGTGTTCTCTTTTTAGCGGCATAGCGTAGCGTCTAAAGGGACACTATAAAATAGCGTATTCCACTTGATATATAAATTTTGATACGTTCCTTTAGAAAAAGGCATTTTGATCATGTCATAGTTCACAAAAGGGGGGTCGTTCAGGGAGGTGGTATATTATAAAATTGGTCGTTCCCAGAGGTTCTACTGTAGTTTAGAAACACTTCAATAATCGACATAGGGAGGGAGTAAATATTTAAAGTCCCTGGCCACTTCTGGGAAGTAGACATGGCGAAGTTACGTGCCAAATTCTTGCTCCATAACCTTAAAATTTTAATGGGAAAATTTACTTTAAAATTTTATCGCCGTTTATTTACTTTCCCCGCTATTATACTTTCATAACTTCTGTTCTTCTTTCTGGGTCCAGTGACTTGTGTGTATACTAATGAGATTAATATTTATCACCTTTCACATATATATGTTATATTAAAATTATATTATATTTTAAAATTATAATTCCCAGATCAAATTACTCTGTAAAGTGTACCACCAGAAGTCGCCGCTTTCCCCTATATAAACTTATTGTTGTTGTTTCCCGTTGGCCGGCTCAAATCTTTTTGTAGATATGTAAATATGTAATATTTTATTTTCTTTATTCTACTCGCCTTAAGTCAGGTTTCACTTTCTCAAAATATGTATTTTATATTTTTCATAAGCACAATTAAAGCTAATTCTGATATTAACTATTTTTATTTATATTTTCAAGATTTTCCACTACTACATATCAATACCATTCAGTACCTATGTACTCCATAGAAACAGCAAATTTCATAATATTCATGTATCAAGCACAGATTATCAATAATTCTATAAAATACTCAAAAATCAATACAGAATCTTTTAATAATATATATATGTTTAAAATAAAAGAATGAGATTTTCTGTTAATTTTTGATTATCTTGAGGTTTATGTTATGTCAATGCAGTCGTGGATAAAATCTTGTTAATAATAAAAATAATGAAGTTTAGAAATAGCTTTAATTGAGCTCATGGAATATATAAGAAAAACATAAATAGATAAAAGTACTGCCTGGCTTAAGGCGTAAGAATCAAAAAATTGAAAAACTTATTTACATAATGTACAAAAGATTTGAGCCGGCCATCGGGAAACAACAACAATGAGTTTTTATAGGGGAGGCGTGACCTCTGGCGGTCGATATAGCGTTTGTATTTGCATTTAGTATTTGAATATATGAAATATAATTTTTTTTTAAATAAAATAATATTTTAATATAACATATATGTGTTATATAAATATATAATTTAAAATTATATTGTTCTAGAATACAAAACTACTCTGTTAAGTTTACCACCAGATGTCGCGGGTTTCCCTATTTAAATCTATTGTTGTTGTTTCCTGTTGGCCGGCTCAAATCTTTCTGTAGATATGTAAATAAGTCTTTTGTTTTCTTCTTCAAGCCTCGAATAAGGTAGTACTTTCACAAATTATGTGTTTTATATTCCTTAAGCTTAATTAAAGCTAATTCTTAACTATTTTTATTAATGTTATCACGACTGCAATATCACAAACATACTCAGGTATTCTTAAACAACCTATGAGCAAATTCTATATCTTTTGAAAAAAATATATATATCGAATTAAAAAAAAAAACAGAAGACTTATATTTCGTACTCTGCAAAAATAATATTAAAACTCAATTGGGTCATTTTAAATTTTTGTGTCTCAAACTTCAGAAATAGATTTCATGGAATAAAGTCCGACTTAGACTGATGAGGGCCATTAGCCATAAACAATGGTCACCAGGTGGGCGCTTCTCAGCTTGCCAAAGCTGTTCTTGTGGCTTTGTCATCGACCCGAGGCCGCTAGTTTGTGGCAACGGTCAATAGATGGCGTCTAGCTTTGACGTCTATTTTGACGGGAGAAAGGTGTCGTTTATCTTTATAGATAGGAGGAATGTTTATTTTGTCAGAAAAAAAGTATATTCATTATAATAAATTATTTAAATATTTTATATAGATCATTACGCATTGCCTATTAAATGGTCACTGTATATTTAAAATAGAAAGTAGCGTTAAATGTGTATATATTGTCGCGTATAAAGCCTGAAAACATCTACAACCTCCGCCAATAGATGGCGCTTTCGCCTATTTCTCGTTTGGGCCTTGTGCGGATATCACCGACTGCTGTCGGTCCTATTTCCTGGAGCAAATAGTTGTAAATATGTGTTTATATTGGTTCTGGTGTATAAATAAATGTAAATACCCATTGGACGTTATTCTAGTTATATGTAATTTGTTGTGAAAATGACAATAAAAGGAGTAGTGTTAGAAGTCTCGGTGCCGGTTGCTGTTGTTCCTCTCGCCATCGCCACATCGCTGCTGCTACTCTTCTGGTAAGTCTCTCGTGTCCCCCCACCAGTGGTAAGGCCGAGAGATACTGCCAGAGGTAAGGAGTTCCACTTGAGCAGTGGTTCTCGGACGTCCTTGGGTGTTCTGCAGGGTACAGCTGCAGAGGGATCCACGGGTAGGTGATCCACGGCGGAAGAAGCGCGTCGTCGCGAAGAACCGCAGAGTGGTCAGTGCGTGACAATATTTTTGAATGAATCCCTGGACAACTTGATTTCTCTTTTCTTGCTGATTCATTCAGAAGATTTGTATATGGGGCTCTGGCGGCCCTAATAAAAGACTATGGTAGTATATAGCCTTAAATACTGGGTTGGGCAAATATCAGGGAACAGCCTAAATCAATGTTTAGTTGATTTCTGTTCCACCAGATGGCGCTCTGCCATTTGTAAAGCACACGTGCTCCTGGTCAGGATATGCCTTTTTGTTATTAACACCTGACCGTCATATTTTTTCTCTTATTTTTCCATATAAATATATATTCAAGATACAATTGTGAAAACGTTTAAAATTACGAAATATTTTCTCACACAATGAGTTTCATATATTCATTTCATATTTGCCAAATAACTTACTCATTCTGTATAAGGTTATACTCGTTTTCTTTGTATGCAAATATCAGACTCACCTAAATTGTAGGTATTATGTAAATTTATTTTCTTTTTGTTGTTTTTGTGTAATGTATAAATATATGTAAAATAGATATGTAAAATAGATTAGGATAAAAGGAAATTTTTGATTAATAAAGGTCAGTGTGAAAGTGAGGCTGGTCTCGGGCGTCTTTACTGAACCTCCTTTACAGTTTGAAATTGTCTCCACGTGGGAGACTGGTCCCTCAATATCTGATTTTAAGGGCGCATAGGGCAGACAGTCCTTACCGCGTCAACACATTCTTTTTAGCACATCTGCCACAAAGTGGGAGGTTAAATGTCGTTCCAGTTTATCGCTATATCGTTATTGATTAGCTAATGTAAGTGTTTTATCGTCGTCTCTCCATTCACCAACACGTGGGCAAATAAGGCTTTTATTGCCAACACAAGATAAGGTACAAGACTAACTTAATGTTCTACTGGACTGCCGCTCTAAAACTAACAACGGTATTTATATGTTACAAAAGCATAGCCAACAACTATGCAAAATAGTGCAGATACAAGAATTAAATATGCTAATGCACAACAGTAAGGTAAATTTTAAAGCATCGTATTTGAAGTATCTATTTTTACTCAGTAATATTTGAAGCTTATTTTCAACTATATCAATACAGTAGAATATCTCACGAGCGACTATTCAAAAAACACAGAATTCCTAGTTGGTTCTAGAAGCATTCTGTTATTGCATGTTGTCTAAAAGACCAGGTAAAATAGTTCTTTTAAATCAAAGTTTTAAGAATAATTGCGAAAGTATACGGATATAATAGATCAAAAGCAAAATTTTCAACAAGATTCTTTATTTTTCTAATAATTTTTAACACACACACACAAATCCTTAATTAAGACACCAATTTATACAGATTCTCTTCTCTAATTGCCTGCTTGCAACGATATCCTCACGATGATCAATCACCATCATGTAGTGATGAAGAAAACGATGAATCTACGTTATTTTTCCTACTTACTGCTTTGTAAAATTTGTATAGGGACAGAGAAACCATTCGACTTGATATGACGCTGGTTGAAATACTTGGCTAAAAGGTGCTAAATGACAATCATTTGAGAATTAGCTAAACACTTAGCCCTTCTTGGTTTCACAAAAGTGGTCGCTTAATGAGGTGGTCGCTCATAGGAGATTTACGGTCGTAGGTCAGTCACCTCACATCTGAGGACTTACCACAATATCTCTTCATTGTTAAAGAACTTGGTCCGCCTATCCTGTTTGTTCCAGCGTTAGCGTACAACAAGATCCAGTTCTTAAATATTTCGCTTCTCCTTTTCCCCTTTCTTTTAAATCCCCTTATTTTACTGTCGAATTTGTTTTTCCAGTTCGTTATCACTCCGAGTAATATGTTCTTAAAATTTATAATTTCTTGATTCAATTATGTTAATGTGAACCGCTTGATTCTATTCAATTTGGAAGGAAAATTCTCTCGGGGATGTTGAACAGCGTCTATTTTTGCTCCAGTGTTAGCCCATATAGGATCTTTAATTGATTCATCCAACTATATCGACATCTCTTGTCTTCTGCATGCCCTGCCTTGTAGAATCTATTCTTCCAATCCTTCGTCTCTTTGACTGATATGCCCGTAGTATATAACTTCTTACAATCAGGTTACTAAGTCAGCTTTACCATCTTAAAGATAGAAGTTGCCTAACCAGTATTCAGAGTTCTGTAAATTAAGATACACTTCGGCCCTAGAGAAAGAAAAGGTTTTTATTTTCTCAGCGAAACTTCGGCCAGAAGAAAAAGTTTTTTTTTCTCTAATTTTTTTATAAAAACCTTTTTTTCTGGCCGAAGCGTCTCTTTATTTTAAGAACTAAGTCAGCTCTCTCTCTCTTATTTAAAAGATCTATTTATTAATATACTCTCGTTGTGTTTATTAGCATAATTATTTATTTATAAAATAATATTTTTGATATTTTTGCATAGTGTAGTTTTGAAAGGTTTGTGTTTTTCAGATCTACTGACTCATTTCAACAGCGCTGAATAGTGGCGTGGGAATCATCATTCAGGGTAAAGAAGTGTGGATAGATCAACTAAAATTAAGGTAAATGTTTAAACGTATTATTTTTCTAAGTAGTTAGTTATGAACAATGGAAACGGGAAGTTTTACAATGTACAGTGGTACCTCGACATACGAGCGCCCCAACATACGAGTTTTTCGAGATACGAGCCGACGAGCAAGTGATTTTTTGCTTTTAGTTACGAGCGAAATTCGAGATACGAGTTCGGTTCGGTAGTGTTGAAGATATTAATCTGTGATTTTAAATGTTTCTTTTTGACCAGTACTTTTGTTTTGTTTTTGCTTTTCCTAAAATGTTTCTTTCTTCTTCTTCATTATTATTTGTTCTATATGCAAAGCTTTGTTTTTTGAGACTTGAATAAACAAATTCAAGTTTATTATATTTTTGTGTGCTTTTAAAGTTAAAACACAACAGGTAGTAACACGCAGTCGCGCTATCACGATCAGTTAGCAGCGTGCTTCCGCTGTGATAATTTGTGTTTTATGTTCGCGTTTTGTGTTGCGTTTACATTTTCAGTTTTAGTTCATTTATTTTTATAACCATGGATCGGAAGAAAGTTTGTAAAAAGTCAAGTGCTTAGAAAAAGATGATGAGTATTGAATTAAAACGTGAAATTATAGAAAAACATGAGCAAGGTGTTCGAGTTGTTGACTTGTCGAGGCAGTATGGCCGTAGTACGTCCATGATATGTTCTGTGCTTAAACGGAAGTAGTCGATAAAGAGTGTAACACCGGCTAAGGGCCTTACGATAATTTCCAAGCTGCGAACCTCCCTTCATGAAAATATGGAGAAACTTCTGATGGTGTGGGTGACAGAAAAGCAGCTCCAAGGACATACCTTGACGCAGACCATCATTTGTGAGAAGGCAAGAGCGATCTACGGAGATTTGCTGAAGCAAACCCCGCAGACTTCCATCGACGAGGCATCGGAAGAGTCATTTAAAGCCAGCCGAGGCTGGTTTGAGAATTTTAAAAAGAGGAGCGGTATTTGAAATGGAAAAAGCTGTGGCCTGAAGCTGTAGCTGAAAGGATCTATGAAGAATTGGAACCCGGTGTTTCAGTAGAGGAGGAGATTGTATCTCTGGGGAAATCCATCGGTTTAGAGGTGGAAGAGAGAGACGTGAACGAGCTCATCGAGGAGCACACCCAGGAACTGACGACTGAAGAGATACAAGAGTTACAGTCACGGCAGCATACTGAGGTTATGCAAGTAATTGGTTTTGAGGAGTCAGAGGAGGAGGTTATTTCTACAAGTGAGATAAAGGAGATCTTAGGAATGTGGGAGAGAGTTTCACAGTTCGTGGAAAAAAAAACACCCAGAAAAAGTTGCAACAGGTCGTGCATCTGACTTTTTTAATGACACTTGCCTAACTCATTTCCGGAACATTCTGAGAGGGAGGAAGAAACTAACCTCCTTGGACATGTTTTTTCTAAACGGCCTACAGGTGAAAGCGAGAAAAATGTAGCAAAAAGGCAAAGACCAGTGAGGATATCTAATTTATTTCTTTACATTCTCTTTTATGTTTTTGTGCAATAAATATTTGATATTTATAAATACGTTTTTATTATTTAAAACCACGTAACAAAAATAACTGGGGTGACATTTTGGAGGTTGTAACGGATTAATGGTAGTTCAATTGTTTTGTATGGGGAAATTTGCTTCGAGATACGAGTAATTCAAGATACGAGCAAGGTTGCGGAACGAATTAAACTCGTATGTCGAGGTACCACTGTATATTTATAATATATAATATAATCTCTATATATATATATAAGTCAATGTCTGTCTGTCTGTTTCGCGATAAACTCAAAAACTACTGAACCAATTGGTACCAAATTTTGCATGTCGCTTTTTATAAACCTGAGGAAAATTTTCGGCTGCATTTTGATTAATATTTTTGGCTCTTTCTTTTTTTCATTTGAAGAACTTTTTTTTTACGCGGACTAATCCGGAATGGAATGAATACCTAAATATGGCCTTTTTTTTTAAAGCATCGGTGGTTCAGTGGTAGAATGCTCGCCTGCCACGCGGGCAGCCCGGGTTCGATTCCCGGCCGATGCATTTTTTTTTTACAATTTTTAAAACTCATTTATATTATATATAATAAAAATAAAGAAGGCATCTCCTGACCACGAGCAAGCTATTACGGAGCAAGTTAAATAAACGTTTAGTTTATTTTTGCTCCACTAGATGGCGCTCTGCCATCTAAAAAGCACATGTGCTCGTGGTCAGGAGATGCCTTCTTTATTTTTAATATCAACACCTGATCCACTTATCTTTTATTTTTTCTATTGTTTTTTCATTATATATAATATAAATATAAATTATTATATCAACTATATTAATTAAATCAAATACCTAAACACTAATATAATACAATTTTTGCCATCACACACACTTTTTCCTGTAGTTTATGTGTTACTTCTGTATTGCTATTTTATGGCACTTCTAATATATATTATTGATATACTTTTAGTATGAAGGAAATTGCACCCAAGGGATTTATCGGGCGAAGCCGGGTCATTCGCCTAGTATAATATAAAATACCCATTCAAAGAGTCTACCAACAGTATCACTATAAAAGGAAGTTCCAAAAATGCAATATAACAGCGGTATGGTAGATTAAACTGACGAAACCGCTGAGAGGGTTCACCACTGATGAGCCAGGCCCTCTCATTAATTTTTCCATTGCAGTAAGGGCAGTAGAAAATTCTTTAATATCAAAAAGAATCTTACGCCTTTAAAATAGTTTTGAATTTTGACAATGTAAATTGTCGATACGAAGGAGATTCAGAATGATAAACTCTCTAAACATCACAATTTGACGTACCACTAACTCTTATATAAGGTTATCCCAAAAGTTCCTGTTTTTCTTATTACTTGGCGAATAATATGTATTACGGCGAATACATAATAATACATAATACAATTATTTTATACATTATACAAAGACGCGGTCTTAAAGAAGCGGTCTGGTGGATTAAAAATTGGCGAAACTGCTGAGAAGGTTCACCACTGATGAGCTAAGCCCACCCAATATATTTTTTCATCGCAGTAAGGACAGTAGAAGTTTGAATTTTTTGTGAAAAGAAACATTCGCGTTTTGGTGTTTTCATTTGTATTATATAGATGGTGTGTTATTGCTATGTAACAATTACTTTATACATAATACAAATAGATTATAAATAACGGCGAATAATATTGGTATTTCAATTTTTACACAAGTTTTTACGAGATTTTGGGATAACCTTGAAGTTTAAAGATCGGGTTTTGCAGTAATGTAATAACTTCCAATTCCATCTATGCTTGTTTTTATATATATTTATAGATGGCGATTAGTGTTTAGCGTCAACTTCGAAAGGAGATGGGAGTTCTTTCGGGAGGAAACTTATCTACAAAATCAAAAGTCCCTTTTCCTTCAATATAAAACGTCCAAACAAGACGCCATCTATTAACCGTCTTCGCAAACTAGCGGCCTCGGGTCGGTGACAAGCCACACCATCAGCTTTGGCTAACTGAGAAAGCGTCCAGTTTAGCAAAATGGCGTCTATTTTGGACTTTTAATTTGACGGGTGAGGTGACCTTTGTTTTTGATGTTCGAAAGGAGAGGTGAACCTTTTTTAGGATCAATATCGGATATTTCCATATATTTATAATTGAAGAAATACAAAATACAATGAATACTGATAATAATTTATATAAAAAAGGCATATATTGGATTGAATAAAATATTTATTAGTTTTTAAGTTATATTAGGATATTAGGTTAATAAAAATAAATAATCCTTTATAAAATATAGTTCGTAATAAAATCTCCTAATAAAATATCTGCCTATCATCCCAAGAAATGTATATGTTTAATATAACGTTTATAATATTACCTGTTTTCAACTGTGTGTGTGATATTTATTGTTGACGCGTATCTAAAAATTAAACAATTTCTACTGCCTTTACTGAAACGAAAAATTAATGGGAGGGCCTGGATCATCAGTGGTGAACCCTACCATTGGTAGATTAAACTGGCGAAACAGCTTGGAGGGTTCACCACTGATGATCCAGGCCTTCCCATTAATTTTTATTGCAGTCAGGGCAGTAGAAATTGTTTAATTTTCAAAAGAATCATATGCGTCTATAATAGTTTTGAATTCTAATAACAGATGGCGCGCTAAAATATCATATTAATATTGTTAAATTGATTTTCTTTTCTGGTAGGTATATCACAATGGACCAGCATCAATGTTGAATTACACGATCATGAAATCCTCTTTTTCTTGTTATTTCCTTATTAATGTAATACTAAGCATTTAAACATAATGGATTCTGAGCAATTCCTCTACGCGATATTCAATTCGAATCCGAAATAAAATGGAATAAAGTTATCTACAATAAAAGTCTATCAACTTGGGACGTTAGAAAAAAAGGTTTAAAGGAATCTACCTCAAGTTAAATTATATTGTTTAAATTTAAACACAAACGTGGTGGGGGAGGTTTTAAATTTGGGATTTGTACGTGGAGAGGGTTTCCTTTGGGAAATATCGTCTTCAGTTGGTGGGGAGGTATTCTTTATTAAACTTGCCGGGAGGAAGGTAATCTATAAATTATATACCATAGCGTCTCAATACAGATCTGACTTAGATTCTAACATAGTTAAACCTTTATATATATATTGTAGCGAAGAAATACTTTATTATTTAATTTAATTATTCAATGAAAATATTTCATTGCCTCCAGAACTCCAGATTTTTATAAAACTGGAATATACCAGCTTGTTTCTCGTTGGAAAAGATGTATCGATGCCAATAGTTTTTATTTTGATTAATAAAGGTTTGCTTGTAACGAGTTATTGCTTTAAAAGTTGTTACTACAAATCGGCCATTATTTTTTCCTCAACCCAATATTTAACATAGATTATAACTCTGTATTCATGAAATGATCATATTTTGTTCCATAGCTTGCTTGTTCAATATTCTCTAGCTGTAGATAGTTGTTCTTGTTTGATAATTGTCGACTAGTCGTAGTGACGTCATCAATAAATACTTTTATATCTTAAGATATTATGATGCATTAGCGCGCCATCTGTTATCAAAATTATAAACTATTATAGACGCATATGATTCTTTTTAAAAATAAACAATTTCTACTGTCCTTACTGCAATGGAAAAATTATGCCCTTCCATTAATTATTCCATTGCAGTAAGGACAGTAGAAATAGTTTATTTTTAAAAAGAATCATATGCGTCTATAATAGTTTCCAATCTTAAGATATACACACACACACAAACCTTTATTAAGACACACAGGTTTTACAGAGGATTCTCCTTGGGGATACAAGACGGAGAAACCTTTGAAAGTGGGAAATATACAAAGGGGTAAAAATGGGGAAAGATTATATACACATGATAAATATATGCAGATTATTATTTTTTTGAATGATGCTATGGAAAATAAAAATATGGATTTGGAAAAAAAAAATTGGAAATATGGATGGAAGAAGTGGAGAGCGAAAAGAGGAAAGAAAACAGGTATTTACATATGGAACATACATATAATGGAACAAGTCAATTTAAGCTCTTCTGCTCACACAGCACAGGTGGACCATGGCTTTTTTCAAAAAATCTTTAAGAGATTTTCCAGGAAAATCCGAGTGTTCAGAGTTGTAAGGTAAACACCGTTTTATCGGTGTGGGGTTGGCTTATCGTACCTGCCCAAACAAATAATTGGCTCTGTCCTCCTCATCAAACAGAAATATTTGGTATGTTTGGAAATCTTAAGATATACAAAGATTTGTTTTCTCTACGTTACAATATTTGATAAGCTTTAGTCAAAACCGCATCGGACTAAATGCTAGGTAACAACTATTCGCGTTATAATAATTCAATAAATTGTTTATTTGATAATTAGTTTAAAGCGAAAACTAAGGCTTCCAAGGATCATTTTTTTATCTTGAATAAAATCCCTAGCTATATGGCATGAAGGTATTTCTATAGGAGAAACACGATACAAAAATTCGCCACTAGGATACTTGGAATCCGCTATTGGCACATAGGTGAGTGGTAGCTTTTTAAATCACTCTCTTGTATCTCTCATTGTTCTTTATTTTTTATTGCGTTTCAAATATAAGCCTTCAATTAATTTTTAGAAGATCTCCTGGATATAAGTCAAATAATACAAAAGGCTTCTGGAGATGTGAGTTTCTCTTATTTTTTATTAATGCTATCTCAGGCCTTCGGGTATATCCGCCCTTCTACAAGGGTATATAAAATGAATAAACACCGTTGTCCTATTATTAATCATTCCATGTACTCCTGTAGGAGGGCAGAGATACCTGAAAGCTTGAGATTACATTAATAAAAATAAAAAGAAACTCATCTCCAGAAACGTATTCTATTATTTGATTTAAAAAATATACACCAAACCAATCGATCCCACTGCCGTTTCGTATATTAACTAAATGTTCGCATAGAGGAAAAAATACTATTTCATCAGTATATTGTATAAATAACTATTCTTCACTCAGTTTTTGTTAGAGTTATTAATTTGCTTTAATGTGTATTTTAGATCATTTTTGATTTTTATTCACAGAAGTGTGATAGACAAGAATATTCCATCCACAAGGTATTTCTCCATCATATGTCAATCATTCTTGTTTGCATTAGGCTTTGTCTGAAGGGACTAGGCTTCTTTCACCACTCTAATCGAGGAAAGAGACCTCATCCGTACCATCAAAGTCTGATGCCAACAAGAATGTATATATGCCTAAGATGTACATAGAAAATGTAGGAAGCATCAAGTCTTTCCTTCTATAAAAAAAAAACAATCCTCTTGATTTATAGATTTAGGTTTGGTCATCTACTAACAATGAGTTTACTACTGAGTCTACTAACAAGATGTCAATAAAAGTATTTTAATTGTAAAAAAAAAAAAATTGTCTACTAACAATGACCTTCCAGAGGGTCTGCAAGGCTTTCTCACTATGTGCCCAAGGGCAACTCTTAAACTTCAAACCAAAACCTCATTATTGGCTGAATTTTCTCATCCACTGATGAACTATACTCATCCCCTTGCAAACAGCGCACAGACAAGCTCAAATTTACACAGTTGACGCCTTAATATCTTTGTGTGGAGATAAGTAAAAAATAAGATGAAGTGAAGCTCTCTAATGCTAATTAAAAAAATACTAAAGAAACAAAATGAACAGTATATGAACTATGAAATATGATTTGGCTCATCTTTCGATAGAGGATCAAAATGCTTATAGACCACATTCTCCAAGTATAATTAGATCATTTTTAAGTGTAAAAATGAATGAATTATTTATAAAAACAAATAAAACATTTCAATGCTTTTTCCCGTTTGTAATTCCAACATATTTCCGCTCCAATTTTTATAATAACTAGTTTATAACGAACCATGAAATATTAAGGGATTTTGATCAAATATTGAGGCGGTTGAAGACTCTAGCTGTCATTGTGGCAACGAATTCCAGGACTCGTGACACCTACTGCTGGAATGCCCACTCTTCTTCACCGCTAGACAACAGACAATAAACAATGTTGTAGATCTATATCAATTTGTTAATAGCAGAGAGAATTATCATATATTTAACTATTTTTGTAGATATATTTATGATTATCTTTCTGACCTGAAAGGTTCAGGTTCCTAATATATATTATTGTTTCTCTTTTTTTTAAATTTTTTTTATCACTTTTTCTTGTATAATATGTTTTTAACTGTTTCTGTTTTTTAAAAAAATGTAAATCGACGCAATTATCCCTAGCCGGGATATCGCGTTTTGTGTGTTGAAATAAATATGAACTATGAAAGAAAATATTCAATAAGAAGATCAATGCGAGGATTTCCATTATTTAAGATCTAGCATGCCTTTAACTCAATGGTGATACAACCTAACTAAATCCTTCAAAGGAAGAGATCTTGCATAAAATAGGCCTACATATGGTCATACTCAAGTTATCGCTTAGCGAGTTGCAAACAGAAATTTGAGCCATTATATAGAATTTCCCCAGAGAAGAATAAATTATGCTTTATTTTTATCCTATAAAAAGGAATAAACTAAGTGTATACAAAACGGGTTCCATATAATCAGCGAAACCGCTGGGAGGGTTCACCATTGATGAGCCAGGCCCTGTCAGTATCTTTTATCGTAGTAAGAATAGTGGAAAGTTTGCTTCATTTGTAAAAGAAAAATTGTGCTTAATGGTTTTATTTATTATATATAGATGGCGGGTTATTGCTTTTTAATTGATTCATGTCTAACTGTCCTTGTCTTTATTGTTTGCGGAGAAGCCTTGCTCGGTGTAACTATTTATATGTAACTAGCGGATGTACCCGGCTTCGCCTGGGTTTTATCCGAGTAAAGGTTTGTCTAACGAACATTTGTTAAAACAATTCTCTATAAACTTATAAAAATATAATAGATATATTTTGATAATTTGAAACTCGTAAATTTGAATCTCCTGATAAAGGGAACATTTATTCCCGGTCCCTTGAAAAATACTCGATAAGTTGAATAAAATCAATATTAATTGGTTCCCTCGGTAATTGTAAGTTAAAGGAATAGTATCTTGCCATGGAATTGTATCATTATTCTTGTCTCAAATAAATTGCCGTGTCATCCTGAATTTTGACTTTCCTAATTTTCTACATTACAAAATCATCATTTTATCTAGTGAACATGTTTTCCCGGTCCCTTGAAAAATACTCGATAAGTTGAATAAAATCAATTTTAATTGGTTCCCTCGGTAATTGGAAGTTAAAGGAATAGTATCTTGCCTTGGAATTGTATTATTATTCTTGTCTCAAATAAATTGACGTGTCATCCTGAATTTTGTCTTTCCTAATTTTCTAAATTACAAAATCATCTTTTTATCTATTCTCCCAATATATATGTTGTAGATAAATAATAAAGCTAACTTTGACTTGTGCGCAATTAATAGGTAGAAAATCTTACTTTTGATAAATAATCTTTAAGATAATACACTTAGTGATAATAAAACTTATAGATAAAAAAAACTTGTTACATCGTCGCAATGGTGGCGCTGCTTGCGAGTTAAATCTAAAAATCTGCAAATAACTCTAAGGATATTCAAGATATTCAATAAATTATTTTTCAAAAACCTTCCCGGGGATATACCTAATAATATCCCAAAATTTCACGGCGATTGGATGTATGGTTTTTGAATCTATAGAGTACACACATACAGACAGACAGACATTCAATTTTATATATATATAGATTCCCTTTTCCTTAAAATTTATGCCCATAGTTTGCTTGAATACTACAACCAAGATTATATCCTTTAGTATCGTATAAATAGACAGAATCGTCCATATAGAGGACTGGTGGATTAAATTTGTTAAATCGCTGGAAGGATACGTCACAGATGTGTCAAGCTCTTGCAATATTTTCCGTCGTATTAAGGACAGTTTTATTTGGGAAATAAAAAAACGTGCATAACATTTTATTTTTATTATATATAGATGACGCATTATTTCCTTTCAAGAAAAATAAATGTTAAAATAGATCGGTTGCTGAAAATCTCAACGGGGGCACTGAGATGCATTCACCAAGTATTACACCGAAGTTATCATTGAGGAAATAAATCTCTCATAGGCTTATAATTTCAATACAAATTCTATCAAAGGAAAAACACTAAGGCAGGACCTTATAGATCAGTTCCTACTAATATTGATCTTGATCTTAAAAAAATAAATAAATAAATGCACGCATATATTTTTTGAGAAAATAATGAATAAATAGAATTCCTAATCATTTACTTTTTGTGTTTTGAGCGATTTTTTAAAATTCCAAAAATATTTAGATTTCATTTTCTATCTATTCAGATTTTATAAAAACTTCCCCGTATGAAAAACATTTTCTAAACTTTTACAGGATTTTAACTTTATTTCTAGACCTTATAAAATTTTAACTTTAACAGACCCTGCATCACTTATTGTTATGTTCTTCATTATTTTTCTTTTATTATTTTAGTGCAGACTCATTTCAATTTCTTCCCTACAACGTCTATATCTTTCACGTTATTCCTTTCTTCTGGTTCAAAAGACATGTAAGAATCTTTGACAACGCCTTGACTGACTGTCTTGCTCATTTCGAAGCTTATTTGACTTCTTGTCCAGTATATTTTATCGTCTCACCTAGTTTTCTTAAACATTTTATCCTTTTTTAAGGATAGTTCATATTGTAAGGAAGAGTATCTTACCAAAATTCAATACTTTATTGCATTTTTGGCATTTATTCTTCTATAATATTGGCGAGTCACTCTTTCATAATTCAGAAACTTCGTCAGTAATTATAAGATTCCTTACTGGACACCACAGGGTTTAAGCCTATAGCCTCAAAACTTAAATAACACTATTCACGAACTGCTACTTATATCTTTGATTTAAATAAAATGAGGGAAAACTCGTTCGAAAACTGCCTTAGCAGCTACGTTCCTCTAGATTAAGCTTGCACCGGTATTATCAAGCAAATTGTACTCCCTTAAGCTTAATTCCTTCACTCAACAACCTCTTCACTTTGGTTTGAAATATATATCTTTTATTATAATTAATATAAATAATACATATTTAATATTAATTTGTAGCAGATATATTTGCTGGCAATGTGTTTCTTTTCAATAATATCAACAAATATTATCTCTACAGACCTTACTGCAATGATATAAATTATTGAATGAGAGGGCTTGGTTCATCAGTAGTGAACTCTTTCAATGTTTTGCCAAATTAATCTCTAGACCGCTCTACTATTGTATTGGATTGGTTTGTCAATGATTGGTTTGGTTAATTGTCAACTATCTATAAAGGTGATAACAATGAAGCACTACTGATGAGACAGGACCTCTTATTCAATAACTTTTATCATTGCAGATTGCAGTAAAAAAGTCTTTAGAGATAATATATTCGATTATATAGGTTGAAAGAAAAGAACCTCACTGCCAAAAAAAATCCTTTGTTGTAAAAATTGTATATTATTATTTTTTTTCATTATATCGTAAATCTTTTATTCATTTCTTTCTGAATCTTGCTACAAATTCCTTATAATTCTCAATACATTGGAACTGTCTTGACCCATCTTACACTTCCTAAGTTAATGCTCCTACAGAATATGACCAGTCTAACGTCTTTGATCTAGCATTGCCAGCGGAATTGTCTGAATTGTTGTTGTTGTTGTTGTCATGTCCAATGAAGAGCCTCAGATGTCTCCTTAAATCTCTATCACAGCATTATTGGGTGTGTAAAGCTGCTGCTTTGGGTTGATGTCAATTTTCTGTTGTTGTTGTCGTGTCCAATGAAGACCCTTAGATGTCTCCATGCATCTCTATCACAGCAGCAGCAATGTCCACTATCTTGGGTGTGTAAAGCTGCTGCTCTGAGTCCATGTCAATATTCTGTTGTTGTTGTCGTGTCTAATGAAGAGCCTCAGATGTCCCCATGCATCTCTATCACAGCAGCAGCAATGTCCACTATCTTGGGTGTGTAAAGCTGCTGCTCTGTGTCCATGTCAATTTTCTGTTGTTGTCGTGTCCAATGAAGAGCCCCAGATGTCTCCATACATCTCTATCACAGCAGCAGCAATGTCCACTATCTTGGGTGTGTAAAGCTGCTGCTCTGTGTCCATGTCAATTTTATGTTGTTGTCGTGTCCAATGAAGAGCCTCAGATGTCTCCATACATCTCTATCACAGCAGTCGTAATGTCCACTATCTTGGGTATGTAAAGCTGCTGCTCTGGATCCATGTCAATTTTCTGTTATTGTCGTGTCTAATGAAGAGCCTCAGATGTCACCATGCATCTCTATCACAGCAGTCGCAGTGTCCACTATCTTTTGTGTGTAAAGATGCTGCTCTGGGTCCATGTCAATTTTCTGCAAGGCTGCGGCCATTTCTGGGCATGAGAATATGTGGGTAGGTGTTAGTTCCACATCAGGACAGTTATTGCAGGTCTTATAGGTTCTTATGCCATCTGGATATATTGTCATTCGTTTGTAGTGGTTTGTTCTGAGTCTTGTGATTGTCTGAATTATAATAGGAGTTATAGAGTTAGGATAAATAAACGATATAGGATTTATCACGAGTTTTGTTATTTCCCTCTTTATTTTGAAACCCAGAGTATTTTATAGAGCGCTCTAGAGGAGTATATAATTTATTATAGTGCAGGTCAAAAGGTGTATCACGAAATACCCTCTATAGCATTAAACAAATTCAGTCGAAGGGGAGAGTGCATGGGCTGATTTATGACATAGGGTGATTAAATATCCGTTATGAATATTTTATGACATAATCCCCTTCTTATGAAACATTTTTGCATATTATCTTCATAGTCTTTAACAATTTGGTCCATTATCTCCTGTCCATTCGTGATCTTCATTGCAGAAATTTGAATATGTACTTGATTTCTCTTTGTCGATTGAATACCAAAGAATGAACATTATAGAATAAAATGTGTCTCTTCTATAATTAAATACTGAAATTCCCATTCTTCAAATCATTTTTAATTTTGTTGTTTTTGTTATATGTTTAATATAAATAAAAGGCATAAAATTAAAAGAATTCTTAGAAGGCCCTCCACACATAATACATCAAAAATTCATCATATATCTGCTTTATTGTTTCAAATACTGAATTTGTTAAATTTGAATATGATTTAATATTGCAATAAACACAGAATTAAATCTATAGAGCATGCAACAACTGTCCTGGTGTGGAAATAACACCTACCCACATATTCTCATGCCTAGCAAAGGCCACAGTCTTTCAGAAATTTGACATAGACCCAGAGCAGCAGCTTTACACACCCAAGATAGAGGACATTGCGATTGCTGTGATAGAGATGTATGGAGACATCTGAGGCTCTTCGTTGGACACAAAATTGACAGCAACAGAAGAAAATATAGATAGGAAAAACAGAATGCAGTTAAACAATGTAAATTACTCTCTTCCAGCTACTGTACTGGTCCATCATTTTAAACTTCATCCTGGAAAGCTGCTAACCAAAAGAACATACACATTAATTAACATAAGCCAATTTCGTTACATATTGTAATGTAAGACAATTACATGCCGTATAATAAAAAGAAGTGAAACTATTAAGAAGCAATTTTATTTACTTAGAAAATATAACAACTTCCTACACGCCTTATTCCGAGTTGAAAAATATTGGGACGACTTGGTTTATCAGTGATTACCCTCACGTAGGTTTCGAAGCTTATGTTCACAGTTTGCTCGAATGCCATAACCAAGATTCCTCCTACAGTATCAGGTTTATAAACAGAAATAGCCTCTTACAATATTGGATCTCTGAAAAGCGGTATAGCGTATTAACCTAGCGAAACCGCTGGGAGGGTTCACTAATGATTAGCCAGGCCATCCCAATATATTTTAATAGCAGTGAAGAAAATAGGGAGTGTTTTATGTTCTTCAAAGAAAATTTTGTGCTTAACAAGTTCTATTTCTAATAAATATTACTATTAATATAAATGAAAACACCAAAACGCGAATGTTTCTTTTCACAAATAAGTCAAACTTCTACTGTCCTTACTGAGATGAAAATAATATTGGGACCCTCCCAGCGATTTCGTCAATTCAATCTACCAGACCGTTTCTTTAGAGCTCTAAAACTGTATTGGATCATAATGCTTTTATATGCAACACTGAAGGGTGGAATCTTAGATTCAGTGTTGCATATAAAAGCAGAATGATCCAATACAGTTTTAGAACTCTAAAGAAGCAGTCTGGTAGATTAGATTAGCGAAACCGCTGGGAGGGTTCACCACAGATGAGCCAAGCTACCAATATTTTTTCATCGCATTAAGTACAATCGAAATTCGATTTATTTGTGAAAAGAAACATTCGTGTTTTGGTGTTTTCATTTGTATAATTATAGATGGCACGTTATTACTATGTAATAAATATTACGATTGTTATATATTCAATAAAACAGCGAAGATATTCAAGTTTTCCAACAATCCTTAAAAACACAAGAAGCAAGTTCTAGGAATGCAGATACCTGCGGGGTTAAAGACGGGGGGTGGTGGAATCAATGAAGGGAGGTAATGAAAGCCCCAAGAAATCGAATTAGGGGGGAGGCCCCTACAGGGCCTCTTGAGACCTTGCAAACAATCCGCCTCCTTAATTTTGACGCCGTAAACCGAGAAGGGCCCGTAAAACGTTTTATTAAGAAACAGAAAAAGTTTGAAATGCTCTAAGGACCTAAGTCTTTTCACGCTCTACAACCTTCTTTTTTTCAATATATTGTTGGGGGATTATTGATCCGAGAAATCCACACTAAATCCAAATGTGCCGTTTGAAGGTAACTGCTCTTTTTTTTTATTTCAGAGTATGGTGTTAAATGTCGTTTGGATTTTGTAATTGTTTTAAAACCCTTTTTTGTATCTGTGTAGGGATGAATATACTAATTTTTATTGTTTATTTCTACCCTAATATTTGCATTTGCTTAAATAATGAAATAATAAGCGTAAATATATATTCTATAGTAGCCTGTTGAAGGACGTCAAAGTCCGAAAGCTTGCCGATTATACAGCACAAATAAAGATACACGTCGCTTTTAACTTTGATTCCTTCTTCAAGATGATGTCGGGCAATTCCTTCTCTGGTAATATATATTTATTATCCCTAGTACACCTGGTACAGGCCATGATAATCATTGTGGTTAGAGGTTGATGACTAATTTGTTCTTAGGTGCACTACATGTTTACAAACGTGAAAAACAGTTCAACCTTTTCACTTACAAATGTGCTAAAGCCCTGTTTACTTACTTTCAAAGACTAGTGAGGTTGGAATTTTCCGAGAATCGAAGACCATTAGGGCATTTTTTTTTAATTATAAAAAAGTTCCTAATGCGGGATTTGATCCCGGATCGTAGCGGTCGAAAACCAACGGTTTAGATCATCATCCTTCCACCGACCCCCTACGGTAATATAGAAAACAAAACATCTCTTTTATGCTAGATTAATTGAAGATTATGATATCAAACTTTTAACACTGCGTATAGTGTACGCATTAAAATTCCTTTATTTCAAATTATCCTAAACGTCCTCATGCCAATGATAATAAAATAAATGGTTGTTTTTAACACAAAGCAATAACGCGCCATCTATACATATAAAATAAAAGGATTTAAAAGCGCGAATGTTTCTTTTATACATAAAACGAACTTCAACTGTCCTTACTGCGATGAAAAAATATATTGGGAGGGCTTGGCTCATCAGTGGTGAACCCTCCCAGCGGTTTCGCCAATTTAATCGCCTTTTGTTGATTGCTTGTTCCAAAATCACTTTACTAGGTACCGCCTAAAAAGAGCAACCTAGTTTATGATATTTACCACAATGAATAATACATGAAGGTTATTCACATATTAAACAAAATGTTAACGCGGGATTCAATCCCGGTTCATGACTGTCGGGAATCGAGGGTGTTACCCACTCGTCCACCGAATCTTTATTTTTGTCGAGGATCTCCTAAAACAGCAACACATCATTCACAATATACATAGCGAAGTTTAATTGAAAAAGGCATATATTGGATCAATGAATTGGAGTGTCATAATTTATCCAATATATGTGTCGTAAACCCGGGTAAGCCAACAAGTGAGTTGGAAGCAGTCGGGGTTGAGTGGCAAGGCGTGCAGAGTGGGAAGTCCGCACGGGACAGTAAGGACAACGTTTGGGTTCAAAATACGCTCTCCTAGTACGTCTCAAGTGGTACCAGAACTAGGGGAAAGTTGAGAATTAATAGAGGAAAGCTCGGCGTCCAGCCTGAAGCCGCGGGGCAGAGAGAAGCCAAAACCACGGCCACGGGGGCCGCCGTGAGATGACCACGGACCAAGTACTGAGCGGGCTTGTCCGAGATGTCCACCAGCACCTCCCTGTCAACATCCGGGCCAACGCCCCTTTTTGTCCCTCTCTGGATCCCCCGGGTGTTGATGTTTATTGGTCAGTCTTATGTGGATCATCCTCCCCTCCCCTGGGGTCCGGTGGCAAACTGGTGTCACTTTGAGACGACTAGAAAAGACGTCATACTTTATTACTTACATATTTTTGTTTAAATTACAATACTAGTATATGCCTTTTTAATCAAAGATCTATTTATGGTTTGCTCTATTTTCAAAACATAGCGATGTGTGTGGTTTGAAATGGAATTATAATTTGAATATTCACAAAGCAGCTCATATAATTAATAAATCTGCATATAATCCGTGGTCTATAAAAGTTATAATATTTTATTACAAAGTGAATATAAATTAAGAAAAGGCATCTCCTTATCGTGCAACTGAAAGTTGTTGATGGCTTGCACGATAAGGAGATACCTTTTTCTTAATGTATCCACTTTATTCCAGTACAAATCACTTTTGTACTATTTTTTTTACAAAGTAAATAAATTATGAAAACGGCATCTCCTTAACGTGAAATTGAAAGTTGCTGATGGCTTTCGCCATCTATCGGAATAATTATCAACTATTCTCGTTGATTTTTAATTATTCCAGAATTGGGCGAATACGGGAATAGTTGATATTTATTCCGATAGATGGCGCAAGCCATCAGCAACTTTCAGCTGCACGATAAGTAGATGCCTTTTTCATAATTTATGAACCTTATCCCAGTACAATTTCACTTTTTTACTTTTTTTTTCACAAAGTAAATAAAGTTCGATTTCAGTAATAATATTTCTATAATTAGTGAAAGCATTTTTAAAGCTTATCCCTAGTAAATATGCTACAGGCCATGATAATCATGGTGAATAGAAGGAGGCGACTGCTTTTGCTATGGGGTAAGTAGTGTGAAAGTACAAATTATTAAAATAGCTTTTTCAATCATTTTAGATCTTTCCCAGACGTTTATTTTTAAAAACATTATTATGTCCAAAATGGATTTCTAATATAAACAGAATCACAAGGCTAATTGTCTCTGTTCACTACCTTCAAAAATATATTTAAAATCATTTATATTTAAATCACATCTAAACATGTGTTACTCCTTTAATCCGCTAATTTTTCACATTACTACCTCATAGGGGCGACCGATCTGATGAGAAACTGGCTTTGTAAAATGTAAACTGACACGTTAAACTGATTTACAATTGAAAAACAACCATTAGAAAAGGCAATGAATTTTCATTTAAAGATCTTGTAGATAAATAGGTGGAATTTTCTTGGATGGAAGCAATTATATCATTAAAAATCATTTGAGGATAAAGTTAGTTCGCGACACAAAAGGTACAACACAAAGGTAATTATTTGTAAAGATTGAAAAATATAATTTTATCGATATAAGTCAATTGTAAAGAAAAATATACAGTAGAACCTCCATGAGGGGACACTCGCACTAGAGGACATCTCTCTATATAGGACAGTTTTCATTTGTCAAAATTACAAATTTTACTATTTAGCAACTCTCCAGTAAGAAGACACCTCTCCCTAAAGGACACTTTGGCTCTACAATTAGGTGCTGTCCTTTACAGGGAGATAGTTCTACTGTGTATAACTATAAAACATATATAGAAAAAAATAATATAAAATATTCTTTCTCTCTCTACGGCTCTATATAATTATAGTGAATAACTTTAGGATTTCAATCTTTATTATTGAAATTATTTTTGTGTATAAAATATAATTATAAATTAAACTTTATAATTATGTTGTGATCAATTGATAATATCCTCATATTTATAAATATAATTAATTCATTAACAATTCAGATACCTCTCTACTATAATATTAATTATTGTAAATAGTTTCACGCGTAATTATCCTAATTGAAAAAAAAAAAGTCGGTGGATAAGAGGGTATCACCCTCGATTCCCGACAGTCATGAACCGGGATTGAATCCCGCGTTAAAATTGTTTAATATGTAAATGGCCTTCACATATTATTCACTGTTTCAATTATCATGAATTAGGTTGCTCTTGCTGAGCGGTACCTACCAATGTGATTTGAATCAGATCAGATATCCTAATTGGATATCGCATGTCTTGTTGCATCTCATGTGTTATATGTGATAATAAATATATAATTTTATAATATTTAAAATATCAAAATATGTGGAAAGAAACAATAAAAATAGTCAGGTGTTGATATTAAAAACAAAATTTAAATTTCCTGACCGCTCATTATGAGCATTTTTATATGGTATAGTGCCATCTAGTGGAACAAAAATCAAATAAATTTTGATTTAGTTTGTTCAAAGATATTTGACCAACCCAATTTCTTGATAAATCAAGAAAAGTCAACCACGTTTTATAGATATCAGATTAGGAGCTCTCCCATCGACAAAGTGTCCTCCTACAGACAATGATGGACCTTCTTGGACACCTCTAATCTCTTGACATAAAAACGAAAAATATAGATGCAGAAAGGAAATTGAAATTATTTTTGGCCCGTATGATTCTTTTCAAAATAAAACAATTTTTGACTGCTCTTATTGCAATGTAAAAATTAATGGAATAGGCTATCTCATTAATGGTGCCCAAGCCTCCCAGCCATTTCGCCAGTTTAATCTACCATACCGCTGTTGTATTGCATTGGACTGTTTTGTTTTTATGGACATGAACTATGGACATAAGCTTTGCTCGAAACATATTATATATTAACACAAAGCAATAACGCGCCATCTATACATATAAAATAAAATGATTTAAAAGCGCGAATGTTTCTTTTATACATAAAACGAACTTCTACTGTCCTTACTGCGAAGAAAAAATATATTGGGAGGGCTTGGCTTATCAGTGGTGAACCCTCCCAGCGGTTTCGCCAATTTAATCCACCAGACCGCTTCTCAGAGCTCTAATACTGTATTGGATCATTCTGCTTTTATATGCTACACTGAAGGATGGAAACTTAGAAACTTATATATAATTATATGTTAATATGAAAAAGCAATATTTCTTCATATATATACAGCAAATGAAAACATTAAGACGCGAATGTTTCTATTACACATAAATCAAACTTCTACTGTCCTTACTGCGATGAAAAATATTGGGAGGGCTTGGCTCATCAGTATTGAACCCTCCTAACGGTTTCGCCAATTTAATCTACCAGACCGCTTCTTTAGAGTTCTAATACTGTATTGGATCATTCTGCTTATATATGCTACACTGAAGGTTGTATTTAAGAAATGGAATTCAAGAAAACTATGGACATAAACATATAGGACAGTAGAATTACATTTAAATGTTTGCATGGAGCAATGCTCTTCCGCAAACAGACTCTTCTTAATGTTTGCGAAAGAGCAATTTATCAAGCATATTATATACTTATAATTATATTTATTTCTACTGTCCCCAAAAGCTTATGTCCATATTTTCTTTAAAATACTTTTCCAAGAAGCCAGCTTCAGTATCAGTATAAAAGTAAAACAGCCCAATTTAATGATACAGCGGTATGATTGATTAAACTGGTGAAACAGCTGGGAGGGTAAACCACTGATAATCCAGGCCTTCCCATTATTTTATCATTGCAGTAAGGGCAGTAAAAAAATGCTTTATTTCGAAAACAATCATACACGTCCTAAATAGTTTGAATTTTTTATAACAGATTGCGGGCTTCTATCATATGAATATAGAGGTAGATACTGGTTAACGCGAGGTATCCGATGTCACTTGGTAAGAGACAAACAAAGGTGTAAGCAATCCTGGAGAGGTACTGTAATAAAGATAAAACACGGGCAGGTATTGATGAGAGAGCAATTCCATCGCCTACATAAATCATAAGCTAGCACGCTGGAACAGAGGTCACGTCCTGGAGGTGTTTGCGATATTGCAAAATTACCTGAAAGCCCCGATCGATTTATTTTTGAACACAAAAATCAATTTTACTTCTATTTTTAAATTGTTACACAGAAGTAAAGAGTGACGTTGTAACGCCTTTTTATCTTGTAAAGCTAGGCAGCGTTTTCTTTTTTCAACTTCAAAAGAGAAAATATATAGTCTTTTATGAATTTGTAAAAAAAGCTTTTATTCTGTTGAGAATGAAAACCTTTTATTTTGATCATTGTCGTATATCTTTTAATTTCATCTCTATGTAAATATCATTGTTGCAACTTTTTTTTTTGCAAAATGAGAATTGGTCGTAATCTTCCTTCTTTAAAATATTGCCAAGAAGCTCCATCCAGATGGGACACCTGTCAATCATCTCTGGACCCCGGGAGGGACCACAGGTGTGAGGGGTTCTCGAAATCTTATCTGAAAATAAGGAAAACGGGACGTCTCGGTGGCTGGCGACGCTCATTATTATTATCTTTACCTTGGGATAAGTTGTTATCTCTCTCCCTATAAATACCTCTTGTATATATTTTATTGGAGAACTAAAAGGTAAATACACTTTATAATAAATTAATTATCCCCAAATTTGCCCTTGCTTTATTTATCTCCGCGACAATATATTTATTATTTGGCCAAACTAAATATTCTCAGTCATTATGAGTCAATTCAACTTTTTCATTAAAAAAAAAACTCCATAACTACTGTGTCAAGCATCATAAATTTTTCTGAGTGTCCTCCTTTTATTATTGGGAAAGACTTTAGGCTGATATTTTTATTTCGTTGCAATTATATTTACAATATTGTTTATCTACTCTCGAATCTCACTTACAACCTGCGCCCATCGCAGCTTCTGATTAAACTACATTTATATTTGTTTTGAAAATAGAGCAATCCTTAAATAAATCTTTAATTAAAAATACATATATTGGATCGAAATAGCATTTATTTTACAAATATTTCAGTTGGCTAAACGCCAACCTTTATCAAGGTGTTATAACATATTTAATGTTTGTCAACAACAAACTCAGCGCCACATAACGTCAACAGAATTAAATTTTAAAACTTAATTCTGTTGACGTTATACGGCGCTGAGTTTGTTGTTGACAAACATTAATATATTATAACACCTTGATAAAGGTTGGCGTTCAGCCAACTGAAATATTGGTAAAATAAATTATAATTTGATCCAATATATGCCTTTTTCATTAAAGATTTATATTTGTGCTTCAAATATTTATTCAACTACTTTGCAAAAGGTTTCTTTTCCAAAATTATTATAATTATCAAGATTTTGAGTTTAAGAACTCTTGAACAGGTATTTCATCCAAATATTTAAATACATTTCAAATAAATATTTGTACACAGCCCATTAGACCCTAGAGTCGAGTCCATTAGACCCGCTTTGAATATTGCTTTTTCCAACACGATGGAATACGTTTGTTGCTATATTATTAATAAATTAGTAATTAAAAATATTTGTATGTAAAATTCAATAATGGTTTGTGTGTAAATAAAGGTTGAAAATAAGAATTATAAAAACGAATTTTCAAATATAAGACCTGAAATACGTTTATGGATAATTTACGTTGGATTTAAACGCGGCAAATTGTTAAGCTTAAAATAAATTTTTAACATTTTGCATGTTAATTCACTTTTTATTTATACTTCACACTTTAATATTTTTCTCGATACAAATTCACATATATATCATTATAATCAAACAATTTTAAATTAATAAATTTCTACAAATTGTTGTGTTGTTGTTGTTGCTTATTCCTCAAGTCCTTTAAACGATCTCCATTAGGTTCCATTGTCTCAGCTTTTCTAATATAGTCCTGAGGTTTTCCCAGAAGTATTTTTATACACACCTTAATTGGGTAAAACGCATCATCTTGAAATGCATTTTTAACAATGAATATATATATTTAATAAGTGTATAACGAATCAAAAGTTTTTACGAAGTGGAAGAACTGCAAAGTTCGAAAGCTTGCACAAATATAATAAAAGATACTCCTTCGTCAAAACTTTTGATTCGTTATACACTTATACCAATTGTACGGAGTTTACCTGTAGAAATATATATTTAATATTTTGAAAATCATTGTACACACACAACACTATGGGCATGTATCAGATTTGTCATTTTATATATTTTCAATAATATATCAATAATTGTGTCTACTTTTCGCATATTATATCTTTTATTATCTTTGAAATTATTTTCCTGATTCCACACACCACTTTATAATAAATTAATTTCAATATACAGTTAAACCTGTCTATAGCACACTCTCTTGGGACTCACTAAAATAGGGTGCTATAGACAGGTCACTTTTAATGTAAAATGTGTTACATTTTAATGTTTAAAATCGGGCGCTATAGAGAGGAAGGCGCTATTTAGAGGGGGCGTTATAGACAGGTTTAACTGTAATTTTAAATATTCATTTCCCCAACTCTTCTACTTTCGTTTTCAATTTGTATTTTCAAAATTTGAATTTAAATCGTTTTGCTTTTAATCATTTTGTACTTTTAAAGTTTTTTTTTCACTTCATATATATATACATATTAATTTTTATCTTTCACATCTCTCCCCATAATTTCAGATTAAAATCTCATTATAGATAAAATTTCAGGCATATCCTTCAAGCATGCAATTTTTTTTTAAATATTTTTTTTTCTTCAAAAACAGTCTGTTTCTTTTCCTTTTTCAAAATTTTACAATATTTTTTACTTTCTTTTAAACAAATCTTTCACAAAAGAGATTTCTCCTTGATTTCTCTTGCATCACCTTATCATAGTTTCAACCAACGGCTCTTGAGCGGATGAGTTCATTTTACTTTTTTATAACTTTTATTTAATTAATATTTATTGGCTGAAAAAACTCTCAGTATTTCTTCACCGAGCCGAATCTCTATATTAAGCCTTGGGCTGTGAGAAGCAATACAATTTTTTTCTTATTTGACTACAAATGTTCTATATTTTTCTATTTTTGATTACAAAACGAGACTACTTTTTTATTATTTATTCACCAAGGTCCCATATTTTTTTAATTCGAGAACAAAAGTTATCCTTTTTTTAATCATTTCGACCCCAAAGGTTTCACGCATGCGCTGATCATTATATATTTTTTATTTTGTTAGTAATCAAGAGATATCTCTCAAAAGTAGATTGCTCAATCAAGTTACTTTCTGAAGTATCTCTGTCAAACGTCTCATTTGCACCATGTTTTCTTGATGAATGCTGTATGGATTATCCAATTTGCATATATTTTCAGCCCCCAATAATGGCTTTTATTAACCTTCCTACAACAGCGTTTCTTCTTAACAATTATTTTACTTTCCATCTTGCCGTTTCTCTTCACCTCATCATGCACTGACCCGAATTGTACATAGTAATCATTTTTCTTTATAAACTAGACACTTCGGCCAGTTAAAGTTTTATTTTCTCAACAATAATCTTTTGTCTTCGTCAGAAAAATAAATACATTTTTTTTATTGAAACGTGATAAAATAAAACTTTAATTGGCGGAAGTGTCTAATTTATAAGGATATATGAATGCTGGTCACCTCATCTTTAAGATAGTAATCATTGTCTATTCTCTCCTACTCTACCATAATATCCTACACATCAAATTAATTTGGTCCCAGCCAAATTAAATTCTATCCTCATTTAAATTTCTACGCAGATTCTTTGAAAAAAAGGGACTTTTGTCATCTAATAAAAAGACATGTATAAAAATTTACTTTTTAATAATAATCTGTGAGTAGGTATAAGAGAAGTACAAGAGAAAGTTGGTTAGGAAGGTTGGGACCAGGCAACCACGTTATCTTGCCTTCTTAGTTAATGATCGTTAAAGTTCGGAATTCAGGAATCACTGCCCCTTCATGCTGAGAGTGTATAAAATCCCCTGGACTCGGTGATCTGGGGGCAAATCTCTCCGACGGTCATCTCCACGCTAGTTGTTCTTTTAGTGGACCTCGGATTTTCTCTTTCCTCTCTGGCCTATTCCTCATAGGTTCTTGATCCTGTATATTGATTCCTGTGTGCTCCCTAACCATCTTCCACCTCGAGTGTTTGCAACTCACCTCAAATTATGTATGTATATATATATCTATATTAATAAAATGGAAATTTCATAAGTGGACATCACTAAAAACTTTCGTTACAATGCATCAATTTCAACCAAATTTTCAACATTTATGTAAAACGAGATGGAGCAGGTTTTGCTTAACATCAAAATATATTTTATATACAATATATAATACAAATATATAATATTTAATACAAAAAAATCAACAGAGTTAATTTTATTTATATATAAATACAAAATTAAATTTCAACAGAGTTAATTTTTTTACATACTAGCTAATAATCTCAATCTGAAAAAATATTCAAAACAAGCAATTTTACTATAACACCATATGTAAAACAGTCGGCCAAGAAAACAACAACGATATTACATCTTTCTCACATATTCACACACAATCTTGATTAATAATTAAAACTAATCTTTAACATTGTTTATTATACTTCAACTTTTATTTCTACATTTGTTTTTAAATACCCAATTGTTTTATCATGTTTCTAATTTCGCCTAACAAATATACAAATTTATAGTGACCAACATATGCAAATTTTATCTTTGTTTTTATTTAACTTGATATCGTAAACATAACATCCATTGTAAGCATTTTTCTGTTCACCTTCCGTGGTTTCTCTTTTCTCTGATAGTTTTTAGGTGTAGTATATTTTCTTATTACTAGACTACAAACATTTCCTCGAGAAAAACCTGGGCGAAGCTGGGTACATCCGCTAGTATATATATATATATTTATTTATTTATTTATTTAAATAAGCTAGGTCAGTGTTTAAGTTGGATTAGAAAGCAAACACAGCCGTGATATAGCAGTAAACAGTGAGGAGGAGTTTTCAAACCTATATTTTCGTCTGTACACAGACACCATTCGTGTTCTTTGTCTGATCAAGATGGTACAAACACTACATGTGATTTCATGAAAGGATGCAGCTAAATTTAGGACTTTAGTAAAGTTGTATGGATTGGGAGGCATTACAATAAGTGGGATTTGCCTCCAACCTTCACTGTCAGATGTCACTTTTGCAAAGCGTCCCGTTCCACAAACACAGTATTCACGCCAGGCCTGGACGACGCCGTCTTGTAGACTGATCCGCTGCCGACCGACACACTCATTCTGGTGTCTACTTCTCACAGAACAATCCGTTCCGTAGTCTAGACGTACTCACCAACCGTAGGGTAGCTCGGCCATCAGGCCAACAGCTTCTATCTACCGGACTGTGTCCAGCGTCTTCCTCAGGACTCATTGCTGTCGAACTTCTGTCACTAGACTGTATTTTTTCTCCTTTAACTCCGTGGTTACTTCTCCGTTCTGTCTGTTCCCCAGTCCTTTTTGTCCTGACACCGCTTTCTTCCATCCTGCTGCAGTGCCATCCCGACTGACTCAAGTGATACTTCCTTATCTCTCCATTTCTCACCACCTACGACGATCTTGGCCATAACATGCTCTCTGTCAATCTAAACTCGCCACCATGCTGAACCTTCTTTCTCCTGTCGCCGTTACAATATTGTCACAAAGTATTTTATTTCAACTATTTTGTAGATATGTAAATGTTCTAACTAGTTTTCTATTATTTCATTTTTTTGTTTGGGTCTATGTAAATATTTGACGTCAATTGTTGCGCCTTCTACTATGTAAATTTTTGAGAATTAGTATTTATTATTAGGCTGACTGTCTAGAGTAAGATAGGATAAAGCATATAGTTGTTGTCGGCTTTTTCTATTTGACAGTGTGTTGAATAAAACTTACTTTTGAGTTTGCTTCGTGATTCCGTGGCTTACCAGCGATAGAATTAAAGAAAATATCGTAACAATATTACCAACCCCTTTGTCCACATGTACCTTAGTTTGTGACTATACCATACATCAGTACAGGAGCAACTAGCGTTTTATCTCGTCCTATGGGAGGAACCATGAAATAGATAAATCTGTCATAATGGTATTTTAGTTTTGGAGGTGGCAAGCTTTGTTGCGCCTAAATTTGGTATTGATGTGCAAAAAAGTTTTCTTTTTCATATAAGAATCAATTTTAAATATATATCAAAGAAATACTATTTTAATATTTTAAATATTGATGTTAAATTACAGTATTTTTATTGTGATATTTATTAATGATAGCTGATATTATTATTTTTAATTGGGCCAAAGTATCATATAAATTAATATAAAAGCTATAAAAGTAACTTTGCATATTTTAGATACATATAATACAGTTTAGCTCTTTGTCTGAATCCTAAATAAAATATATTTATTATTTTAGTGATTTTCAAATATATTGTATACTGGAAACACTATAATTGTTTAAGCGGGATGAAAAGAGATGAAACCAGGTCGGGTCTTATCAAAAATGAACCTGGCATCAGTTGGCACTCTGTCATTTGACAGCAATACTTATATTTTATATTATGAATGGAACAAAAAATTGTAAAATAATGAACCAATCAGATATTAAACATAAACAAATATTAATGAAATATATCTACCATAGATTGGATCATTTAATATGTAAAACTTCAATTCCACCATTCCGAAGAAGACCCATGTGTTTTTACAAACAGTACGGGGAACCATCAGAAAAAGGTCACATGTCAATATGTAAATATTTTAATATTAAATTCAACCTTCACTCTGTATATTTTAACGGAATTTCCAGCCTGTGAGGATATACCCACGACGACTAACAATTATTACTTGGATGTAATCATATTTTGGATTTAAATTGATTTATTATTTACTAGCAAAATACCTAAATATGGATTCCTTTATCTTTTCAAATTTAAACACCTTCGTTATATATATTTTGTAACGTTTCCTATTTATAAATAAGGGATAATCACAATACTTTGTGTTTTAATATTTAATTTAATTACAACAAGGTGTTAACCATAATATTTGATTTTTTTTTTAATTAAAAAGGCATATATTGAATTAAAATATTGTAACAAAGTATTTATTATTTTATTAGCAGAGTACTATTTTTTATGTTTATATTTTACTATACTCTGTACACTTCTTCCCTCATTGCTTATCTTTTATTTAACATTCATAGTTTGTTCTTGCCTGAAATAAATTGCTGTCTCATCCCGAAGTTGGTCTTCCCTAATTTTCCACGTTGCAATATCATATATTTTACCAATATTTCAGTTGGCTGAACGCCAACCTTTATCAAGGTATTATAACATAATAATATATAAATAAAAAAATAACTTATGCAAAAGTTAAGAAAGAGAATACAGTGTTGCTGACTGCCTAACTATAAAGAAATATCAAAGAAAATTTGAATATTTTACATAAATAAATACAAACCATATTACATGTATATGATAGATAGATAAATGTAAGAGCATTTCGTAAAATAGAATGTTCGATATTATAGTATTTTGTAAAATACACAATAGAAAATCAAAAATAAAATAACTCGTTGTTAATTTTTTTCTATCGTTAATATCCATTTTTACTCATTTTATAATTTCCAAAGAAAATTTTGTATATTGCTAAAATATCTTAATAAAACGTTTTATCAAAATTCGAAACTGTTTTAAACGCGTAAGATTCTTTTTGAAATTAAACAATTTCTATTGCCCTTACTGCAATGGAAAAATTAATGGGAGGGCCTGGCTCATCAGTGGTGAACCCTCCCAGCGGTTTCGCCAGTTTAATCTACCATACCGCTGTTATATTGCATTTTTGGAACTTCCTTTTATAGTGATACTGTTGGTAGACTCTTGGAATGGGTATTTTAGATGAACTATGGACATAGGCTTTGAGGACAGTAGAATTACATACATTTATAAATATATAATATGCTTCGAGCAATTGCTCTTCCGCTTTATATAGTTATTTATATATTTAATAAATACCATTCATATTAAATATATATAAGCTATTTTTGATATTATCCAATTTAAAAAAGAAAATAGAGAATGAATAGATAAAAATACTAATTATTTTAAATAGATTTTACTCAATATTATCTTTTTTATTGCTTATAAAAACAAACAACCGTTGAATAGAATTTTACCTTCAACCAGTTCTATCGATACAGACAATATGGGATGGCCAATAAATCCAGGGTAATGTACAGTTTTAATTTCAAACCAGGGCAATAAAAAAGACATTCAATGTCGTGTTTTAAATAAAACATCTGAGGCAGTTCAGAACTGAGGTAATGGATATAAATTGAGCAACAGATTGTACTTATGGTTGAGGCAACACTAATGGGAAATTTTTTCCCCTCTCTCAACATCTGCATGAAAGGGTGACATTTTTGGGATATATAAATCGTCCAACTCTTTTTTTTTTCTTTTTTGACACAAAAAAAAGGTGAAAGATCATAAACGTCTTGCAATAATATTAATGGAGGTTTATATATCTTGTCTTTTTGGATATGAAAAAAAGCTGCATACCACATTCTAGTATCTATCATTTCGGGGAGTAGTGGTAGTTTATAATTGTAATGATTTCTGATTTATGTAAATATATCTGTAGTGTGTGAAGCTTTGTCCCAGTTCGCCCTCGGTTTGTCTCAGCGAGCTTGCCTCCAGTGGCCGTTATTTCTTTCCTCTATATATATTTCGGGGCTTTAAATAAATAAATTTATTTTATAAAAATAATTATAATTTTATCAGCAGCCTTTCCACAAGCCACATATTGTATATTTATATATATATATTGATATATCAAATTCACCTTTAGGTTCTGGGTTTTTAACCAATTTTTTTTTTGTTTTAGAATAATGTCTTAAATACGAACATTAGCGCGCCATCTGTTATTACAATTAGAAACTATTATATGAGGTGGTGAGAAACAGAGTTGGAGCTTTTGCGTTGTTCAAATTCTGGAAGACGGCTGAGGAGAAGAGGAGGCTATATACATAATCTAATTGATGTAAATAATTATATGTAAATAATCTATGTCAGGATTAGAATGACGAATCCTGTATGGGACTTTGATTCCAGTAAAAGGCTTGTTGCTGCTGTTGTATATAGTCACAGTGTAGAAAATACTATACTATACCTACTACATATATCTCTGTATTCTTAGTTCTCTTCTCTTCAATTACTCTGTAAACTGGCGAATCCTATATAGGACGAGAGGTCCTCAATAAAGGCTTTTTGTTGTTGTTATTATAATTAGAAACTATTATAGACGCTTATGATTCTTTTAAAAATTAAACAATTTTCTACTGCACTTACTGTAATGAAAAATTAATAAGCAGTAGAAACTGTTTAATATTTAAAAGAATTATACGCGTCTATAATAGTTTCTAATTATTAATGTCCTAAATATCGACCACAACAACACAAAATACCTAAACATACACAAAACAAAACACTAAAACACAAAACAACTATTAAAATTCGAACAGAGAGAGTGTTGTGACCATTAAATACGAGATTTCCAATGTGTTACAATATATTTTAAAAACAGCCTTTAAAAGTGACAATCTTTTTTTTTCTGCCTAGTACACGTGGTACAGGCCATGATAATCATGGTGGGTAGAATTAGACGACTGCTTTTACTGTAAGTGCACCACATGTCTACACATGTGAAGCAGTTCAACTTTGCAGTTATAAATGTGCCAGAGCCCCGTTTGGTAAAGTTACAATCTTCAAAATATAATCACCAGAAATTCCTTTACTGTGCCGAATATATTTAAACAAAACACTCTAATATAACAGCAGAACAGTATAGTAGATTACTACTGTTGAAACAACTGTAAGTGTTCACCACTGATGAGCCAGGCCTTCCCTATTTTTCACATTTAAGTAAATGCTGTAGCTTTTCATTATATCTAGTACACATGGTATAGGCCTTGATAATCATGATGTGATTAGTGACGTAGTAAGCGACTAATTTTACTGTAAGTGCAACACATATCTACACATGTGTCCTGGATATTTCCAGTTGGTCTCGAGGACCACACCATCACTATCTCTTCAGTGTAGAAGTACGCGATCTACGTTTTCTTTGTAGATCACGAAATACGTGGTGTCGCTGGAGACCCGCTGGTGATTCTCCACCAAACTCTGCAGCGGTGGTAGAGGCACCATATTCATTGTACATAGTGTATATAATGCATTTGAATCATGAAAATTTCTCTTATAGAACTGTAAAAAAATTATAAAAACGAAGAGAAAATTATTTATTTTTACTATACATGGGCTACGAGCTTTCGGGCAGCCTCGCCCTTCTACAGGTAAAGATACATGGTGGCAAAAGGCTTTATATAAGATTCCATTTTTAAAATATATTTACATATAAGAAGAATATAGGACGGTTAAAATATAATATAAGATAAGAAATATTTTGCAAATCTAAAACTATTGTATATGATATTTACAAATATGCTAATCATGTAATGTCATATGACAATCAATTGGCAAATTAGCAGATGGTTATACTATGAAAATATACAATGAAACCGGACAACGAATGTTCAACCCGCCATCAGCGGCCACATTGGTTTAATGGTTATTTAGGTTATTACATATGTCTTGGTATTGTGTAGGCAAATCTATGTGTCGGTTAATGCTGTTTGTTGATATGGATAATATGGCCTCTATGATCAGTCTTTGGTATTTATTGGAGATGTTATTGTATATGGTGGTGGGAGAAGTTAGATTGAATGAGTGGCCGGTGGTGTTAATATGATTGAAGATAAGCGACCTGTTGTCTCTGTTGGTAATGCATCTACCGTGTTCGGTCATCCTGATGGCCACGGACCTACCAGTCTCGCCTATGTAAGATGCACTGCAATCGTTACATGAGACTGAGTAGACCGAGCCACCAGAGGACCGAGCAACGGTAGATCTAGGTAATCTGGTGATAGGGTGTCTGAGGATGGCGCCGATGCTATTGCTATTAGTAAAGTGGGTGTTAATTCCGTGGGTTCTGAGGATGCGGGAGATGGCGACTGATTGGGTGGAAAAGGGAAGTATACAACTGTTTCTGGTGATTGCAGGGGGTCTAACGGAAGAAGGGTCAAATTTATACTTATGTATGAAATGGGGGGGGTATTGGGACCGGGCCAACTGTTTAATGATTAGGGAAAATTCAATGGTTCTAAACAGTGGAAGGGAGCAGTGGGTGAACAATCTCTTGGTAAGAGTACGGACAGTATTTATTTTATGCGATAGGGGACATGAAAATTTGTAGTCTGTATAAAATGTGGGATTGTTAACCTTGTGGTATACGGTGGTGTGGTAATGAGAGGCAGTACGGATGACCAGTATATCAAGATACGGCAATACGGACCTGTTTTCCAATTCTAGGGTGAAAGAGATCTCGGGATGATAGGAGTTTAGAGAGTTTAAGATATTGATTTCTTGTCCGGTATCACATATGCAGAAGATATCATCAATATATCTCCGCCACATGTGAATGCCCGGTGCAATTTGCTGTTGGACCCAGTGGTCTATGTTGGCCATGACTATTTCTGCAAGTGGGGAGGATAGTGGGCTGCCCATGGGCGAGCCTCTGATTTGTTTGAACAACTGGTTGTTAAATGTGAAAGTAGTAAAGTCCAAACACAGTGAGGATAGTGCGACTATGGACTCTGCGGTACGGTGATCTACCTGGTTATCCTGTAAGAAACTAGTCAAGTGCCTAATGATAAGCTGGTGGGGGAGGGAAAGATACATGGCAACCACATCATAAGACACCATAACGGTGTTGGGGACAGGGCAGAGAGAGTTAATGGACTGCACGAATGAAGGGATATCCCTAATGGCAGAGGATTGTGGAATGGCCTTCACCCAAGGTGTGAGTAGGCCAGTCAGATATTTGGACAGCTTATAGGCAGGTGAAAGATGGTAGGCTATGATGGGGCGTAGGGGGATGTCAGGCTTATGGGTCTTAGGAAGACCATAGATATAGGGGGTATTATTAAGGTCGGAGGTGAAAGTGCTATATTGATCCGGTGTTATGTGACCCGATTTTTTCAAACGTAATAACCCCAATCTGAAAGATTTAGTTGAGGTAGATGCATCAGGCTGTGTAATGGGAACAAAAGTATTGCGGTCGCTGAGTATCTCCGTCATCTTGGAGGCATAGTCAGCCGTGTCCAAGACGACGGTCTGGGAACCTTTATCCGATCTGGTGATTATAATGTTATGGTTTCGCCTTAAGGTAGCCAGGGAGCGGTACTTACCAAGAGATTGGGACTGAGAAGGGGATTGGGACTGAGTAGGGGTGGGTTTCCGGAGGATATGGGCTATGGAAGTCCGTATGTCATATTGGGCTGTGTGGGAAAGGGAGCTGATGGCGGGCTCAACACCAGAAATAATTCTAGGAATGTCAGGCGTTGTGGGAGGCCGGTACTTGAGGCCTAAGGAAAGAACCTCGGTCTGCGAAGGAGACAACACTGTAGATGACAGATTGAGGAGAGTGGGAACCGGTTGGTTGTCGGGGTGAAATTCCTCTGGGAAGCCATATTTGCTGATCCAAAAGGATAGCTTCTTGTATTGACGCCCTTTAATGATGCTGTCCTGCTGTCTGATGTCGGCGGTGAGGAGACCAAGGAGTTCAACCATATTGGATTGGGATATGAGATTGGTGACTTGGGAAATGACGCCTTTAATGGTCTTGGACAAGCAGCGTATTCGCGAATAACATCCCTGGGTTCTAGCCCATAGTAATTGGCGTTGGGATCGGAGGATAACCCTGTTCGAATGAGAATTTCCCACAGGATCTGCGACTCTGAGAGATGGGGGGATGAAACGGGCCCTTTGGCATATCTTGTTGAAGTTGAGGTGCAATCTCCATCTGGCCAGCTGCAGCGACTTTCGACACAGATGCGTTAGGAGGCGGATTACTTCAGGATTGAGGTTGGTAAATCGACGAATAGCGTTCAAGGATAGCTGTGCTTCAAGGCCAATTGCCATTGGATATTAGGAGCTAGAGCAAACGTAAAAGATTTTTAATTATAACTTGAATCATGAAAATTTCTCTTATAGAACTGTAAAAAGATTATAAAAACGAAGAGAAAATTATTTATTTTTACTATACATGGGCTACGAGCTTTCGGGCAGCCTCGCCCTTCTACAGGTAAAGATACATGGTGGCAAAAGGCTTTATATAAGATTCCATTTTTAAAATATATTTACATATAAGAAGAATATAGGACGGTTAAAATATAATATAAGATAAGAAATATTTTGCAAATCTAAAACTATTGTATATGATATTTACAAATATGCTAATCATGTAATGTCATATGACAATCAATTGGCAAATTAGCGAAATTTGCCAAACGATTGCAGTGCATCTTACATAGGCGAGACTGGTAGGTCCGTGGCCATCAGGATGACCGAACACGGTAGATGCATTACCAACAGAGACAACAGGTCGCTTATCTTCAATCATATTAACACCACCGGCCACTCATTCAATCTAACTTCTCCCACCACCATATACAATAACATCTCCAATAAATACCAAAGACTGATCATAGAGGCCATATTATCCATATCAACAAACAGCATTAACCGACACATAGATTTGCCTACACAATACCAAGACATATGTAATAACCTAAATAACCATTAAACCAATGTGGCCGCTGATGGCGGGTTGAACATTCGTTGTCCGGTTTCATTGTATATTTTCATAGTATAACCATCTGCTAATTTGCCAATTGATTGTCATATGACATTACATGATTAGCATATTTGTAAATATCATATACAATAGTTTTAGATTTGCAAAATATTTCTTATCTTATATTATATTTTAACCGTCCTATATTCTTCTTATATGTAAATATATTTTAAAAATGGAATCTTATATAAAGCCTTTTGCCACCATGTATCTTTACCTGTAGAAGGGCGAGGCTGCCCGAAAGCTCGTAGCCCATGTATAGTAAAAATAAATAATTTTCTCTTCGTTTTTATAATCTTTTTACAGTTCTATAAGAGAAATTTTCATGATTCAAGTTATAATTAAAAATCTTTTACGTTTGCTCTAGCTCCTAATATCCAATGGCAATTGGCCTTGAAGCACAGCTATCCTTGAACGCTATTCGTCGATTTACCAACCTCAATCCTGAAGTAATCCGCCTCCTAACGCATCTGTGTCGAAAGTCGCTGCAGCTGGCCAGATGGAGATTGCACCTCAACTTCAACAAGATATGCCAAAGGGCCCGTTTCATCCCCCCATCTCTCAGAGTCGCAGATCCTGTGGGAAATTCTCATTCGAACAGGGTTATCCTCCGATCCCAACGCCAATTACTATGGGCTAGAACCCAGGGATGTTATTCGCGAATACGCTGCTTGTCCAAAACCATTAAAGGCGTCATTTCCCAAGTCACCAATCTCATATCCCAATCCAATATGGTTGAACTCCTTGGTCTCCTCACCGCCGACATCAGACAGCAGGACAGCATCATTAAAGGGCGTCAATACAAGAAGCTATCCTTTTGGATCAGCAAATATGGCTTCCCAGAGGAATTTCACCCCGACAACCAACCGGTTCCCACTCTCCTCAATCTGTCATCTACAGTGTTGTCTCCTTCGCAGACCGAGGTTCTTTCCTTAGGCCTCAAGTACCGGCCTCCCACAACGCCTGACATTCCTAGAATTATTTCTGGTGTTGAGCCCGCCATCAGCTCCCTTTCCCACACAGCCCAATATGACATACGGACTTCCATAGCCCATATCCTCCGGAAACCCACCCCTACTCAGTCCCAATCCCCTTCTCAGTCCCAATCTCTTGGTAAGTACCGCTCCCTGGCTACCTTAAGGCGAAACCATAACATTATAATCACCAGATCGGATAAAGGTTCCCAGACCGTCGTCTTGGACACGGCTGACTATGCCTCCAAGATGACGGAGATACTCAGCGACCGCAATACTTTTGTTCCCATTACACAGCCTGATGCATCTACCTCAACTAAATCTTTCAGATTGGGGTTATTACGTTTGAAAAAATCGGGTCACATAACACCGGATCAATATAGCACTTTCACCTCCGACCTTAATAATACCCCCTATATCTATGGTCTTCCTAAGACCCATAAGCCTGACATCCCCCTACGCCCCATCATAGCCTACCATCTTTCACCTGCCTATAAGCTGTCCAAATATCTGACTGGCCTACTCACACCTTGGGTGAAGGCCATTCCACAATCCTCTGCCATTAGGGATATCCCTTCATTCGTGCAGTCCATTAACTCTCTCTGCCCTGTCCCCAACACCGTTATGGTGTCTTATGATGTGGTTGCCATGTATCTTTCCCTCCCCCACCAGCTTATCATTAGGCACTTGACTAGTTTCTTACAGGATAACCAGGTAGATCACCGTACCGCAGAGTCCATAGTCGCACTATCCTCACTGTGTTTGGACTTTACTACTTTCACATTTAACAACCAGTTGTTCAAACAAATCAGAGGCTCGCCCATGGGCAGCCCACTATCCTCCCCACTTGCAGAAATAGTCATGGCCAACATAGACCACTGGGTCCAACAGCAAATTGCACCGGGCATTCACATGTGGCGGAGATATATTGATGATATCTTCTGCATATGTGATACCGGACAAGAAATCAATATCTTAAACTCTCTAAACTCCTATCATCCCGAGATCTCTTTCACCCTAGAATTGGAAAACAGGTCCGTATTGCCGTATCTTGATATACTGGTCATCCGTACTGCCTCTCATTACCACACCACCGTATACCACAAGGTTAACAATCCCACATTTTATACAGACTACAAATCTTCATGTCCCCTATCGCATAAAATAAATACTGTCCGTACTCTTACCAAGAGATTGTTCACCCACTGCTCCCTTCCACTGTTTAGAACCATTGAATTTTCCCTAATCATTAAACAGTTGGCCCGGTCCCAATACCCCCCCCCCCATTTCATACATAAGTATAAATTTGACCCTTCTTCCGTTAGACCCCCTGCAATCACCAGAAACAGTTGTATACTTCCCTTTTCCACCCAATCAGTCGCCATCTCCCGCATCCTCAGAACCCACGGAATTAACACCCACTTTACTAATAGCAATAGCATCGGCGCCATCCTCAGACACCCTATCACCAGATTACCTAGATCTACCGTTGCTCGGTCCTCTGGTGGCTCGGTCTACTCAGTCTCATGTAACGATTGCAGTGCATCTTACATAGGCGAGACTGGTAGGTCCGTGGCCATCAGGATGACCGAACACGGTAGATGCATTACCAACAGAGACAACAGGTCGCTTATCTTCAATCATATTAACACCACCGGCCACTCATTCAATCTAACTTCTCCCACCACCATATACAATAACATCTCCAATAAATACCAAAGACTGATCATAGAGGCCATATTATCCATATCAACAAACAGCATTAACCGACACATAGATTTGCCTACACAATACCAAGACATATGTAATAACCTAAATAACCATTAAACCAATGTGGCCGCTGATGGCGGGTTGAACATTCGTTGTCCGGTTTCATTGTATATTTTCATAGTATAACCATCTGCTAATTTGCCAATTGATTGTCATATGACATTACATGATTAGCATATTTGTAAATATCATATACAATAGTTTTAGATTTGCAAAATATTTCTTATCTTATATTATATTTTAACCGTCCTATATTCTTCTTATATGTAAATATATTTTAAAAATGGAATCTTATATAAAGCCTTTTGCCACCATGTATCTTTACCTGTAGAAGGGCGAGGCTGCCCGAAAGCTCGTAGCCCATGTATAGTAAAAATAAATAATTTTCTCTTCGTTTTTATAATCTTTTTACAGTTCTATAAGAGAAATTTTCATGATTCAAGTTATAATTAAAAATCTTTTACGTTTGCTCTAGCTCCTAATATCCAATGGCAATTGGCCTTGAAGCACAGCTATCCTTGAACGCTATTCGTCGATTTACCAACCTCAATCCTGAAGTAATCCGCCTCCTAACGCATCTGTGTCGAAAGTCGCTGCAGCTGGCCAAATGGAGATTGCACCTCAACTTCAACAAGATATGCCAAAGGGCCCGTTTCATCCCCCCATCTCTCAGAGTCGCAGATCCTGTGGGAAATTCTCATTCGAACAGGGTTATCCTCCGATCCCAACGCCAATTACTATGGGCTAGAACCCAGGGATGTTATTCGCGAATACGCTGCTTGTCCAAAACCATTAAAGGCGTCATTTCCCAAGTCACCAATCTCATATCCCAATCCAATATGGTTGAACTCCTTGGTCTCCTCACCGCCGACATCAGACAGCAGGACAGCATCATTAAAGGGCGTCAATACAAGAAGCTATCCTTTTGGATCAGCAAATATGGCTTCCCAGAGGAATTTCACCCCGACAACCAACCGGTTCCCACTCTCCTCAATCTGTCATCTACAGTGTTGTCTCCTTCGCAGACCGAGGTTCTTTCCTTAGGCCTCAAGTACCGGCCTCCCACAACGCCTGACATTCCTAGAATTATTTCTGGTGTTGAGCCCGCCATCAGCTCCCTTTCCCACACAGCCCAATATGACATACGGACTTCCATAGCCCATATCCTCCGGAAACCCACCCCTACTCAGTCCCAATCCCCTTCTCAGTCCCAATCTCTTGGTAAGTACCGCTCCCTGGCTACCTTAAGGCGAAACCATAACATTATAATCACCAGATCGGATAAAGGTTCCCAGACCGTCGTCTTGGACACGGCTGACTATGCCTCCAAGATGACGGAGATACTCAGCGACCGCAATACTTTTGTTCCCATTACACAGCCTGATGCATCTACCTCAACTAAATCTTTCAGATTGGGGTTATTACGTTTGAAAAAATCGGGTCACATAACACCGGATCAATATAGCACTTTCACCTCCGACCTTAATAATACCCCCTATATCTATGGTCTTCCTAAGACCCATAAGCCTGACATCCCCCTACGCCCCATCATAGCCTACCATCTTTCACCTGCCTATAAGCTGTCCAAATATCTGACTGGCCTACTCACACCTTGGGTGAAGGCCATTCCACAATCCTCTGCCATTAGGGATATCCCTTCATTCGTGCAGTCCATTAACTCTCTCTGCCCTGTCCCCAACACCGTTATGGTGTCTTATGATGTGGTTGCCATGTATCTTTCCCTCCCCCACCAGCTTATCATTAGGCACTTGACTAGTTTCTTACAGGATAACCAGGTAGATCACCGTACCGCAGAGTCCATAGTCGCACTATCCTCACTGTGTTTGGACTTTACTACTTTCACATTTAACAACCAGTTGTTCAAACAAATCAGAGGCTCGCCCATGGGCAGCCCACTATCCTCCCCACTTGCAGAAATAGTCATGGCCAACATAGACCACTGGGTCCAACAGCAAATTGCACCGGGCATTCACATGTGGCGGAGATATATTGATGATATCTTCTGCATATGTGATACCGGACAAGAAATCAATATCTTAAACTCTCTAAACTCCTATCATCCCGAGATCTCTTTCACCCTAGAATTGGAAAACAGGTCCGTATTGCCGTATCTTGATATACTGGTCATCCGTACTGCCTCTCATTACCACACCACCGTATACCACAAGGTTAACAATCCCACATTTTATACAGACTACAAATCTTCATGTCCCCTATCGCATAAAATAAATACTGTCCGTACTCTTACCAAGAGATTGTTCACCCACTGCTCCCTTCCACTGTTTAGAACCATTGAATTTTCCCTAATCATTAAACAGTTGGCCCGGTCCCAATACCCCCCCCATTTCATACATAAGTATAAATTTGACCCTTCTTCCGTTAGACCCCCTGCAATCACCAGAAACAGTTGTATACTTCCCTTTTCCACCCAATCAGTCGCCATCTCCCGCATCCTCAGAACCCACGGAATTAACACCCACTTTACTAATAGCAATAGCATCGGCGCCATCCTCAGACACCCTATCACCAGATTACCTAGATCTACCGTTGCTCGGTCCTCTGGTGGCTCGGTCTACTCAGTCTCATGTAACGATTGCAGTGCATCTTACATAGGCGAGACTGGTAGGTCCGTGGCCATCAGGATGACCGAACACGGTAGATGCATTACCAACAGAGACAACAGGTCGCTTATCTTCAATCATATTAACACCACCGGCCACTCATTCAATCTAACTTCTCCCACCACCATATACAATAACATCTCCAATAAATACCAAAGACTGATCATAGAGGCCATATTATCCATATCAACAAACAGCATTAACCGACACATAGATTTGCCTACACAATACCAAGACATATGTAATAACCTAAATAACCATTAAACCAATGTGGCCGCTGATGGCGGGTTGAACATTCGTTGTCCGGTTTCATTGTATATTTTCATAGTATAACCATCTGCTAATTTGCCAATTGATTGTCATATGACATTACATGATTAGCATATTTGTAAATATCATATACAATAGTTTTAGATTTGCAAAATATTTCTTATCTTATATTATATTTTAACCGTCCTATATTCTTCTTATATGTAAATATATTTTAAAAATGGAATCTTATATAAAGCCTTTTGCCACCATGTATCTTTACCTGTAGAAGGGCGAGGCTGCCCGAAAGCTCGTAGCCCATGTATAGTAAAAATAAATAATTTTCTCTTCGTATATAATGCATATTATCTTTTTTTTTTTAAACAGTGCAGACTGTGCACTTTGCATATATTGACAAGATGTCGATAAAATTAATTTAATTGTCAATTGTCTACACATGTGAAAAGCTATTCGACTTGAAAAACAGTAGTAAATTATTTTATCAAAAAGAATTAATAGCGCTAAATAGTTTTCAATTTTAAATAGAGATGGCGCCCTTTTACCTTATAATTAATTAGGTATTCTTTATTATTGTTTTATTATTGAAACAAAAAACTTTGTTTTATAGAAACCATCTATTTATTAGCCTCATTGTCTTTATATAATTTTTACTGTATATAAATTTCATATTACTATTAAGGTACTATTTCTGTAAATCCTGCATGTATCCTACATTTCTGCTTGGAGAATCTGTATAATCCTAAAAGGTCTTAAAAAAGCTTTTTGATATTACAATATAATATATTGCGGCTTGTGATTGTAAAACGACATTTGAAAATTATCCCGTATGTGTTTCTTTTGAAAGAAAAATCAAATTTTATTTTAAGGAGAAATAACGATCATTTCTAACCTTAGGGATGAGGTATGAATTGTGAAAAGTAATGATAAACGAAAAAATAAAAGTGTCCAGGGATGGGAATCGAACCCACAGTGTTCCGCTTACCGGACAGATGCCATGTCCACTAGACTACCTTGGACATATTTTTCCATTCGTAAATAATTTTGATTTTTCGTTCAAAAGAAGCACATGCAGAATAATTTTCAAATGTCCTTTTGTTATTTTTGTTGTTTTATAGATTCCTGAAATAAAGTGATAGGGGACGTTGTGATAAAAAAGATGAATGGCATTAATATTAATAGCCTCATTGAGATAAATATATTTGGTTCTCAGTTGTTCCATATATAACATTTTGTAGAAGTTCTCAATTAACAAATATAACACGAATTCTATCTTCAGAATAAGACAATTGATAATTAAAATAATTTTATTGACATCTTGTCAATACATGCAAAAGTTCACAGTCTACACTATTTCAGGAAAAAAAGACAATTATATATATGTCGTAGCTGTCGTGGTCAAGTGAAAGGACGCAACCAAGAATCAGCTCCAGCCAAGCGAACAGCGCGCCCGCGATGTCTGCCACCTTTATTTTTGTACAGCTTTTATACATGGATGAATTTACATATTTACATTTTAACACAAGTGTAACATATTTACATACTTATTTTGACGAAAATAAATTATATCTCTTGTCATTAACTATACAAATTATGACATATATATATGAAAAACAATAGAAAAAAAAATAAAAAAAGGTCAGGTGTTGATATTAAAAATAAAGATGGCATATCCTAACCAAAAGTACATGTGCATACACTCCCAGTGTGAAGGGGCAGTGATCCTGAATTACAAGATTTAACGACCATTAAGTAAGAAGGCAATATAACGTGGTTGCTTGAACCCAATCTTTCTAACCAACATTCTCTTGTACTCCTCTTTTACTTACAGATTACACAGGTCTAGAAAAAACTTTTTTATTTTGCCGGAGAAAACTTGATGTTGATTCTAATGTAACTTTTAATGCTGAATTCAAATGCAGAATACTATGTACAATGAATATGGCGCCTCTGCCACCGCTGCAGAATTTGGTGGAGTCTTCAGAATAAGATAGGTAGAGACCATATATAGTTAAACCTTTCAATATTCAGTATAACGGAAAAATATGTACATTGTAATTGATATGAAAATGATCTTGAGATCCATTTTAGAAAAAGAAGAAATATTTAATCATCATTTTTCCATATTTTAATATGTCTTATATGAAGAAGCGTGTCTTCATTAATATAACTATACTCCCATTTGTATATGTAATACCTAAACTATTCGATATTAAAGAATATCAAAACCTACTTTTCTACATTTTAAATATTCTCGCTTTACTGAACTTTACTTTCTTCATTAATTCAAAAACCTTTGCGGTATATTAGAGCATCTTTGAATCGTTCAAATACAAGAATAGTGAAACCTTCCCTTTCATAGGTACAATATATTCTATACAGAACAGGGCATCTTCATCAATGCATATAGTCTCTTATATCAGACATATTAATACAGCTCAATATCAAGAATATCATAGTATATTTTGACATAAATTCATAGACAACACAAGGAAGTTTCATATTTTGATGTCGCTAGTCGCCTTTTTTTGTGAAATAGATAAAGGTAATTTTGTTCATATTTGGTTATCTCTTATGTCTTCAATAAAGGTCAATGTGAAATTTTCAACTAGCAACAATCTCTCTTTGGAGAGTCCTCACTGGCTACAATATTACCTCTGTGCAAAATGAAGATCACTATGTATCAAATATCTTTCAGAGTTATTGTCTGAATCCCGATATACATGCTAAAAGGTACAAGTTCCTTAAGTTTTGTCAATGAGTGTATCTTTCAGAGTTATTGTCTGAATCCCGATATACATGCTAAAAGGTACAAGTTCCTTAAGTTTTGTCAATGAGTGTATCTTTCAGAGTTATTGTCTGAATCCCGATATACATGCTAAAAGGTACAAGTTCCTTAAGTTTTGTCAATGAGTGTATCTTTCAGAGTTATTGTCTGAATCCCGATATACATGCTAAAAGGTACAAGTTCCTTAAGTTTTGTCAATGAGTGTATCTTTCAGAGTTATTGTCTGAATCCCGATATACATGCTAAAAGGTACAAGTTCCTTAAGTTTTGTCAATGAGTGTATCTTTCAGAGTTATTGTCTGAATCCCGATATACATGCTAAAAGGTACAAGTTCCTTAAGTTTTGTCAATGAGTGTATCTTTCAGAGTTATTGTCTGAATCCCGATATACATGCTAAAAGGTACAAGTTCCTTAAGTTTTGTCAATGAGTGTATCTTTCAGAGTTATTGTCTGAATCCCGATATACATGCTAAAAGGTACAAGTTCCTTAAGTGCTGTCAATGAGTGTATCTTTCAGAGTTATTGTGTGAATCCCGATATACATGCTAAAAGGTACAATTTCCTTAAGGGTTGTTCATGAGTATATCTTTCAGAGTTATTGTCTGAATCCCGATATACATGCTAAAAGGTAAAAGTTCCTTAAGTTTTGTCAATGAGTGTATCTTTCAGAGTTATTGTCTCAATCCCGATATACATGCTAAAAGGTACAATTTCCTTAAGTGCTGTCAATGAGTGTATCTTTCAGAGTTATTGTGTGAATCCCGATATACATGCTAAAAGGTACAATTTCCTTAAGGGTTGTTCATGAGTATATCTTTCAGAGTTATTGTGTGAATCCCGATATACATGCTAAAAGGTACAATTTCCTTAAGGGTTGTTCATGAGTATATCTTTCAGAGTTATTGTGTGAATCCCGATTTACATGCTAAAATGTACAATTTACTTAAGTGTTGTCCATTAGTGTATGTACAATAGGCCCTCTATATATAGATGACTTCACACAACAATCTATATTCCTTCTTGCATTAAAAAAAATCAACTGAATCTTTAAACCATAAGATACCTTACCTATTGTATTATTATAACCACAGAGAATATTTTATCACATAAGAACATACTTAAGCTATTTAATGTGAAGAATAACGAAGCATTTTTCTCAATATGTATAATATCGTCTATACATACAGAAATGTTTTAATGAATTCGTATATAGAGAGGAATAGTTATTTTATACAAATACACTTTAAAATACAGTGAAAGTATTTAAACGATTTTATAGATCTCAAATGCCATTACAAAACATAAAAGATACGTTAAACCATAATATTTAAGCTTAATAACAACCAAATATTTGGCCTATAGAAGAATTAGACACTTAAGCATGTTGGGGAAGGTTTGAAATCCACTCCAATGCTTCTTTTCAATAATTCAGGGATGAGTTTCTTTTAAGATAATATGTAATAAATATCTAGCCTTCGGGATAGAAGACTCTTCTAACAGGCGAACACTATGTTAAAATTGACTTAAAATAATAAACAATTTTTTCACATTGTGTCGCCGTCTCACGCAATTCTGGCCTTAACTACCCGTTTCATGATTTTTCAGGATGCCTTAATGACCAATTTTTTGGTCGTTGAGGTACAGCTTGCACCACGCTGATGAGGGCCAACAGCCCGAAACGCGTCCGTGGTTAGTTTTTCTTGATTAATCAAGAATGGGTATTTGGTCAATTCTGGAATAATTAGAAATCAACGAGAATAGTTGATATTTATTCCGATAGATGGCGCAAGCCATCAGAAACTTTCAGTTGCACGATAAGGAGATGCCTTTTTTCTTAAAATACTTTTTAATTTGTTCGAAATTTGATTTCTCGCGAGGACACGTCTTGTGAGAGTGTCCACTAAAACCTAGAGATAATAGGTTTTGTATATTTGAGAAGTCAATGCTTTTACCTGTTTCATATCAATACAAAGCGATAAAAGACATTCAGATGTAGATGACCATAATCAGCCGAGTCAATATCCATCTGATATGTCCTAGAAACTCCCGGTTCCCTGAGCCCCCGGGATAGTAAGATAGTAGACACAGATAGGGACACGACCTACTGTAAAAAAATATCAATAACCCCGTATAAATGGGCGGTATAAATATTTCATTGACACTATCTGGTGTTTTGTCACCTTTTTTTTATGCGTTAGCTGTAAGTGGGTTTCATTAAAGTCAAACGAGTCGTCCATCATTCTAGAGTCCTGTATGCCTCGCACGTAGAGAGTCAATCGAATTTGTCAGATTAAAACAAAACTTTGTCCTGTTTATCCACACCTGTTTCATTTTAATGATTCTCATTGGGTGCTGATAGTTGTTTTGCTTTCTTTTTTGTGGTCCCAGAAGTCTTCTGTTGTTTTTACGAAGCTTCTTTTTTTCAGTTAGCGTCAGTCTACTATTGAATGAAGGTCTATACTTTGAGTATTTTTATTTTATATGTTCTATTCTACTTTACAGATATTAGAAATCACAAATGGCTTGTAGTAAGTGTCTTTTATATCGTCCTATGACAGGCAAGCTTTCAAATTTTAGAGAGAAGGTTGTTTGATCGTTTTTGAAGATAACTCTCGAAATTATAAAATTTTAATTTAATAAACTTTAAACATTTTTAGATATATATAACTCTTTTTGTGTTGTTTTTCTTGCTTCCCTCTTTCTCTTTCTTGTTTTTTTTCTTTTTTTTTTTCTTTTTCTTCTGTTTATATCGTTGTTTCCTTTGTCAAACTGCTTTGTTCTTATGCATACCTCTGGTGAATCCTGTATAGGGTCAGTGACCCTAAATAAAGGCTTTTTGTTGTTGTTTTAGATATATATAGAGAGAAACGAGTTAATTACCTCTTATTTTAGGCAACAAAAGAATCATCCAATTTACATACATCGTTCTAACCAGATTCAACTTATGCAAAACAGACGACAAAGAAAAAATAAACAAATTAATAATAGAGGGTAAGTTCCTATTTTTTACAAGTTTTTACACTCAAAGAATAATCATCTTCTTGCTTCAAAGGTTCTTCAATGGGTCTAACCACAAATACAAAACAATAAGGAGACTGAATTCCTAAATCAATTTTAAAACAATTTCTTTTAAATACTCACAGATATTTAATAATGAATAATTATATTTATAATAGACTAAAAGACTATATACAATATATATATATATATATATATATATATATATATATATATATAGTGTAGAAACTATATAACAAAATTATAACAGTGATTCTAATTTTAAAACTTAAGGAGCAAACTGATAATAATGATAACTTATATCAGTTAGATTTGATTAGATTAGCAAGCTAAATCTAAATTAATTATAATAATAAATAGTTATTTAATTTTATAGTCCAGTTTTGTATTAAGATTATCTTCACTATTATGATCATTTAAATTCAAATTATAAAATTTGTAAAATGTTATTAATTTGTAGATAGAGAGAGAAAAAAAAAAATCCTTTACTTCTACTACATCCTCAAGTTAATTATATATTTATAATTAATAACAATAAAAATTAACAAAGTAACGTCTATTACATCGGCTTTTACACGTCATTCAGACATACTCTAATCCTATATATAGAATAATCGAAGAGAGAATATATATAATAGTTAGAAAAAAGAGAGAAAGACAGAACCATGCACTTTTAATCAAACTAATAATAAGGAAAAAAAAAAAAAGAGTTTTATAAAGAAGGTAGATAAGATTGTTAGTATATATATATTTTTTATTATTTTATATTTTATCCTTTTTTTTTTAAAAGATTTTTAAAGGTTTTTTTATTTTATAATATGATTATAAATAGTTGTATTTAGTAATATATCTATAGTATGAATTAACATTTGTTATAAGTTTGGATATTATGTTTTGAAACCCTAATGGTAGACCAGACATACACAAAAGACTTTAAATTGAAATGAATTGGAAAAAGAGATCTGCTGGAACGGGGATCTTCAGATAAAATTCCAACGACATTTCACCCCTTCTTTATAAGAAAGAAGACTATGCAAACTAGGTTTTGGGAAAAAGATCTATGTAAATCGGCTCCACAGATTAAAAAATTAGGTACAGCGCGTTTCCTATAAAAACTAGGATAGCAGCAGGTGCCGGGGAGGAGTCCACAAGAAGACGGAGCTTTGCGCGCTTCTAGACAGCAGCTGGGATTGCCGCTGTCCTTGTTTTGGTTCCTTCAACTTTAACTCTTTTAATTGTTAACCTTCCTTCTTTGAAATAAATAGTTTTACGGAGTTTATCTCCCATTTTTCCAGCACTTGGACAGGACACTTTAAATTGTTATCAGAAGGTGGCGGACTTTCTTAGTATTCTCGTTCCGCTACCTAACATTTTTTGGTGAGCCCCGGACGTGATTCTGCTCAAGTGGATTATTGTTTATCGGAGATATTTGGAGGTGAAGTTTAAAGTGAAGCTAAAGTTTGAAGTGAAGTAAAGTCTAAAGAAGTGTAGCTGAGAGGCTAAAGTTTAAAGTGAAGTAGAGTTAAAGTCAAAAGGATAGAGTTCAAGAAGTTGAAAGGATACAATGGCTCTAAGTTTATGTATCAAGAAGCGAGCCCCCGTGAGAAGTCAAGTTACAAAAATTCACAAGGAAATTATTTCTAATTTGGGAAGTGAATCCAATGATTATTTTAAGGCAACGGTTGGAGTGAGAAGAATTCAGGATGTACAGAAAGTACTGCTGTTGTCTGATAAAGAGATAATCGACATTTTGGCAGAAGATGATGGAGCGGATCTAGGAAAGGAAATGGATGATTGTGCACATTATCAAGAAATCATAATTGAAGGAATTGTCGCTTATGAAGATGCTCAAAAACAAGTTGCAAAAAAGGTTGTAGTTCAAGATTCTTTTCTGGATACTACAGAGAAAATAAGGCTTCCCACCATTGAATTACCGAAGTTTAGTGGTAATTTAATAGATTGGTTAACTTTTTGGGCTCAATTTGAAAAAAATCATCTTGATATCAGACTAAAGGATAGCGACAAGTTCTATCATTTGCTTCAAAGTCTGAGTGTAGACACTGAGGCCTATAAAATCGTATCCATTTATCCGCTTACTGAGAAAAATTATTCTAAGGCGATTGATGCTTTAAGAAGACGTTATGCTAATCCTGATTTGTTGTTACAAGTATATGTGAGAGAACTGCTCAAGTTGGTCATCGATAGTGCTAGCGGAAAGAAAAAATTATCTTTTCATGAACTATATTATAAAATTCAATTTTATCTTGGTTCTTTTAAAAGTTTGAATTTGGAAAGTGCAAGCCCGGACACATGGCTGTATCCCTTAGTGGAATCGTGTCTATCTGACGAACTATTGCTAGCGTGGCAGAGAAGATCTCAGTTCATCAAGCTTGATGTTGAACATCAGACGAGACTGGATCAACTGATGGACTTTTTGGAAAGGGAGATTTTGATTCAACAGAATATCCAGTTAGCCTAAGGCGGTTTCCAAAGTGCTGAAACTTCCGACCAAGAGAGAAGGAAAGGATTTTATAAGAAGAAAAATGATATTCCAACGGTGACCGGATTACAACAAACGGAATTAGGCGGATGTATATTCTGTGAAAAAAAAGCATGCGAGTCAAAATTGTTTTGCCGCTAAAAAGATGTCTTTAGAAGAAAAAAGAAAGGTCATCCGTGAAAAGAAGGTTTGCTTCAAATGCTTAAAGGGACGCCATCTTGCTAGATATTGCAGAACAAGGGGTAGGTGCTAGCACTCGAGGAGATAGAAATAATAAAGAGGCTGCTCAATTGGGAATTGAACCAGAATTGACTAATCAAAATTCAGAAAGGGTTAAACAACGGGTTTCACATCGCGAAAATTCTGAATCTTTTGATGCTACGGTGAAACCAAACGAAGATCTGAAAAAGCATAATTATTGTTCCAACCATGTTTGTCAGCGGAATGTTGCTCTTCAGACTTTGATGTTGAATGTTATTGCACCAAAGGGGAGGAAATTAGTGCGCGCCTTTTTTGATTCGGGTTCTCAACATACTTATATTTTGAAGACAACAGCGGAAGAATTAGGACTGAAACCTGTGACGAAAGAGATTGTTCATCATGCTTTATTTGGCGGAATACAAACAACGGCTGTTACACATAATTTATATGATGTTCAGTTAAAGGCAGACGATGAAAAATTTGTTTGCAAAGTCACTGTTCGTGATCAGTCAAAGATCTGTCAAACCCTTCCAAGAATTCCCAAAACAAGTTTAATTTCTAAAGAGTTGGAACAAAGAAAAATTAAAGTCACAGATCTTGGAAATGACAACCCACCTATAGAGCTCCTCATCGGTGCAGATATTTATGGAAAATTGATGACTGGAAAAACGCTGCAACTGGATTGCGGTTTAACAGCTATGCTTACCCATTTTGGTTGGACGTTATTAGGCAGCTTGAAGGAATGGTCTGATGAAGAAAATTCTATGCTAGTTATGTCCATGAATACTATGTTTGGAGATTCAAGACAGGATTTTTCTATCTCGCAACTGTGGGATTTGAATACTATTGGAGTGAGAGATCCGGTAGAAGTGAAATATTCAGTAGAACAAGAAACTGCTTTTAAAAATGAATTTTTGAAGAACATCTCCAGAAACAAAGATGGACGATACGTGGTTCCATTGCCTTGGATCGAGGGTCATCCTCCACTACCTACAAACGAAATTGCTGCGCATAAAAGATTAGTCAATACCACCAGGAAGCTTAAAACTAGCAGTAAATACGACCATTATGATTATCTTTTCAAGGAATGGGAAAGGGAAGGCTTGATTGAAAATGTAAACAATGCTAAGCCTACTGAAATTGTTCATTATCTTCCACATCGACCTGTTTACAAAGAGAGTGCTTCTACGCCAGTTCGCCCAGTGTTTGATGCGTCGTGCAAAATTGATAGACATCCATCACTCAACGATTGCTTATGGACTGGAAGCAACTGTGTTAAGAAAATTATGGAACTTTTGATGCGCTTTCGAGAAAAAAGAATTGGTTTTACGGCTGATATTAGAAGAGCATTTCAGACTATTGAGGTTCGAGAAGAGGATAGAGATGCAATGCGATTCCTGTGGTGGCAGAATCAATGCGAAAATCAGGTACAAGTATATCGTCATACAAGAGTTATGTTTGGCGCTACATGTAGTCCATTTATTTTGGAAACTGTACTAGAATATCATCTGACTCATATGAACATAGAAGATTCGAAGATCGCTGAAAAATTGTTAAACTCTTTTTACATAGATAACAGCGTTGGATCCGAGGATAGTTTGGAATCATATTTGGCTTTTAAAGAAAAATCGATCCAATTATTAAGGGATGCTAAGATGGATTTGAGAATGTGGCAATCAAATGCGGAAGAATTTCAACACGATACGGAGGCCATTACCATGATTCTAGGAGTTCGATGGGATCGAAGAAGAGATTTGTTGCTTATTGATACGGGCAAAATTGATTTGCCGTCGGAAGTGACTAAACGGACAATTTTGTCTACGGTACAACGTATTTTTGATCCTTTCGGTATATTAGGACCAGCGTTGATACCTATGAAATCTCTTCTACAACGGACTTGGATTCAAAAAATTAAATGGGACACACTTATTATTGGCGCTGAAAAAAGATCTTTTGAAGATTGGTGCAAAAATATACCCTTGCTTACTCAGCTCAAGTTCCCACGTGCTATGATAAAGGACGAGATCGATAAGAGGAGTTGGTCTTTGCACTTGTTTACTGATGCGAGTCGGACAGCTTACTCCGCAGTGGTATTTCTCCGGGTAGAAAATAAAGAAATACAGATCAGTTTTATGTCCGCTAAAACACGAGTGACTCCAATGAAAAGAGAAATACTCAAAAAGAATAAGAAAACTGGCGAAAGCGAAATGATTGTCAAAGAGATCAGTATTCCTAGACTGGAACTTCTTGCTTGCTTGATTGGTAGCCGGTTACTCTCGACAGTGAAAAAGTCTCTGAACATCACTGATATAAAGGAATTTTATTGGACTGATTCCACAGCGGTTTTGGCTTGGATTAAAAGAGAAGAAATATGGAATACCTTTGTGGGAAATCGAATAAGGGAAATTAGAGAACTTACCCTTCCAAACAATTGGAGACATATTCAAGGTACAAAGAATCCTGCCGATCTGCCATCCGGAGGATGTTCGCCGTCTCAACTTCTACAATCTAAATGGTGGGAGAGGCCGAATTGGCTTTATGAAAGGGAAAACAAGTGGCCGATTTCCACAGAAATGATAGACGAGATTCAAGTCAATAAAGAAAGAAAAGAGTCACGGCGCCAAGGATTCTTCGGACGGGGAGATTGAAGGCAAGTCCCACTGTTGTTCGGCGGTACATATACTAAAATTGGAACGATACACTAGGGTAGTTTCTCAAAATATCGAGTGTCGATGTTATTCCTGTAAAAAAAATGTTGAAAAAACATCATTAGAGGTTAGAGCTTACAGAATTAGACAACATTAATATAGAGGTTGTGCTTGACCGGCATTCATAGTTCTTAGAATGAAAGATACTTCGGCCAATAAATCTTTTTATTATCTCGACGTTTCGACAAAAATCTTTTGTCCTCGTCAGGAACAAATAATTTTAATGTCTTGCTAAATGCTTTCATTTTGATTTGTTACTGACGAGGACAACTTTTTTTTTATCGAAACGTCGAGATAATAAAAAGATTTACTGGCATAAGTATCTTTAATTCTAAGAATTAGACATATATATATATATAGATGGAAAATTTGCCGAGAGGAAATTAATCCATGGAAGCAATGGTCGCCTCTCCCGTCAAAATTAACGTCAGAATCTGACGCCATCTATTGACCGTCGCCGCAACTAGCGGCCTCGGGTCGGTGACAAAGCCGCAACACCAACTTTGGCAAACTGATAAGCGTCCACCTAGAGACCATGGTTTCGGGCTAATGGCCCTCGTCAGTCTAGGGCGGACTTTATTCCATGAGATCCACACGGGATCTAATGGAATCCTCACAATCTACCAAAGAGGTGTTTTGCTGGCAATGTGGCTGGGCCAAATCTATTGGCAAAACATAGATGTTGCGGCTTTGTCACCGACCCGATGCCGCTAGTTGCGGCGACGGTCAATAGATGGCGTCAGATTCTGACGTTAATTTGACGGGAGAGGCGACCAATGCTTCCATGGATTAATTTCCTCCCGGCAAATTTTCCATCTATGTTTTGCCAATAGATTTGGCCCAGCCACATTGCCAGCAAAACACCTCTTTGGTAGATTGTGAGGATTCCATTAGATCCCGTGTGAATCTCATGGAATAAAGTCCGCCCTAGACTGACGAGGGCCGTTAGCCCGAAACCATGGTCTCTAGGTGGACGCTTATCAGTTTGCCAAAGTTGGTGTTGCGGCTTTGTCACCGACTCGATGCCGCTAGTTGCGGCGACGGTCAATAGATGGCGTCAGATTCTGACGTTAATTTTGACGGGAGAGGCGACCATTGCTTCCATATCTATATATATATAAATCAATGTTTGTATGTTTGTTTGTTTGTATGTCCGGTATACAAATTCGCAGTAGTTCACTAATTCAAACCAAAATTTCCATACATAGGTAAAAAAGTACGGGGAAGACGATAGGCTATTTTAAAAAATATATAAATCAAGTATTAAAACTATATATTCAAATTATTCTACTTAGCTCACGAACAGCGCCCTCTATCAAATATTAGATTAAATTATGCTGATGCAAACAAATAGATAATGCTAATAACAAACAATTATTTAAAAAAATCTTATCTAAATATATATCACTCGGGTAGATATGCACACGGGTCAATCCCGGAGGGAAAACCCGGGTCACCCGTCTAGTACTCAATAATTTTACAAATAATCATTGAGAGGAAATAGAACCCAATAATAGAAAGAAAAACACAATTTGGAGAGAAGAGCTTCTTAGAGGTCTATCTACATTTCCCAATTTGTGGTTCTTCTTCTATGGGGAGATTATCATTGTCTGAATTAGAACACAATAATATCCGCTATTCTAACAGATAATGTAGCAATGTGAAAAGAATTTCCCATTGTTTCGCCTCCTCATACAATTCTGGCCTTAACTACCCGTTTCATGATATTTTAGGATACCTGAATGACAATTTTTTTTGGTCGTTGAGGTACAGCTTGTACCACGCTGATGAGGGCCAACAGCCCGAAACACATACGTGGTTAGCTTTTCTTGATTAATCAAGGATGTGTATTTAACCAATTCTGGAATAATTAGAAAATCAACGAATAGTTTATATTTATTCTGTCAAATTATATTGACAAATATTTGGACTTTAATCTTATCTCAGGTTTTAGTGGGAAGGATTTTGTTTTCATTTGTTAGTGAACCAATCTCTCCCGCTTTCTCATTGGATGAATGTAGCCATGTTTGTATATAAAGGGGGGGTTATGGTATTGCGAGAGGAGTGTGGTGGATATTTGGTGTGGAGACGCTTAAAGTGTTCTCTGCGTGTTTTATCTGTCTCCTCGCATACCTGTGTGACCCCGGTCCCATCCCTACCAACGCTACAATAAAAGTACTGTTTTGTTTTTATATAGCAAATCGTGAGTTTTTTATTATTATTATTAGCTCTTTGATATTGTTGTTGTACTCTTGAGTGTACGCTTTTCTGTGGGTTAGTTACTATTAATTTAGGTCCTAGTAATTTGCAACTTTGTGTGTTACCCCGTAGATAGTAACTTTTGTCAATTCCGATAGACAAATTGACAAATTAAACAATTTTATTGATTCTTTCAATCAAATTTTACAAAGGAGAAAATATAAAAGAGTAAATGGGCATATAAAGTGTAGGGGAATATATATACAAATATCTTCAGCAAGGAAGGCTTCCCCACCTTGAGAGGGTCCTCCTCCAGACAAGGAGGGAGTCTTCTTGTACACTCCTCAGTTCCGCGCCGAGGAAGTGCCTATAAATGCGCGTCTTGGCAGACGCCAGGATGGCCAGGGCGTCATCGTCTAGGCCATGCCCGAAGACTCACCCCTGCAAGTCAGGGGGCCGCCCGATGATGGTAAATGCCTCCCTGATGAGAGGCCTGATGTAGCGGCAGGACCAGTACCTGTGAACCAGCGACAGGTCGCCGGACCCACAGGCGATGCAAGACTGATGTGCCGATGCTGGATGGGCTGGATGGGGCAGGGCGTGCAAAGCTAGCCTCACTGCCACGTCCGCGTTGTGCCCGGAGAAGGCGCAGCGCCGGAGCGACGACCAGCCGATGTTGATGGGTAGGTTTATATTTTCCTCCCACCTTCTAGCGAACTGGATGATGGGCAGGGCAGTCAGGCGTGGACGCTCTAAGATGCGACGGGCAGTTCGGGTGATGACTCGCAAGAACGGCGTAGTCGTCCCGCGCAGCACTACGGCCTGGCCGATGGCGTTTACTCGGTAGGTCCGATTCAATTCCGATAGATGACGCAAGCCATCAGCAACTTTCAGTTGCACGATAAGGAGATGCTATTTTTCTTAAGATGTAGCGTTTAGAGATTGCCAGATTATAAAGAGATGAAAATGTTTGAGGCTACATTTTCTCTTTCTAGCAATATTGTCAAATACACCTATTGGAGTTAGAAAAATATTGGTAAGGACATCACTAAATCTTAGTGGTGGGCACTCATAAGTTTTGCTAGTTCAATGTAACAGACAGCTTAAATATTGTAACGTGGATGACAAGGCCAATATACCAGAGTAAAGCTGGGCAAAGAGGGGTGGACTCTAGAGGCCCCCGCTGCCATGTGGCAGGCGCTAAAAACAGCATTCCTGTGTGGGGGAGGACAGAGTCTGGTTACATCTGCGGCAAGGAGAAGACGTGGCGTCTTGCCTCCGGGCGTGTGGATGATCCTACAAGGCGGTGCCAGGAGAAACTGACATCGGAGCGGCCTACAAGGCGGTGTAGTCCAAGCTGGACTTGTATAGTGTGGAGCGGAACGCTTCACAAGAGGACGTCCACGTCACCAAGGATTCTTTTGACGGGGAGGTTGAAGACAAGTCCCATTGTTGTATTCCTTCTGTTAAGTGAGATACAATAAAAACGATAACTTTAGCTGCAATCCCTTCGAACTCACATGTGTATCTTTGTGGCATCCTGAGTAGACAGAGTACACGAATAGCGTCTGGGTACGACGTAACAATATAATATTTTATAGAGATATATAAAATTTATAAGAGCAGTCCTTTTTAGAGGAGGGCACCACGATAAAATGAGGTACATATAGAAATAATAAGTTTTGTAATAGGTTGGGATTATATAAACTCAAAATGTTTTTTTTTTGTTTATCCCTAGTAAACGTGGTACAGGCCATGATAATCATGGTAGGTAGACGTAG
>CP092880.1:11015638-11049043 GCA_030710605.1 Cordylochernes scorpioides | reverse complement strand
ATTTGATGGAGACCTCAATCCAAGACATAAAAGACCTGGACTTCACTCTACCTGAACTGTGACCTTCCAGTCAGTTCTGAAGGCCATTTATTAGGAATTCTTGATGCCTAACATCCAGGACAAAGTGACTCGTGAGCTCTATGCTCGAATGGTACACTGTAAATTTGAGAGGAAATAAATAAATAAATATAAAAAGATAAAAAATAAGTGAGTCAGGTGTTGATATTAAAAATAAAGAAAGCATATCCTGACGACCAGGAGCACATATGCTTTACAAAAGACAGAGCGCCAACAGCGCGAAACCGTTTGTGGATGACTTTTCTTGATTTATCAAGAAATTGGGTTGGCCAAATATCAGGGAACAGGTTAAATCAATGAATAGTTGATTTCTGTTCCACCCGAAGCGCTCTGCCTTCTGTAAAGCACATGTGCTCCTGGTCAGGATGTGCTTTCTTTATTTTTAGTACTTACTTATTATTTTTTTATATTGTTTTTTCATATATATATATAAGTGATACATTTTGAAGGATAGAAAGTAAATTTCCAGTCTAGCTTTGTTCATAGTTTCTCTCTCCCTCTCATTTCCTTAAATTCAATTTTATGTATGCAAATAAAACCAAAATCTCTAAATTCAATTGTACAATATAAATCTTTTAATATGTAAATTGTAAAGCAGTTAACATGTATGTAAATTTTGTTTTTGTATAAAAGATTTGGAAAATAAAGAGAGAGATGATTGAGGTGGAGACAGCCACAAACGACTGCTAATTTTTCACACATCTATAGTAGAATTACATCATATATATATGAAGTTAAAAAATGAATATATACAATATAAATAAGCATATATAATAATAAGATAGAGTTCGGCCAGTAAATATTTTTATTATCTCGACGTTTCGACAAAAATATTTTGTCCTCGTCAGAAGCGAACAAAATAATTTTGTCGAAACATCGAGATAATATAAAGATTTACTGACCGAAGTATCTTTAATTTTGAGAACTATGAATGCCGGCCAGACAACCTCTATCTTTACGATAAGAGAGAGAGAATATTATTGTCATTTATTAAGTTGACACCCAGGTACCTGGAGCTACGTACAGAAGTCACTAACTACCCGAGCTGACACCTTCTTGATTTTATCTAAAATGTCAGTGGAAGTCCAATTACTGAGGTGGGCAGATTTCTTTCTTGGCAGATTTTCTAGGTATGTTGGACTTAGGTTGGTGATCTCTAGAAGGTTGACCGTCAGGATTCTTTGGTATTGAAAGGTTGGGCAGGTGAAGAGGTCTACGGTTTGGTCTTCATCTTGGCAATGGAGGCAAGTTGAGTCTTCTTTCAATACCTTTGCAAAGTTTGCTCGAATGTAACCATGGTCAGTTAGACATCAATTGTGATCATGATTATTATAATAGATCAAATATTTCTATTTATTCCCTCATTTCTCTTCCTCAGTTAAACTTCTCTCAATTTCTCTCTTTAATATAATATAATATTCAGATAAAAGGAATTTTCAATTGAATATAGATGATTCTCTTCTTCTTAGATGAGATAGTCAAACTTAAAATGCTTTATATCAAACAACGACATTCCTAACTTAGGCTGAAAATTAGAAGAGTTCCAAATACTGGAAAACTGGAATATCCCTGCGAATATATATTCTGCATGGATATTATAGAGAAATGTCATTTTCTATTAATTTATCCTTCAGATATTTTGTTATCCAAATTTGCGATATTTGTGTTCTTCTGTGCTAAAATATAAAGATATTTATTCATAAATGTGTGTGCAATTTGCATAAATATTAACAGTTTTTTTTTTTGGAATTTATAGAATATTGTAAATATATACAACTGTAATATTTGAATAATATTTTTCGCCATTTCTATTCACACATTGCACCTTTAGATAAGTAAAATACATATATGTCGATCTCTATCCAAGTCAGTATATACACACACATACAGCTTTATCAAGACCACCGGTCTTATATAGATTCACCACAGGAAGGAAGCATAGATGGAGCTCCTATACTCCAGGCAGCGCAGCACCCAACAGTCTCCAATTCCGACACATGTCCAGTGAACAGAATCCACCGCGCATAGGTTAGCGTATCACTGAAAAGGCGATTGTGGAATCAACCGCGTTTTATTCTTCGCTTTCCTCATCCAAATGGACTACGACATTCGGCGATTTTTTTAATCTCAAGTCAGTATATTCATCTCATTATGGTTTCCAGTAAAGAATAATATAGAAAATTTAACAAATTCTGTAGACTCTATCTCAAATGCCGCGGACTTGAATTACATTAAGAATTGAAATTTCTAGTTTTAATTAGTATAGTTTTTTTATTGTTGTTATTTTTTTATTTATTATTATTATTTTTTTGAAAGTTCTATATATTTGTGCCACTGGTTTAGTGGTTGTAATTCTAAATATATATTGGACTTTTGATAATATGTATGTAAAAAATCTTTATTTCTTGTATAATTTATTGCTCTTAAATGTAAATTTGAATAACTTTCACTCTCTCTCTCTCTCTCTATCTCTCTAAAACTATGAATTACTTGTATATATATTAAAAAACTAAGTACATAAAATAGATTAAACATTTACATGCAAATACCCACATAGGATATAGCGTGTGTTTTGTAATAAATAAATAAAAATATATAATAATAAAAATAAAATATTCATCTCAAATTCAAACTCTTCAGTATATAACACATATTCGAAGAAAAGCTGTCATCTTTTTCCTGTGTGGGAAAGCTACTTAGTTAAAAATTATAATTCCTTACACTATATTATTTGGCAAAAAAGGTTTATTAGATACTTATCCAATTAAAAGTTTTCTTAAAGAGAGTGCAAACTTCATACCTATCTGATATATATTTACATATATTTACCTAAGATAATGATAAGTTTGGTGAGAGAGGTCAGTGGCTATCTTCCTTAATGTTTAATTCAACAACTTCTTCGGTACAATTAGGTGTGATGAAATGACCCGTGTTTTTTCCCCAGGTCTCAAACGCTGGGTAATGGGCTGGGCGTTGTAGACATTCACGTGGTGAAAATGGTGTTAATTGATTATTTGAGGCACTCTATCACTGGCCACTGCAGCCGAGGAAGGAAAAAAATGATTTAGATTGATCTAACATGCAAGGAACCGCTTGGGAAATTATGGTCTAAATCACCTGAAGTATTTGCTTTAGGAATTAGCATCTTAATATTCAACCTTTCCACAAATTCATTCTATACATATTTATATTTTCTTTCTACCTTTTTGGTGATCGGTGTAATTGTGGCTGGTGAATTCTGTGAGTTCACTTACCTTGGATAAGATAGATTTGTAATATATGAATTATCCTTTTCTATTCCAATATTGAATAGTTCTCTCTGCCATATATGTATGTTATCATGGTCATGTAGTCATATAGAAAAGACAAACGACAGGATGATAATGGAATTTTGTTTTAACCAAAGCAATTAAACCTTATTTAAATAAAGAAACAGATAGGTAATGAGAAAATATACTTTGTAGCAGAATATTGAAATTAGCAATCTGTTAATGAAATAATGAAATACCTTTCTACTCTTAAGGGAGCTGTGACCTGCATCTTGCAAATATTGTTTCTACTGACAATGGATCTGACGTTTTCAAATCGTTTTCAAAGGTTGATTCTAATAGCTTTGTGTTCTCTTTTTAGCGGCATAGCGTAGCGTCTAAACGGAGACTATAAAATAGCGTATTCCACTTGATATATAAATTTTGATACGTTCCTTTAGAGTCATTTGGATCATGTTAGAGTTTACAAAAGGGGGTCGTTCAGGGAGGTGGTATATTATCAAATTGGTCGTTCCCAGAGGTTCTACTGTAGTTTAGAAACACTTCAATAATCCACATAGGGAGGGAGTAAATATTTAAAGTCCCTGGCCACTTCTGGGAAGTAGACATGGCGAAGTTACGTGCCAAATTCTTGCTCCATAACCTTAAAATTTTAACGGGAAAATTTACTTTAAAATTTTATCGCCGTTTATTTACCCTCCCCGCTATTATACTTTCATAACTTCTGCTCTTCTTGCTGGGTCCAGTGACTTGTGTGTATACTAATGGTATTATTATTTATCACCTCTCACATATATATAAGTTATATTAAAATTATATTATATTTTAAAATTATAATTCCCAGATCAAATTACTCTGTAAAAGTGGACCACCAGATGTCGCCGCTTTCCCTATTAAAAACCCATTGTTTTTGTTTCCCGTAAGCCGGCTCAAATCTTTTTGTAGATATGTAAATATGTAATATTTGTTTTCTTTATTCTACCTTAAGTCAGGTTTCACTTTCTCAAAATAAATGTAAATACCCATTGGACGTTATTCTAGTTATATGTAATTTGTAGTAAAAATGACAATAAAAGGAGTAGTGTTAGAAGTCTCGGTGCCGGTTGCTCCTCTCGCCATCGCCACATTGCTGCTGCTACTCTTCTGGTAAGACTCTCGTGTCCCTCCACCAGTGGTAAGGCCGAGAGATACTGCCAGAGAAAGGGAATTCCACTTGAGCGGTGGTTCTCGGACGTCTTTGGGTGCTCTGCAGGGTAGAAGTGCAGAGGGAGAGCAACGGGAGCCCGGGTAGGTGATCCACGGCGGAAGAAGCGCGTCGTCGCGAAGAACCGAAGAGGGGTCAGTGCGCGACAATATTTTTTTATTGAATCCCTGGACAACTTGATTTCTCTTTTCTTGCTGATTCATTCAGAAGATTTGTATATGGGGCTCTGGTGGCCCTAATAGAAGACTGTGGTAGTATATAGCCTTAAATATTGGGTTGGCCAAATATCAGGGAACAGCTTTAATCAATGTTTAGATGATTTCTGTTCCACCAGATGGCGCTCTGTCATCTGTAAAGAACACGTGCTCCTGGTCAGGATATGCCTTTTTTATTTTTATTATTAACACCTGACCAACTTATTTTTCTATTATTTTTGCATATAGATATCCATGATAAAATTGTGGAAAACGTTTAAAATTACTTAATATTTTCTCACACAATGAGTTTCATATAAATATATCATTTCATATTTACTAAATAACTTACTCATTCTGTATAAGATTATAAACGTTTTCTTCGCATGCAAATATCAGACTCACCTAAATTGTAGGTGATATGTGAATTTATTTTCTTTTGGTTGTTTTTGTGTAATGTATAAATATATTGTAGCGGATGTATGTAAGTTTTTCTTTTATAGCTATTTTTAATGTAAAGGAAATAAATAATCAAGAATGTATGTCTCGTTAGTTTTTATTTTTAACCAACGTCTCGTTTTTACAAAGTCGTCATGTCAACAATGCTAAGTGATGATGATTATTGGAATAAAGTTCTATGAAAAATTAAATATGAGAATAATAATTTTGAGATGTTTACAGCATATATATTATTATTATTATTATTATTATTTATTTATTTATTTTTTTACGTATCAATATGTAAAATAGATATGTAAAATAGATTAGGATAAAAGGAAAAATTTGATTAATAAAGGTCAGTGTGTAAGTGAAGCTGGTCTCGGGCGTCTTACTGAACCTCCTTTACAGCTTGTCTCCACGTGGGAGACTGGTCCATCGATATCTGATTTTAAGGGCGCATAGGGCAGACAACCCTTACCGCGCCAACACATTATTTTTAACACAGCTACCACAAAGAGGCAGGTTAAATGTCGTTCCAGTATATCGCTATTGATCAGCTAATGTGTTGTATCGTCGTTGTGCACAATTACCAACACGTAGGCAAATAAGGCTTTTATCGCCAACACAAGATAAGGTACAAGACTGACTTAACGTTCTACTGGACTGCTGCTCTAAAACTAACAACGGTATTTATATATTCTAAAAGCATAATAACTATGCAACATAGCATAACCAACAACTATGCAAAATTGTGCAGATACAAGAATTAAATAGGCTAATGCACAACAGCAAGGTAAATTTTAAAGCATCGTATTTGAAGGATCTATTTTTACTAATATTTGAAGCTATTTTTTAACTATGTCAATACTGAACACAAAACTCCTGGTTGGTTTTAGAAGTATTCTTTCATTGCACAATGCTTAAAACCTGGTTATATACTTCTTTTAAACCAAGGTTTTAAAAATAATTGCGAAAGTATACGGATAATAGATCAAAAGAAATATATGTAACAATTTTTTTCCTGCTAATATTTTTTTCACATACACAAATCCTATATTAAGACACCAGTCTTATAAAGATTCTCCTCTCTCATTGCCGGCTTACAACGATATCTTCACGATGATCAATCGCCATCAAGTAGTGGAAGAGAAAACGATGAATACAAGTTGTTTTTCCTACTTAGTGCTTTGTAAAAGTTATATAGAGACAGAGCAACTATTCGACTTGATATGGCGCTGGTTAATATATTTTGCTACGAGGTGCTAAATGGCAATCATTTAAGCATTGGTTACTCACTTGGCCCTTCTTGGTTTCACAAAAGCGGTCGTTTAATGAGGTTGTCGTTCATGGGAGATTTACGATCGTAGGTCAGTTACTTCATATCTGACGACTTACCACAATATCTCTTCATTGTTGAAGAACTTGAACCGCCTATCCTGTTTGTTCCAGCGTTAGCGTACAACAAGATCCTGTTCTTAAATCTTTCGCTTCTCCTTTTCCTCTTTCTTTTGAATCCCCTTCTTTTCCTGTCGAATCTGTTTTTCCAGTCTGTTATCACTTCGAGTAATATGTTCTTAGAATTTATAATTTCTTGATTCAATTATGTAAATGAACCGCTTGATTCTACTCTATTTGGAAGAAAATATTCTCTCGGGGGATGTTGAACAGCGTCTATTTTTGCTCCAGCGTTAGCCCATATAGGATCTTTAATTGATTCATCCAACTATATCGACATCTCTTGTCTTCTGCATGCCCTGCCTTGTAGAATCTATTCTTCCAATACTTCGTCTCTTTGACTGATATGCCCGTAGTATAAAACCTCCATGAATCAGGTTACTAAGTCAGCTTGACCATCTTAAAGATAGAAGTTGTCTAACCAGCATTCAGAGTTCTTTAAATTAAGATACATTTCGGCCCTAGAGAAAGAAAATGTTTTTATTTTATCAGCGAAACAGCGGCCAGAAAAAAATGTTTTTATTTTTTTATTTTCTCTAAATTTGTTATAAAAACCTTTTTTTCTGGCCGAAGTGTTTCTTTATTTTAAGAACTAAGTCAGCTTTCTCTCTCTTATTTAAAAGATCCATTTAATAATGATATACTCTCGTTGTGTTTATTAGCATAATTATTTATTTATGAAATTTCATTGATATATTTGCATAGTAGTTTTGAAAGGATTGTTTTTTTTTAAATCTACGGACTCAACAGCGCTGAATAGTGGCGTCGGCATCATCATTCAGGATGAAGAAGTGTGGATAGATCAACTAAAATTAAGGTAAGTGTTTAAACGTATTATTTATCTGAGTAGCTAGTTATGAACAATGGAAACTGGCTCTGTTATATAGTTTACTAGACGGGTGATACGGGCTTCGCCCCGGGATTGACCCGTGTGCATATCTACCCGAATGATATATATTTAGATAAGATTTTTTTTATAATTGTTTGTTATTAGCATTATCTATTTGTTTGCATCAGCATAATTTAATCTAACCTTTGATAGAGGGCGCTGTTCGTGAGCTAAGTAGAATAATTTGAATATATAGTTTTAATGATTAATTTATATATTTTTTAAAATAGCCTATCGTCTTCCCCGTATTTTTTTACCTATGTATGGGAATTCTGGTTTGAATTAGTGAACTACTGCGAATTTGTATACCGGACATACAAACAAACAAACAAACATACAAACATTGATTTATATATATATATATAGTTTATATTGTCGATACGAAGGAGATTCAGAATGATAAACTCTCTAAACATCACAATTTGACTTACCACTATCTCTCATATAAGGTTATCCCAAAAGTTCCTGTTTTTCTTATTACTTGGCGAATAATATTTATTACGGCGAATACGCAATAATACATAATAACATTACTTTATACATCATACAAAAACGCGGTCTTAAAGAGGCTGTCTGAAGATTGAATTGGCGAAACTGCTGGAAAGGTTCTCCACTGATGAGCCAAGCCCACCCAATATATTTTTTCATCGCAGTAAAGGCAGTAGAAGTTGGATATTTTTTTGAAAAGAAACATCCGCCTTTTGGTGTTTTCATTTGTATTATATAGATGGCGTGTTATTGCTATGTAACAATTACTTTATACATAATATAAAGACATTATAAATAACGGTGAATAATATTGGTATTTCAATTTTTACACAAGTTTTTACGAGATTTTGGGATAACCTTGAAGTTTAAAGATCGGGTTTTGCAGTAATGTAGTAACTTCTAATACAATCTATGCTTGTTTTTATATATATTTATAGATGGCGATTAGTGTTTAGCGTCAACTTCGAAAGGAGATGGAAATTCTGTCGGGAGGAAACCGATCTACAAAATCAAAGTACGCCACTCCCGTCAAAATAAGCATCCAAACAAGACGCCATCTATTAACCGTCTTCGCAAACTAGCAGCCTCGAGTCGGTGACAAGCCACATCACCAGCTTTGGCTAACTGAGAAAACGTCTAATTTAGCAAAATGTCGTCTATTTTGGACTTTTAATTTGACGGGTGAGGTGACCTCTGTTTTTGTTGTTCGAAAGGAAAGGTGAACCTTTTCTAAGGGATCAATATCCTCCCAGGATATTTCCATATATATATATATAATTGAAGAAATACAAAATACAATGAATACTGATAATAATTTATATAATAAAAAGGCATATATTGGATTGAATAAAAGATTTATTAGTTTTTAAGTTATATTAGGTTATTAGGTTAATAAAAATAAATAATTATTTATAAAATATAGTTCGTAATGAAATCACCTAATAAAATAGCTGCCTATCATCCCAAGAAATGTATATGTTTAATATAACCTTTATAATATTATGTGTTTTCAACTGTGTGTGTGATATTTATTGTTGACGCGTATCTAAAAATTAAACAATTTCTACTGCCTTTACTGAAACGAAAAATTAATGGGAGGGCCTGGATCATCAGTGGTGAACCCTACAATTGATAGATTAAACTGGCGAAACCGCTGAGAGGGTTCACCACTGATGAGCCAGGCCTTCCCATTAATTTTTTTTATTGCAGTAAGGGCAGTAGAAATTGTTTAATTTTTAAAAGAATCATACGTGTCTATAATAGTTTCGAATTTTCATAACAGATGGCGCGCTAATATATCATATTATTGTTAAATTGATTTTCTTTTCTGGTAGGTATATCCCAATGGACCATCATCAATGTTGAGTTACACGATCATGAAATGCTCTTTTACTTGTTATTTCCCTATTAATGTAATACTAAGCATTCAGACACACGAATGGATTCTGAGCATTTCTTCTGAAAGATATTCAATTCGAATCCGAAATAAAATGGAATAAAGTTATCTACAATAAAGTCTATCAACTTGGGACGTTAGAAAAAAAGGTTTAAAGGAATCTACCTCAAGTTAAATTATATTGTTTAAATTTAAACACAAACGTGGTGGGGGAGGTTTTAAATTTGGGATTTGTACGTGGAGAGGGTTTCCTTTGGGAAATATCGTCTTCAGTTGGTGGGGAGGTATTCTTTATTAAACTTGCCGGGAGGGAGGTAATCTATAAATTATATACCATAGCGTCTCAATACAGATCTGACTTAGATTCTAACATAGTTAAACCTTTATATATATATTGTAGCGAAGAAATACTTTATTATTTAATTTAATTATTCAATAAAAATATTTCATTGCCTCCAGAACTCGATATTTTTATAAAACTGGAATATACCAGTTTGATTCTCGTTGGCAAAGATGTATCGATGCCAATGGGTTGTATTTGGATTAATAAAGGTTTGTTTGTAACAAGTTATTGCTAGTTGTCACTACAAATCGGCATTTATTTTTGCATCAACCTAATATTTAACACAGAAGAATATAACTCTGTTTTCGTCAAATCATCATATATGTTCCATAGCTTGCTTGTTCAATATTCTCTAGCTGTAGATAGCTGTTCTGGGGCTTGTTTGATAGTTGTCAACTAGTCGTACTGACGTCATCAATAAATACTTTTATATCTTAAATTATTATGATGCATTAGCGCGCCATCTGTTATCAAAATTAGAAACTATTATAGACGCGTATGGTTCTTTTTAAAAATAAACAATTTCTACTGTCCTTACTGCAATGGAAAAATTATGCCCTTCCATTAATTATTCCATTGCAGTAAGGACAGTAGAAATAGTTAATTTTTAAAAAGAATCATATGCGTCAATAATAGTTTCCAATCTTAAGATATACAAAGATTTGTTTTCTGCGTTGCAAAATTTGATAAGCTTTAGTCAAAACCGCATCGGACAATTTTTTTTTAAATTATTATTCCTAGTACACGTGGTACAGGCCATAATAATCATGGTGGGTAGAAGAAGGCGCCTGCTTTTACTGTAAGGGCACCACATGCCTACACATGTGAAAAGCAGTTCGACTTTGTACTTACAAATATGCCAGAGCCCCTTTTAGTTACTTGCACTCGCTGGTGGGGTTGGACTTTTGAAAGAAACAGGGGCCATTGGAGGATTTTTTTATCAGAAAAAAAAAGTGCCCAATGCGGGAATCAAACCCGGGTCGTAGCGGTCGAACACCAACGGTTTAGACTATCTTTCCACCGACCCACCTCGGACTAAATGCTAGGTCACAACTATTCGCGTTATAATAATTCAATAAATGGTTTATTTGATAATTGGTTCAAGGTGAAAACTAAGGCTTTCTAGGGTACATTTTTATCTTAATTAAAATCACTAGCTATATGACATGGAAGTCTTTCTATAGGAGAAACACGATATTAAAATTCGCCACTAGGATACTTGGAATCCGCTATTGGCACATAGGTGAGTGGTAGTTTTTAAATCACGCTCTTGTATCTCATTGTTCTTTATTTTTCAATTGTGTTTCACATATAAGCCATCAATTGATTTTTAAAAATCTCCTAAATATAAATTAAATAATACAATAGTGTTTTCTAGAAATTAGGTTTTTTTCATTTTTATTAATGCTGTCCCAAGTTTTCGGACATCTCTGCCATGGAACAGGAGTATATAAAGCAAATAATAATAAACTCTGTTTGTTTTTTCTGTACTTCCGTGGAAGGACATATACTTGTATGCCCGAAAGCTTAAGACAGGAATAATAAAAATGAAAAAATCTAGAAAACCTACTGTATTATTTAATTTAAAATATATAAACCAAACCACTCGCCCCCATTGTCATTTTTCATCGTAAACAACACTTCAAGTATTATCGAATATTTTTCAACAAGAATGTTGAATATTGTCGCGTGTAAGGCCTCCAAATGACTACAACCTCCGCCAATAGATGGCGCTTTCGCCTGTTTCCCTTCTCTAACTGATGTGGGAATCGCCGACTGCTGTGGTCCAGTTTCCTGGGGAAAAAGTTTGTAAATACACTTTTATGTTGGCCCCAGGATGTAACATAATGTAAATACCCATTATTTATTATCTCATTTAAATGTAATGTTTAGTAGTGAATGACAATAAATTCAGTTTTTGAAGTCTTGGTGCCGCCTACTGCCATTACTCACGCCATCATCGTTGCTGCTGCTCTTCTGGACGTCTTCGGGTGGCCTGCAGGGAAGAGCTACAAAGAAGAGCAACGGGAGCCCGGGCAGGTGATCCACGGCGGAAGAAGCGCAATGTCGCAAAGAACTAAGGGGTCAATATTAATATATAAATGAATACTAAACTGTAACTATAATGAAATCAAATATAAATAAGATAGACGACGCTATACGTTGTATATATCACATTTTGAATTCATTGGTATTGATGTTTAGGTTCTGCTTTCTTGAAATGGATTAATCACAAACACAGTAACTTGTTGCGCTTTGTGCGATTTTTTAATCCCAAAAATATTTATACTTCAATTTTCTATCTATTCAGATTTTATAAAAACTTCCCTGTATGAACAACCTTTTCTAAACTTTTACAGGATTTGAACTTTATTTCTAGGCCTTATAAAATTTCAACTTTAACAGACCCTGCATCACTTATTGTTATGCTCTTCATTATTTTTCGTTTTTTATTTTAGTGCTGACTCATATCAATTTCTTCACTACAACGTCAATATCTTTCACGTTATTCCTTTCTTCTGGTTCAAAAGACATGTAAGAATCTTTGACAACGCCTTGACTGACTGTCTTGCTCATTTCGAAGCTTATTTGACTTCTTGTCCAGTATATTTTATCGTCTCACCTAGTTTTCTTAAACATTTTATCCTTTTTTAAGGATAGTTCATATTGTAAGGAAGAGTATCTTACCAAAATTCAATACTTTATTGCATTTTTGGCATTTATTCTTCTATAATATTGGCGAGTCACTCTTTCATAATTCAGAAACTTCGTCAGTAATTATAAGATTCCTTACCGGACACCACAGGGTTTAAGCCTATAGCCTCAAAACTTAAATAACACTATTCACGAACTGCTACTTATATCTTTGATTTAAATAAAATGAGGGAAAACTCGTTCGAAAACTGCCTTAGCAGCTACGTTCCTCTAGATTAAGCTTGCACCGGTATTATCAAGCAAATTGTACTCCCTTAAGCTTAATTCCTTCACTCAACAACCTCTTCACTTTGGTTTGAAATATATATCTTTTATTATAATTAATATAAATAATATATATATATATTTAAAATTAATTTGTAACAAATAAATTTGATGGTAATGTGTTTCTTTTCAATAATATCAACAAATATTATCTCTACAGACCTTACTGCAATGATATAAATTATTGAATGAGAGGGCTTGGCTTATCAGTGGTGAACCCTCTCAAGGTGTCACCAATTTAATCTCTAGACCGTCTATTATTGTATTGGATTGGTTTGCCAATGATTGGTTTGGTTAATTGTCAACTATCTATAAAGGTCGTAACAATGAAGCACTACTGATAAGACAAGCCCTCTCATTCAATAACTTTTATCATTGCAGAGTGCAGTAAAAAAGTATTTAGAAATAATATATTCGATGATATAGATTGAAAAGAAAAGAACCTCATCGCCAAAAAAAAACCTTTGTTGTAAAAAAATTTAATATTATTATTTTCATAAATACCGTAAATCTTTTATTCATTTCTTCCTGAATCTTGCTACAAATTCCTTATAATTCTCAATACATTGGAACTGTCTTGACCCATCTTACACTTCCTAAATTGATGCTCCTACAGAATATGACCAGTCTAACGTCTTTGATCTAGCATTGCCGCCGGGATTGTCTGAATTGTTGTTGTTGTCGTGTCCAATGAAGAGCCTCAAATGTCACCATGTATCTCTATCACAGCAGTCGCAATGTTCACTATCTTGGGTGTGTAGAGATGCTGCTCTGGGTCCATGTCAATTTTATGTTGTTGTTGTTGTTGTCGTGTCCAATGAAGATCCTCAGATGTCACCATGTATCTCTATCACAGCAGTCGCAATGTTCACTATCTTGGGTGTGTAGAGATGCTGCTCTGGGTCCATGTCAATTTTCTGCAAGGCTGCGGCCATTGCTGGGCATGATAATATGTGGGTAGGTGTTAGTTCCACATCAGGACAGTTATTGCAGGTCTTATAGGTTCTTATGCCATCTGTATATATTGTCATTCCTTTATAGTGTTTTGTTCTGAGTCTTGTGATTGTCTGAATTATAATAGGAATTGTAGAGATAGGATGAAAAAGCGACATATGTTTTTTATCACGAGTTTGGTTATTTCCCTCTTCATTTTGAAACCCAGAGTATTTTATAGAGCGCTCTAGAGGAGTATATAATTTATTATAGTGTAGGTCAAAAGGTGGATGGTTATATCACGAAATACCATCTATATCATTAAACAAATTCAGTCGAAGGGGAGAGTGCATGGGCTGATTTATGACATAGGGTGATTAAATATCCGTTATGAATATTTTATGACATAATCCCCTTCTTATGAAACATTTTTGCATATTATCTTCATAGTCTTTAACAATTTGGTCTATTATCTCCTGTCCATTCGTGATCTTCATTGCAGATATTTGAATATGTACTTGATTTGTCTTTGTCGTTGGAATACCGAAGGATGAACATTAATTAATAAAATGCGTCTCTTATATAATTAAACAATGAAATTCCCATTCTTTTAAATCATTTCAAATGTTTTTTTTGTTATTTTAATATAAATAAAAAGCACAATATTTTAAAATAATTCTTGGATGGCATTTTGCAATGCAACAAATTTCTGCTTTAATGTGTCAAATACAGAATTTGTTAAATTAGAATAAGAATTAAAATTGCTATAAACACAGAATAAAATCTACAGGACATACAACAACTGTCCTGGTGTGAACTAACACCTACCTACATATTCTCATGTCCAGCAATGGCCGCAGCCTTGCAGAAAATGACATGGACCCGGAGCAGCAACTTTACACACCCAAAATAGAGGACATTGCGACTGCTGTGATAGAGATGTATGGAGACATCTGAGGCTCTTCATTGGACACGACAACAACAACAGAAAATTGACATGGACCCAGAACAGCATCTTTACACACCCAAGATAGTGGACATTGCGACTGCTGTGATAGAGATGTAATGGAGACATCTGAGGCTCTTCATTGGACACGACAACAACAACAGAAAATTGACATGGACCCAGAACAGCATCTTTACACACCCAAGATAGTGGACATTGCGACTGCTGTGATAGAGATGTATGGAGACATCTGAGGCTCTTCATTGGACACGACAACAACAACAGAAAATTGACATGGACCCAGAACAGCATCTTTACACACCCAAGATAGTGGACATTGCGACTGCTGTGATAGAGATGTATGGAGACATCTGAGGCTCTTCATTGGACACGACAACAACAACAACAACAGTAGAAAATAGGGATATGAAAAACAGAATGCAGTTAAACAATGTAAATTACTTGCTCTCACCTACTGTACTGGTCCGGAATTTGAAACTTCATCCTGGAAAGCTGCAAACCAAAAGAACAAACACATTAATTAACATAAGACAATTACGTTACATATTGTAACATAAGACAATTACGTGCCGTATAAAAAAAGAAGTGAAACTATTAAGAAGCAACTTTATTTACTTAGAAAATATAACAACTTCCTACACGCCTTATTCCGAGTTGAAAAATATTGGGACGACTTGGTTTATCAGTGATTACCCTCACGTAGGTTTCGAAGCTTATTTTTACAGTTTGCTTGAATGCCATAACCAAGATTCCTCCTACAGTATCAGATTTATAATCAGAAATCGCCTCTTACAATATTGGATCTCTGAAAAGCGGTATAGCGGACTAAACTAGCGAAACCGCTGGGAGGGTTCACTAATGATAAGCCAGGCCTCCCAATATTTTTCATCGCAGTGAAGACAATAGGAAGTGTTTTATGTTCTTCAATTTTGTGCTTAACAAGTTCTATTTCTTATATATATTACTATTAATTCTGAATATAGAGCAATCCATAATACATTTATATTTTAAAAATAAGGCCTATTTTGGATTTCAATACGATTATTTATTAATCCGATATTTCGATGGATCAATTTTCCATATTTTACGAGGTGTTTTGCCGTGAAGCGCGCAGCAGGTCGCGTGCCCCAGGTGAGCCATAGACGTCTTCCAAGCTTATTGGGCGATAAACCATCTAATATATACATTCTAAACAGAGTAAATATAATCAAAAGAAAAAAGTGATATATGTAAATAACTATTGAAAATTAAGAGATATCGAATTAATTAAACAAATAAAATATCATAAAAATTGAAATAACTGTGAAATAAATATACAAATAATAGTAATAAATATCCGATTAAAATGAAATAAAATGAAAAAGCTAGATTATTTCAAGAACTACAAAGCAATAATTATCCTAAAGAATTCATCAAAAAGCAATTATATGCACCAAAAATTCCATCCACGAACAATAGACAGATCTCAACCCCGAACATGTTTTGCTCCCTACCTTACAGCTAATGCTGTGAAAGAATAGCCAGAAGTTTAAAAAGACACAATATTAAAACCAGATATCAACCCAACCAGAATTTAAGAAGCATCTTCCCCCCGTCACCCTGATACAAAACAAATCTACAAGCCAGAAGATAGAGCGAATGTGGTTTATAAAATACCATGCAAATCCTGCCAGGCAATATACATAGGAGAAACCAGCAAACCTTTATCTGAAAGAATTAACCAACACAAATCCGCACTAAAGCACCATAACCCGACATCCCTACTGGTAGATCATGCATTCAACAATAGTCACACTCCAGACTTCGATCACACATCTATAATACATCAAAACATCAAAGAAAAACATTGCCGTTTATTTTTAGAAAGCTGGAGCTCATTAGAAAATAAAAATAGTATCAATAGAAAGATTGACTTGCCAGATGTATAAACTCAGTTTAGAACCTCTTAGATGATTATGCTATTTACATGTTTATTTTATTTCATTTTAATCGGATATTTATTACTATTATTTGTATATTTATTTTTCACAGTTATTTCAATTTTTTATGATATTTTATTTGTTTAATTAATTCGATATCTCTTAATTTTCAATAGTTATTTACATATATCACTTTTTCCTTTTGATTATATTTACTCTGTTTAGAATGTATATATTAGATGGTTTATCGCCCAATAAGCTTGGAAGACGTCTATGGCTCACCTGGGGCACGCGACCTGCTGCGTGCTTCACGGCAAAACACCTCGTAAAAGATGGAAGATTGATCCATCGAAATATCGGATTAATAAATAATCGTATTGAAATCCAAAATAGGCCTCATTTTTAAAATTACTATTAATACAAATGAAAACACCAAAACGCGAATGTTTCTTTTCAAAAATAAAACAAACTTCTACTGTCCTTACTGCGATGAAAAAAATATTGGGAGCCTCCCAGCGGTTTCGTCAATTTAATCTACCAGACCGTTTCTTTAGAGCTCTAAAACTGTATTGGATCATAATGCTTTTATATGCAACACTGAAGGGTGGAATCTTAGATTCAGTGTAGCATATAAAAGCAGAATGATCCAAATACAGTTTTAGAGCTCTAAAGAAGCAGTCTGGTAGATTAGATTAGCCGAGCCGCTGGGAAGGTTCACCACTGATGAGCCAAGCCCTACCAATATTTTTTCATCGCATTAAGTACAATCGAAATTTGATTAATTTGTGAAAAGAAACATTCGCCTTTTGGTGTTTTCATTTGTATAATTATAGATGGCACGTTATTACTATGTAATAAATATTAAGATTGTTATTATATATATTCCATAAAACAGCGAAGATATTCAAGTTTTCCAACAATCCTGAAAAACACAAAAAGCCAGTTCTAGGAATGCAGATACCTGCGGGGTTAAAGACGGGGGGTGGTGGAATCAATGAAGGGAGGTAATGAAAGCCCCAAGAAATCGAATTAGGGGGGAGGCCCCTACAGGGCCTCTTGAGACCTTGCAAACAATCCGCCTCCTTAATTTTGACGCCGTAAACCGAGAAGGGCCCGTAAAACGTTTTATTAAGAAACAGAAAAAGTTTGAAATGCTCTAAGGACCTAGGTCTTTTCACGCTCTACAACCTTCTTTTTTTCAATATATTGTTGGGGGATTATTGATCCGAGAAATCCACACTAAATACAAATGTGCCGTTTGAAGGTAACTGCTCTTTTTTTTTTAATTTCAGAGTATGGTGTTAAATGTCGTTTGGATTTTGTAATTGTTTTAAAACCCTTTTTTGTATCTGTGTAGGGTTGAACATACTGATTCTTATTGTTTATTTCTACCCTAATATTTGCATTTGCTTAAATAAGGAATATAATAAGCGTTAATATATATTGTATAGTTGCCTGTTAAAGGACGTCATGGTCCGAAAGCTTGCCGATTATACAGCATTAATAAAAGAACTACGTCGCCGAAAACTTTGAATCCTTCTTCAAGATGATGTCTGGTGATTCCTTCTCCTGTAATATATATATTTATTATCCTTAGTACACCTGGTACAGGCCATGGTAATCATTGTGGGTAGAGTTTGGTGACTAATTTGTTCGTAGTTGCACTACATGTCTACAAATGTGAAAAGCTGTTCAACTTTTTCACTTACAAATTTGCCAAAGCCCTGTTTACTTACTTGCAAAGACTAGTGAGGTTGGAACTTTGCGAGAATCGAAGACCATTAGAGCATTTTTTTTTATTATAAAAAAGTTCCCATTGCTGGATTTGATCCCAGATCGTAGCGGTCGAAAACCAACGGTTTAGATCATCCTTCCACCGACCCCCTACGGTAATATAGAAAACTTCTCTTTTATACTAGATTAATTGAAGATTATGATATCAAACTTTTAACACTGCGTATAGTGTACGCATTAAAATTCCTTTATTTCAAATTATCCTAAAGTCTACATGCCAATGATAATAAAAAAATGGTTGTTTTTGTTGATTGCTTGTTGCAAAATCACTTTACTAGGTACCGCTCAAAAAGAGCAACCTAGTTTATGATATTTACAACAATGAATAATATGTGAAGGTTATTCACATATTAAACAAAAGGTTAACGCGGGATTCAATCCCGGTTCATGGCTGTCGGGAATCGAGGGTGTTACCCACTCGTCCACCGACTCTTTTTTTTTTGTTGTTGTTGTTGAGGATCTCCTAAAATAGCAACACATCATTCACAATATGCATAGCGAAGTTTAATTGAATAAGGCATATATTGGATCAATGAATCAGAGTGTCATAATTTATTCAATATATGTGTCGTAAACCCGGGTAAGCCAACAAGTGAGTTAGAACGCTTCACGATTTTGCGTGTCATCCTTGCGCAGGGGCCATGCAACAAGTGAGTTAGAAGCAGTCGGGGTTGAGTGGCAAGACGCGCAGAGTGGGAAGTCCGCACGGGACAGTAAGGACAACGTTTGGGATCAAAAGACGCTCTCCTAGTACGTCTCAAGTGGCACCAGAAGCAGGGAAAAGTTGAGAATTAACAGAGGAAATCTCGGAGTCCTGAATGAAGCCGCGGAGGCAGAGAGGAGCGAAAACGGCGGCCATGAGGGCCGCCGTGAGATAACCACGGACCTAGTACTGAGCGGGCCTGTCCGAGATATCCACTGTAAACTAACTAACTGTCAACATCCGGACAAACGCCCTTTTTGTCCCTCTCTGGATCCCCCGGGTGTTGATGTTCATTGGTCAGTCTTATGTGGGTCATCCTCCCCTCCCCTGGGGTCCGGTGGCAAACTGGTGTCACTTTGAGACAACTAGAAAAGACGTCATACATTATTATTTACATATCTTTGTTTAAATCACAATACTAGTATATGACTTTTTAATCAAAGATCTATTTATGGTTTGCTCTATTTTCAAAACATAGCGATGTTTGTGGTTTGAAATGGAATTATAATTTGAACACAAAGCAGCTCATAAAGTTAATAAATCTGCATATAATCCGTGGTCTATAAAATTTATAAATTTTATTACAAAGTAAATAAATTAAGAAAAAGACATCTCCTTATCGTGCAACTGGAAGTTGCTGATGGCTTGCACAATAAGGAGATGCCTTTTTCTTTATTTATCCATCATAGTACAAGTACAATTTCACATTTTTACTATTTTTTCACAAAGTAAATAAAGTTAGTTTTCAGAAATAATATTTCTCTAATTAGTGAAAGTATAAATTATTAAAATGGCTTTTTCAATCATAGATCTTTCCAAGACGTTTATCTTTTAAAACATTATGATGTCTAAAATGGGTTTCTAATATAAACAGAATCACAAGGCTAACTCTCTATTCATTAACGTAAAGTTAGAGGCTGCCTGGCCGGCATTCATATTTCTTGAAAATAAAGATACTTCGGCCAGTATAAATCTTTTTATTACCTCGATGTTTCGACAAAAATCTTTTGTTTTCGTCAGGAGAAAACAAAAATTAAAACATTTTCTTCCGACGAGGACAAAAGATTTTTGTCGAAACGTCGAAGTAATAAAAATATTTACTGGCAGAAGTATCTTTATTTTCAAGAAATATCTCTATTCCTTATCTTCAAAAATAAATTTTAAATCATTTATTCTAATCACGACTAAACATATCACTGCTTTAATCCGCACATTTATTTCATTACTATCTCTTAGGGGCGAATCATCTGATGAGAACCCGGCTCTGTAAAATGAAAACTGACACGTTAAACTGATTTACAATTTCAAAACAACCATTAGAAGAGACAATGAATTTTGATGTAAAGATCTTGATGATAAATAAGTGTAATTTTCCTGAATGGAAGCAATTTTATTATTAAGATTCATTTGAGGAGAGTGTCGGGTCGCGACACAAGAACGTACAACAAAGGAGATTATTCTTAAAAATGAAAAAATATATAATATTATCGATATAAGTAAATTGTTAATAAAAATATACAGTAGAGAGAGAGAACCTCCATGAGAGGACACTCGCACTAGAGGTCATCTCTCTAAAAAGGACAGTTTTCATTTACAAAATTACCATTTTTACTATTTGGCAACTCTCCAGAAAGAGGATACCTCTACCTAAAGGATAATTTGGCTCTGCAATTAGGTGTTGTCCTTTTACAGGGAGATAGTTCTACTGTATAACTATAAAACATATATAGAATAGAACGATATAAAATATTCTTTCTCTCTCTACGGTTCTATATAATTATAGTAAATAACTTTAGGATTTCAATCTTTATTATTGAAATTATTTTTGTGTATAAAATATAATTATAAATTAAACTTTATAATTATGTTGTGATCAATTGATAATATCCTCATATTTATAAATACAGGGTGATCCAAAAGTCCCGCACTATTTTAAAAATTAATAACTCCGCGAATAATTGCGCTAGAGCAATGCGGTAAACACCATTGTATTCAGGATGCAATGGGATTTTTTATGGCAAATAATGAAAAATTCCAAATTGATTTTAGTTCCAATTTTATTCGCCAGATGGCGCTCTACCAGAATCAGAGATTCAGCGGCCAAATTGTTTGATAAATTGAAAAATATAACTGATCGACACGTATTTTTCCTTTTTGAATACCAGGAAAGAACCCTAATAATATCAAATAACAAATTAATAAAACACCACTTCGCCAAAAGTATGAAGAATTGGTTAACGATTTTCAAATACAATCTGAGATATGTAAAATAGGTAAATGCAAATTAAAGCATGTAGCAAAAATATTTATATTTTATATGGGGTTTTGTGAAATAGATTGAATGTTTGAAACACACTGCTGATATCAATACACGAATTTTTGAAATGTTAATATAGTACCAAAAATTATGATGGCACTATTAATAGGATTTCTTGCTATAAGAAATGTGTAGTTTCTTGACTGATTGGCGACCCTTGACTATTTAACTGGATATTTGTCATGATCCAAGAAATGAAATATAGAGGGGAGTGACAAAATAAATTTGTCGTACTTTATTCCAAATATCCTATGGGCTTGTCAAATGTTATTATTGTTTATTATACTGTACACAATTTTAAATATATGTCCCCTCAAATAAGAATAATTTTTAAATCGACCTTTTGCGTTGAAAAACGTGGTAGTAAAATCACATTTTGTATTATTTTTTCTTTCACAAAATTTCTAAAGTTATTGGTGTACAGAAAATATTCCTTATGCTACTTCTTCTAATGAGCGAAAAGCGAAAACTAAACATAAGGGGAAAAATTGTGCGTACCAGTGTTATTCGAGAAGTTATAATACTCTGGTTTGCACGACATAATATGTGAGCAAATGACAAACAAAATATTACTGTTCACAAAAAAAGAGTCAAGATGTGAGGACAGCATTTATTATCCCCATATCCCAACACAAAGAGCTGCAAAATATTGGTAGATAATATAATACATGGCGGCTTATATAACACATGAGGTAACTGCCTTATCTCTTGTATTAGGTCACAATCCTTGCTCAATGTGGCACCCTTCATTCTCAATCACCGCCTGCAGACGATAAATGACAGAATGGACAGCATTAAATAACATATCTGTTGATATTGATAAAATGTGCCATCTGATAGAAGCCTTCAACATGGCCAATGTGGTAGGCCAGCATCGATAAACACACGATTTAATGTACCCCCATAGACAAAAATCGCAAGGCGTCAAGTCTGGTGATTTTGGAGGCCACTGTTATATAAGGTGGCGACTTATCACACGATTTTCACCGAACGTATCCTTCAGCAATTGTTTGGCACCTCGGGAGATATGAGGAGGTCCTCCATCTTTCATGAATGCTATTTCGCTTAGTGCTTTTGCCCTGCAATATGGGAATACCCTTTTCTCTCAAAAGTTGAACATAACGTTCGCCAGTTACAAATACGGTTTTAAAAGTTCTTCCATTGATTTTTCAAAGAAAAATGGCCCAATAATAAAAGAAGTGAACCCACACAAAACTGTAACTCTAGGCTGGTAAAGTGGCATTTCTGTAAAAATCCTAGGGTTTTCTGTTGCCCAAATGCGGCTGTTTTGAATGTTAAATTCTCCGTTTAGAGAAAAGTTAGCATCATCTGTCCACAGAACATTCGACAGCCAGTTTTCATCAATATCAATTTGCCGGAAAACCCATGCAGCGAATTCTTGACGCATCTCAAAATCGCCAACTTTCAGCTCGTGAAATCTTTGAATTTTGTATGGGTGCACACAATAGAGACATTAAGTGAAGCCTCTTCGGATATCACAATCATACACGGCGACTTTAACGCCAAAAGTTCAACTTGGGGATCATCTGTCCAGGATAACAAAAGTCAGCAGGTTTAGGACATGCTAAACGACCTCGACCTTACACCGTTAAAAAAGGAAAGAACACCTATCTATCCAAGTCCACAGGCACAGAATCCGCAATAGACATCACAGCGATAAATTACAACATCGCACCCACAACACAATGGAAAATCCCGAGAGGCGCAATCAGTGACCACAGACCAATTTTAACAACCCTAAACTTCAAAATAGAGAATTCCATTAGAATAAAAGAACATGGGGCTTTAGGAAAGCCGACTTGAAAAAAAATCACAGAAAATCTTGAAGAACTGTGCAACGAAAAATTGAATTACAGAACGCTTGACAAAAACTTAGAAAAATTCGCTTCGAACATTTCAAAAGCTGCAAAAGCATCGATACCTAGAGGTAGACGTAAAGACCTGTGGATACCTTACCGGAAGGACCACAACATCGAGGCAATGATTTCAGAGAGAGAGACAATATCAATGAACTTCTTTAAAAAATAAAACAGAAGAAAACAGAAAAGAACTCATTGAAATTAGTCACAAAATAGAACAAGAAATTTGGATATGCGAACAAGAAAAATGGCAGAATTCTGCGAAAAAATGGATCCAAGAAAGGACAGCCAACACTGGAATATGATTAGAGTGTTAGAGAACAATCAAAACCAACACCAAAATCCTCCAATACTCTAACCTATATGAATAGAACAGCGAGAACGAGAACAAACAGATGGCTGACATAATTGCTGAATATATTTTAAGCACTTCCATACTCAACTATACGAATGAAGACAGGACTCTAAAAATAATATAAACCAGTTAGTTAAACATGCAAGAAACTTCCATCAACAAGATATTTTCTCGAGAGACTTCACACTGAATGAGCTAAACTTATCAATAAAAAAATCCAAGAGGTCACCAAGAGATAATCTAATCTTTGGTCAAATGATTAAACACTTTGAAGACAAAGCTAATAATCAACTCCTACGAATACTGAACATTTCATGGCAAACTGGTAAACTACCAAAGAATTGGAAGATATCAATTATAGTGCCAATACTGAAGCCAAACAAAGATGCCAAGGAATATAAGAACTATCGGCCAATTGCTCTCACCCGCATACTTTGTAAAATACCAGAACGAATTATCCACTCTAGGCTCATAGTCTGGCTCACTAACAATAATAAAATAAACCTCTACCAAACTGCCTATAGATCCCAGCACTGTACGACCGATCAACTGTTCTACTTCTGTCAATCAATAATAAATTCATTCCAGGAAAAACCGCCAAAGAAGACCACGGCTATATTCCTTGATATGACCTCAGCTTTTGATCGAGTGTGGAGGGAGAAATTACGTGAAAAGCTGCACAACATCGGAGTAAGAGGAAAAACCTTAATCTGGGTTGCAGACTTCTTAAGGGGAAGAAGGTTAAAGGTTCGGGTCAATGGAGAATTTTCCAAGGAAGGAAGAACATGGGCTGGTGTAACTCAGGGATCTGTGCTCAGTCCTCTACTCTATCTGCTATATATTAACGACATCCATCCTTACCTCACTGAAGACACAAAGGTTGCCTGTTATGCAGATGATATAGCCATATGGCACACAAGTAGCAGCATAGAAAAATCGTAAAAAATACTGAACACATCAATGAGAGGACTGGAGAAGTGGGCAATGGAACTCCAAATGACCATAAACCCAATAAAACCAAACCTATGCGTCTTCTCCACTCACAGGGAAAAAAGCATAAATATAACCACAAAATAAGCATAAACAAACAAATAATTGATAAAATTAGAAATCCATAATACCTAGGTGTGATCTGCAGTCCTGGATCTTTCAAGTTGGTCTCGAGGACCACGCCATCATCATCTCCTAAGCGGAAAAGTACGCGATCTACGTATTCATCGTAGATCGCAATTTGCGTGGTGTCGCTGGAGACCCACTGGCGATTCTCCACCAAATTCTGCAGCGCTGGCAGAGGCGCCATATTCATTGTACATAGTGTATATAATGCATATTATCTTTTTTTAATAGTGCAGACTGTGCATGTATTGACAAGATGTCAACGAAATTATTTTAATTATTATTGATGAGGAATTGGAATTTTCAGAACACATAATTAGCACCTCAAATAGAGCTATCAGAAAACTAAACATTCTGAGAAGGCTATGTGGAACAAATTGGGGAGCAAAACCCAGAATTCTCAGAACAACATATACCACCTTCTTAATAAGGCCGATAATGGAATATGCAACACCGGTCTGGTCTCCCTCAAGCTCATCACTAAAAGTAAGACTAGACAGTGTTCAAGCAAAAGCGGCCAAAATAATCACTGGTGCTGTTTCATCCATCAACAATGAGAAAATTCAGAGAGAATGTGTTCTAGACCTACTCGCTCGAAAGCAGAAGACAAAATAAAAACAACTTGGATCGGCACTTCGGAAACGAGGAACCAGAGGACGAGATCTCTCTGACCACTTGTGGTATGGTAGATCCGCCCTTTTCTGAGAATGAGGTGAAACTGACGGCTTTCAAGTTCGGGAAAAGGAAATCTGCTGGTCCCGAAGGGATCGACAACACCGTCGTGAAAGCCCTGGTAAGGATGCACCCATCGCTTCTTTCCAGGTTATTCAATCGGTGCCTGGACACTGGTACATTTCCTGAGGCATGGAAGGCTGCCCGAGTAGTGCTTCTCGAAAAGTCTGGTAGAAAGGGTAATTCTCCTAATGATTATCGTCCGCTTTCTTTACTAGTGTGTCTAGGTATGGTCCTGGATAGCCTACTAGCTCAGCGACTGAAGCATTGGCTAGAGAGTAATGAGCTCCTTTCCTTTTTCCAACATGGTTTTAGGGAAGGGAAGTCCACAACCACAGCTCTGAACGAAGTGTTAGAGGGGGTTGAGATGGGCTTAAATAAGGGTGCTTGGGTTCTTTTCGTGGCCATGGACATTGATGGTGCGTTCAACTCCATGAGCTGGAAAAAGCTGATGAGAAATTTGATGGACATGGGTTGTCCTGATAATTTGTGCAGCTTGGTTCGTGACTTCCTGAGGGATAGACGGATTAGCCTCAGTTTTGGTGGGCGGAAGTTGGAAAGAAACTGTGCTAGGGGTTGCCCCCAGGGCTCTTGCTGCGGACCTATTCTGTGGAATATCCTGGTAAACACCGTTTTCCAGGAGGAACTCCCTGGGGGAGCCAGGCTGGTTCTCTATTCTGACGACCAGTTCCTCATCATTGAGGCTGCTTCGAGAGAGAAGGCTGAGAAGTGTGTTGAAACTTCTCTCCAAATTCTCTCGATCTGGGCCCATGACTGGCCTTAAGTTCAATGTCTCCAAAACTAAAGCCCTCTGCTTTAAGCCTAGGGACATAAGAACTAAAAGGAAAGGGATCAAATGGAAACACAAGCCGGCTATCCGGATGGAAGGACGGAGGGTAGCGTTGGTCAATAGGATGACCATCCTGGGGGTGGTCATTGATGACAAGATGGGTTGGCAATACCAGGCGGAGGAGGAGATGGTGGCGAGAGGCAGGGAGGCGTTGTGCAGGCCTGTCCTGGTTGGCTCTCAACAGGGGGGGGGGGGGGGGGGAGGAGGGTACTATTTTTAGGAATCTCTACCTCTCCTGTGTCGAGTCAATCTTGCTATATGCTTCCGGGGCTTGGTGGCGCCGAAACAGGGATCAGAAGGTGGCAATAACTCTAGAAAGAGTGCAGAGGACAGCGGCACTCAGAATCACAGGAGGATATCGCACTAGCAGCAGTGAGGCCTTTTTGGTCCTCGCTGGGCTTATTCCCCTGGGATTGAAAGTAGAGGAGGAGACCGTCAGACAGAAGATCTGGGAGAACAGGGAAGATGCCCTGGGACTTGAAGCGGGGGCCCTGGAATCGAAGAGGGATCCAAGGAAGCCTCCGCAGTGGTTGCCAAAGTGGAATTGGAGTCTTGGAGGGCCGACAGGGATTGGCACGGAGGTTTTCACTGATTGTAGTAAGTCTGGAACCAATACTGAAGCTGGGGTAGTGATATTCACTAATGGAGAGCTGATCTTCCAAGAAAGTTTAACACTCAGAGTGGACGAATTGGTCTTTTCAGCCGAGCTGGTTGCGATCAGGGTAGCCCTCAGAGTGTGTGCCGAGAAGAACTACAGCCCGGACCGCCTCTATTCAGATTGTATGTCGGCCCTCGTCGCCATCAATCTGGAGAAAGAGCAACTCGCGCATCAAATAATCCAGGAGCTGCAAATGATGACGCGGGCTCCGGAGCTCCCTTGGTTTAGGAGACACAGCCTCATCGAAGGTAATGAGTTCGCAGACAGGATCGCTAAGGCAGGATGCTTTAGAGGTAGATCACTGAGGACCCCAGTGACCAAGAAAGAAGTTTATAGGAGGATCAGGGCGCACGTCCAGGACTTATGGTTGGACAGATGGAGGAACAGTGTGAAGGGGAGAGAGGTATTCAATGGGGTAACAACACCCAAGTGCCTCTGTAAGGTAATGTCCCACAAACTCATTAGGTTAGTTCGGGACATGGGCTCTTCTCCAAGTCTCCACAGATTTAAAATTAAGAGAAACCCTGATTGCGTCTATGGAGAAAGGGATGTGAATGCACGCCACTACGTCTTGGATTGTCCAAGGGTAGTGGGTGTGCAGGAAGAGAGAAGGAGGGCGAGGGGCGCGATCGAGAGTTAGCTGCTGAGAAATCACAGCAAGCTTCTTGAGAAAGCCCACGACGTGGCAGCTGAGCTTTTCCTCAGCTGTGAGTGAACAGAGTCGACTGGGGGCTGCCTCCCCGCGGTCCCTGCTGGACACAGTAGATAGTTTCCTATTTTGCTATGATTAAAGGCCACCGGTATAGAAATCCTTCCAGACACGTTGTCTGGGAGGTGGTGTTTCCAGGTACAATGTCCAAGCACTAGCTTGGATACCGTTACTTGGTTTATGAGTTGAACAGAATAGCAGCGAAGGGCATGCTTCGCATGCCGGCTTGTGGACCGAAAGGTCTGGGTGGCCATCTGCTTCTAGGGTATACCAACTGTGCTTAGGTGGGATCCTTCAGGTCTTGTTTATTTTGGCTACTATTTCTATTTCTTTAAAGGTAAGTTTATTTTTCTGTAGCAAGGGTTCTTTTGTGCCTTTTTTCGCTAGCGCATCAGCAGCTTCATTGCCTTCAATGCTAACATGTAAGAGTATCCATTGAAGGTGAATTTTTGAGGTATTGAGAGTTTTTGGAGATAACCAATTATGTTCCTGCTTACTTTGTCTTTAAGTTCCCCTGTGTGACTCAAGTGTTGTATGGCACTTCTACTATCAGTAAGAATCCATATATCGTGATGTTTAATTTTTCTGATGGATTTTAAGACTTCATAGATGGCTATAAGTTCTGATCTGAAGATCTGAGCAAAATTCTGGGTTTCTTCTGTTTATTTTCTCATTGCCATTTGTGGTTTTAATGAGAGAGCCACTGCCAGTGTGTCCCAACTCGTCTTTGCTACCATCGGTATAGATAGTTATTGCATTTTTAGGAATTTTATTAATTATTTCTAATGATAATTGTTTTAAGTATTCTGGATTTTGGTATTGTCTGTTGAAGGGTTCATTTAAAGTGGCATTAAAAATAACATTTTGTTAGTGGTTCGCATGGAGATATTTTTTCCACTTTATATTTTAAAAATCCATTTCTTTTGGCCAGGTGGAGAGGGCCTTCTTTTTTGAGTCTTATATTGGGTTCCCCATTAAGGGGGCTCTTTTTAGTCGGTCTCTTCCTTTTCTAACAACTCCTTCAATATGCTTACTGGAGTTAATTTCTGGATCCAGGGTGTAGCCGAGATATTTAGGATGTTTATTATATTGCAATTGTTGTTCTTTCAGAATAATATTTGGTCTTATTTTGTACAGTTTCTTATCGGTAGTAAAAAAGACAGGTTTCAGATTTTTGGGGGTTAAATTCTAATTTATGTTTATTAGCATTTTTTTCTAGGCGGAGAAGAGTCTTGTTCAAATCTCTTTCAGCTTTTTTCCATTTAGTGTTGCTGCTCCATAGAAAAATGTCATCAGCGAAAAGTCCAATATTGGTTTTATGTGAAAAATTTCTTCTATGCCTGCAATAAATAGGGTGAAATGAGTTGGGCTAAGGATTGATCCTTGTGGTAATCCTTGGTACAATTTAAAGGTTTTAGATAGAGTGCCATTATATTTGACCCTGATTTATATATTTTTAAGGGAATCAATTATCCAAGTGATAGCTTTTCCATCAATTTTGAAATGTTTGTATAATTTTCTAATTAACTTGTTTTTCCATACCTTATCAAAAGCTTGTGTAAGGTCTAAAAGCAGCTATGGTGTGGTTAGTTGGTTTTTTGTTTTGTGCATCTTTTACCTTTTGTGTGAAAAAAAGGAGTTGGTCTATTGTCCCATGTCCTTTCCTAAATCCATATTGTTCTTCTGGAAAGAGATTTCTTGTGTCGGGGTGGTAGGTGAGTCGTCTGAGTATAATAATTTCCATTAATTTGCAGCAAAAACTTGTGAGGGAGATAGGTCGGTAGTTTTTTTGGGTCATCAGCAGATTTGTCAAGTTTTTTAATGGGAATTATTGTTGCATTTTTACAGTCTTGAGGCAATTTTCCAGTTTTCCAGGAGTTATTGAAAATATTAAGAAGTCTTTCTTTGCCAATTTTGTCCAAGTTTGATATCATTCGGCCATGGATTCCATCTGGCCCAGGAGTCTTGTTTAGGTCAGTGTTTTCTAATGCATAAGCTAGCTCTTTCATATTGATTTTTTTCATGGAAAATATTATGAGTGCTGGTGACATTTTTACAGTCATGAATAATCTTTCGGGCCTTTTTTCAACCTTGATTTTACTACTTATTTGATATGAATTACCTAAAAGATTGGCAGCAATTTTGTCATTAGTTGCTGGTGTACCATCTGTATTCTTAATCATATTTGTGTTTTCAGTTTGTGGCTGGACTCTGTCAATTTGTTTTGCCAAATTCCAAAGTTTTGTATTTGGGTTTCTTGGGTTCAGGTTTTCACAAGTTTGTTTCCATTTTTCCCTTTTCATATTTACGTATAATCTTTTTATTTTTGCAATCACAATGTTCAGTTCAGTTCTACAATTTGTTTGGTTTTAGGTGCACATTTTTGTAGTTCATTTCTTTTAGTTATAAGTGTTTGAATATTTTTTGCCTGGTGTGTATATTTTGGAATCCATTTCTTAATATTATCTCTTGGTATTAATACTTTGGCTGCATTATTAATGGTGTTTTCGAAAGATATCATATTAGCCTTTTTGAAGTTCCAGAATTTTTCTTAATTGAGCTAGTTTTGGTCTTGGTGCTAATTTCTATCAAATTAGGCAAATGATCACTTCCAAAACTTTTCAATATTTGCTATTTGCATTTGTGGAAAATGTCAGGAGGGTAAAAACTTATATCAAGGGCTTGTGCAGTATTATAGCTTGTAGGAATGATGGGTAGGATTCCCATCATTTAAGCACATGAAGGCATTGTCGTCAAATATGTTTGATAGTATTTTGCCTCTTGGGTTTGGCGTAGAACATCCCCATAGTTGATGTTTGGCATTAAGGTCACCTACAATAATAGTGTTGTCTGTAAGAAATTGAGCCATTGTTCCATCGTCAATAAATGTATTGTTTGGAGGGTGATACATATTGTATATGTTGATGGCTTTGTTTTGATTGAGGTAGACTTTGATACCTTGGGCTTCGAGGTCTAATGTGTTTGTAATATTAACGGCTATGTCCTCATAGTATAAATTCTTGATTAAAAATGCTAGGCCACGCCCTTTAACAGCATATACAGATGGATCTTCAGACCTTACCCTGAGTAATGGAGGGGCCGGAATTAACATAATACTGCAAGATGGAACAAACATCAAAATCAAAGAAGGAGCAGGACAGATTTCGTCAAACTTCACTTGTGAACTGACAGCTATCTGGAAAGCCCTTGATGTATGCCTTAACCAAACATCCCTGCATCAAGCAGAAGGAATTTTAATATACAGCGACTCCATATCCGCTCTAGAAGCAATTCAGAAGGGCAATACTAAAATCACACAGAAAATACACTCGTTACTTACCCAACTGTTACCATTGGAGAATAACTGCATTCTACATTGAATCCCTGCCCATGCTGGGATCGGGGGTAATGAAATGGCTTTTGAATTGGCAAAGGAAGCCAGAAAGTTGAGCCAAAGGAAAGAACAAATGTCATTATTTGACGCTGGTTCTTTGTCAAAATACAAGATAATTAAACAAAAAAAAAAATAACAAAAGATTAAAATGCGAAATAAACTCTGAGAGAAAAATGACAAAAACTATAACAAGACTTAGAACAAAACACTATAAAGGAATGACAATACATCCAGATGACACAATAACCTATAGGGCATGCAACAATTGTCCTGGTATGGAACTTACACCTACCCATATATTCTCATAGCTAGCAATGGCCGCAGCCTTGCAGAAATTTGACATAGACCCTGAGCAGCAGCTTTATACACCCAAGATAGTGGACATTGCTGCTGCTGTGATGGAAATGCATGGATACATCTGAGGCTCTTTATTGGACACGACAACAACAACGGCATTCCAGAGTAAAATAAATTATCATAGATAGATACATATTTTTCAAATGAATTAAAATAAATATAATCTATACTGAGTGAGAGTTGAATTAAAAATATTAGAAATTTATTATCTTCGGAAACAAACCGTATCTAAAATATCAATTTTATTTTTGCTACATGTTTTAATTTGCATTTACCTATTTTACATATCTCTGATTGTATTTGAAAATCGTTAACCAATTCTTCATACTTTTGGTGAAGTGGTGTTTTATTAATTTGTTATTTGATATTATTAGGGTTCTTTCCTGGTATTCAAAAAGGAAAAATACGTGTCGATCAGTTATATTTTTCAATTTATCAAACAATTTGGCCGCTGAATCTCTGATTCTGGTAGAGCGCCATCTGGCGAATAAAATTGTAACTAAAATCAATTTCGAATTTTTTATTATTTGCCATAAAAAATCCCATTGCATCCTGAACACAATGGTGTTTACCGCATTGCTCTAGCGCAAATATTCGCGGAGTTATTAATTTTTAAAGTTGTGCGGGACTTTTGGATCACCCTGTATAATTAATTCATTAACAATTCAGATACCTCTCTACTATAATATTAATTATTGTAAATAGTTTCACGCGTAATTATCCTAATTGGATATAGCATGTCTTGTTCAATCTCATGTGTTATATGTGATAATAAATATATAATTTTATAATATTTAAAATTTTAAAATATGTGGAAAGAAACAATAAAAAGGTCAGGTGTTGATATTAAAAACAAAAATTGGCTTTTCCTTACCGTTCATTATGAGCATTTTTAGATGGTATAGTGAAATCTAGTGGAACAAAAATCAAATAAATTTTGATTTAGCTTGTACCAAAGATATTTGGTCAACCCAATATTTAAATAAATCAAGAAAAGTCAACCACGTTTTATAGATATCAGACTAGGGGCTCTCCCATCGACAAAGTGTCCTCATACAGACAATGATGGACCTTCTTGGACACCTCTAATCTCTTGACATAAAAACGAAAAATATAGATGCAGAAAGGAAATTGAAATTATTTTTGACCCGTATGATTCTTTTCAAAATAAAACAATTTTCTACTACTCTTATTGCAATGTAAAAATTAATGGGATAGGCTATCTCATTAATGGTGCCCAAGCCTCCCAGCGATTTCGCCAGTTTAATCTACCATACCGCTGTTGTATTGCATTGGGCTGTTTTGTTTTTATGGACATGAACTATGGACATAAGCTTTGCTCGAAACATATTATTTATTAACACAAAGCAATAACGCGCCATCTATACATATAAAATAAAAGGATTTAAAAGCGCGAATGTTTCTTTTATACATAAAAAGAACTTCTACTGTCCTTACTGCGAAGAAAAAATATATTGGGAGTGCTTGGCTTATCAGTGGTGAACCCTCCCAGCGTTTTCGCCAATTTAATCCACCAGACCGCTTCTCAGAGCTCTAATACTGTATTGGATCATTCTGCTTTTATATGCTACACTGAAGGATGGAAACTTAGAAATTTATATATAATTATATGTTAATATGAAAAAGCAATATCGCTTCATATATATACAGCAAATGGAAACATTTAAGACGCGAATGTTTCTATTATACATAAATCAAACTTCTACTGTTCTTACTGTGATGAAAAATATTGGAAGGGTTTGGCTCATCAGTGGTGAACCCTCCCAACATTTTCGCCAATTTAATCTACCAGACCGCCTCTTTAGAGCTCTAATACTGTATTGGATCATTCTGCTGATATATGTTACCACTGAAGGTTGTATTTAAGAAATGGAATTCAAGAAAACTATGGACATAAACATATAGGACAGTAGAATTACATTTAAATGTTTGCATGGAGCAATGCTATTCCGTAAACAGACTC
>CP092880.1:10973309-11006045 GCA_030710605.1 Cordylochernes scorpioides | reverse complement strand
GGTCTCACAGGGAGGTGGTCGCTCATCAGGTAGGTCTCACAGGGAGGTGGTCGCTCATCAGATAGGTCTCACAGGGAGGTGGTCGCTCATCAGATAGGTCTCACAGGGAGGTGGTCGCTCATCAGATAGGTCTCACAGGGAGGTGGTCGCTCATCAGGTAGGTCTCACAGGTAGGTGGTCGCTCATCAGATAGGTCTCACAGGGAGGTGGTCTCTCATCAGATAGGTCTTACAGGGAGGTGGTCGCTCATCAGATAGGTCTCACAGGGAGGTGGTCGCTCATCAGATAGGTCTTACAGGGAGGTGGTCGCTATTCAGATAGGTCTCAGGGTGAAGTGGTCGCTCATCAGATGAGATTCTAAAGGAAAGTTTTCGCTAATCAGATGGTCCTTTATGGGAGGTTTGCTTATATCAGCTGGTTTTCTCAAGAGAGGTATTGGCTCGTTAATAGGTTTCACATAGGAGGTGGTCGTTCACCAGATGGGTCTCTCATGAGAAGTTTAACTACACTATCAAATGAAAACGTCGAAAGTATAAAAGAAATTACAAAATGTGAATTAATAAATATATATTTATATCTTCTTGAAAGGCATCGTGTGATCACCCAAAGCAATTTTTTCTATCTGCTTATGTTGTTGCTTATTTGTTTAATGGATATGTTTATTCAATGCTCTTTTTCTTAATTGTTTATTTTACATTCGACAATTCTGTTACCTACTCTACTACAATATGAATTATTGCAAATAGTTTCACACGCAATTATCCAGATCGGATATAGCGTGTCTTGTTTGCAACTGGTAAATAAATAAAAAACAGTTTAAAAACAAGAAAAGCCCTGACGAAGTTATGCCTACATCCTATTGAAATATTGGCATATTTTATTAAATAAAATGTTTAGTTTTATTTTATATACAAAATGTCTTTTAATTAATTTATATATATATATATATTTGTATTCAAAACTCTTTTTTAAGAGAACGAATTTAATAGACAAATAATTTAAACAAATAAAAATTTATTGCCTTCAAAATTCAGCCACTTGAAAAAAATTTATTGAAAAATACTGTTTAGAAATACAATAAAATAAAAATGATTTTAGATAGAGTGAAAAAAAAGGTCTTTTTATATTCCTCTTTTCAACTAGCTAATAAAAAAGCTCTTCAATTGTGTAAAAAATCCATTAAAATTTTTTCTAATACTTATCAAAAGATTAATGATAGATAAAAGTTAATATATTTTTCCTAAATTTATTTTTAAAATAACTTTAGGTATACTTTGTATTCACAATATACATTCAAATGATTCCCAAAAAATAACTGTTTTAAGTTAACTTTGAAATAATTATTGAGGTTTTTTACCATTAATTCTCCATTAGATTGATAAATTATTGGGTTTAGATGAGAAAATGGGTTAGGTGAAAATATGGGTAGAGAATTCTTACCGTGATATTTGAAAATGTCATAAGAGTATTGATAAATGTAAAATGAAGTTGAAAAAGTTTATGTTTATTAACTTTTCGTGTGGACAGATGGCGGTATCGTATTGAAACTATTTGTCTTGGGGATTTGCTGAAGAAAGATTTATGGAGTCATTTAGACACTAAATCGAAACGGTTATTCATCCAAAGTATTGAAAAAAAGCAGATTATGAGCCATTTAAGACTTTTTCTTTTCTGGAAATGGCTGTAATTAAAGTCAAATTACCTATTAAGATTTTTTTCCAACACTTGAATTTTTAAAAAGGATTTGCATGATATACTTTAGTTGGGGTCGTTTTAGAATTCTAAATATTTTTCAAAATCAAATATATTGTAAAATTTTAAATGAAAAGGCATATATTGGATCAAATATAATTTATTGATCCGATAATGCCTTTTTATTTAAACATTTATTTTATGGATTGCTTCATTTTCAAAATAGTAAAATATAGATTCAATATACGCTCGTAGATAAAACTTTAAAAAGTGGAAAGTCTTCGATGTTACCGGTCTTCTTCTTCTTTTATTTTTTTTTTAAGGAGACAAAGGAAATTCTGTTCACACTTGTTTATCTCGTGTGTCTTCAATAAAGGTCACTGTAATATATTTCAGAGTTATTGTCTGAATACTGAGATACATGCTAAAAGGTACAACTTCCTCAAGTTTGTCCATGAGCGTAGAAATAAAATATAGAATTTTCTTCTTCCTTATCTCCACTCAATCAAATTAGGGTATCAAGTTGTGACCCTTTTCTTCACTTTACTCACTTCTTCTTCACCCTTGAAATTCGTATAGGTTCAAGTTGTTCTAAAAGTTCGTAAACATATTGTAAAAAAAGTATTTATTATTTTATTATCAGAGTATTATATTTTTTTTATTATTTTGCTACTCTGTACACTTCTTCCCTCTTTTGTTTATCATTCATAGTTTGTTCTTGCCTTAAATAAATTGTTGTCTCATCCCAAAGTTGGTTCTTCCCCAATTTTCCACGTGGCATTTTGGTGGAGATGCTGAGTAAATTAGGGAAGACAAACTGAAGATCGCCGAAATGATCTAGAGGCCATGGGTGCTGTGATCTACATTTTCGAAGACTGGCTCCAGGATTCCACCGACGTGTCAAAGCCAAGACTTCCCTCCAAGATGACGATGTCCCTATAGACGATACGACGACAAAGCCGCTCTTCACGCCGCAAAGGACGCAAAGGTTCTAGGGACAAAGTGCCAAGACTTCGATGGAATCCTTGGCAGAAGCACGTCAGATCCATGTCAGTAACTACAATAATTGCTAGCTGTGGGTCACAGCTCCCATAGGGAAGGAGCTATGTGTAACAGAGTATTTATTATTTTATTAGGAGAGTATTATTTTTCATGTTTATATTTTGCTACTCTGTACACTTATTCCCTATTTTGCTTATCTTTTGTTTATCACTCATAGTTTGTTCATGCCTGAAATAAATTGTTGTCTCATCCCGAAGTTGGTCTTCCCTAATTTTCCACGTGAATATTGTTGCACCAGGTTGCGGCTTGGCAGACTCTTCAGCCTGGATTCTCTCCTGTGCTGGGTCTTGCATCTTACCAGAGCGTGTTTCAACCATCCTGCAAATTTATAAAAGGGAATAACGAGATAAGTCTTCTTTAAGTAGCCACCAGAATCCTTTATTTATTTTCTCACATCAAAGAGAGCAGTGAAGTCACGTGTACCTAAATACAAATGATGACAATCTAAATAATCTGTGTTTTAAATAAATATCATAGAATATAAAAATAAATAAATATATAATTTAAATTTCAAATATATTAAAAATAATATAAGAAATACGCCATTAATCATGATGTAACACTTCCCCCTCTCCAGAGGTCGTCACGTCCTCGTGAGTTACCTCATCAATTCTCTCAAAATAGGGTTTGAGTCTTGAGACATGGACAATCAATGGGTCTTGGCCAGGATTATCTTTTGGCTCAATTAAGTAATTTACGTTAGACAGCTTCTTTAATATTCTATATGGGCCAAAATATTTTCTCAGTAGTTTCTCACACTTTCCTATTTTCCTAATTGGTGTCCAAACTGCTACTAATTCTCCTGGTTCGTAGCTTCTTTCCATGTGTTTCTTGTCATAGTTCTTTTTCATTCTTTCTTGAGTCTTTATTGTGTTGTTAATAACTAATTTTCTTGTTCTGTTTATTTTGTCTAAGTGATGTTTTATGTATTCATCATAATCATCTTTGTCAATGTCCACCGAGATATTCCTGTCGTCCAAAAGAGACGTGGGTTCTCTTCCAAACATCAGGAAAAAGGGAGAATATCCTGTGGTTTCCTGAATTGTAGTATTGTAAGCGTGAGTGATGAATGGGAGTATTTCGTCCCAATTTTTCTGATCAGTGTTCACATACATACTGAGCATATTGATCAATGTTCTATTTAACCGCTCTGTCAATCCATTAGTCTGGGGATGATAGCTCGTTGTGAAGCAATGTTTAATCTTGCACGTTTTCATCACCTCTTTCATTAAATTACTGGTAAATTGAGAGCCTCTGTCACTAATAAGATATTGTGGGGCTCCGTGCCGAAGAAAAATATCCTCTACTAGAAATTTAGAAACTTCTTTCACTGTTGCTTCCGAGACTGCTCTTGTTTCTGCATATCTAGTGTAGTAGTCCGTCAGCACGATTATCCATTTTTTCCTGTTTTTCGTAGATGGTAGTGGACCAACAAAGTCAATTCCAATTCTTTCGAATGGAAAGTTGGCTGGGGGGATGGGCTGTAGTAGTCCAGAAGGTAATTGGTTTGAGCCTTTCCTACTTTGGCAAAGGTGACACGTCTTAACGAATTCTGAGACATCCTTTAGCATGGATGGCCAAAAGTATTTACTCTTTATTCGGTACATGGTTCTGGCGACGCCCAGATGGCCATTCGACATATGATTGTGATATTCTTTCATAATTTCTCTCTTTTTATTCTCTGGAACCACAAGCAACCACGCCCTGCCTTCAGGGTTCGGGTTTTTCTTAAAGAGGCATCCATCTTCTTCTTTAAAGTTTTGCGCAATTGATCGCCTGCTTCCATTAAGGTTTTTCTTAACACTTTCGATAAATTTATCCTCTTCGTCTGTTATTTGATTTAAAAATAGCCTTTCAAAATCCTCATCCCAATCAGTTTCTGGTAAGGGCCCCCTAGATAAGCCATCGGCGTCCAGATGCTTCTTTCCCGATTTATGTATTATATCGAAGTCATATTCTTGAATTTTCAATGCCCATCTTGCCAATCGACCTGTTGGATCCTTCAAGTTTTTGAGCCAGCATAAGGCGTGATGGTCTGTTACTATTTTAAAGTGTCTTCCATAAAGGTAGGGTCGTAATTTTGACATTGACCAGACAACGGCCAGACATTCTTTTTCAGTGGTTGAATAATTTTGCTCCGCTTTACTTAGGGTACGACTCAAATATGAGATCACCTTCTCTTCACCACCGATGTCTTGGACAAGTGTTGCACCTATGCCGATGTTGGACGCATCAGTATGAACATAGGTAGGTGCATTTGGATTGAAGTGACCTAAAATTGGTGGACTTAATAGTGCTGTTTTTAGGGTTTGAAACGCTTCCTCTTGTCTTTCTGTCCAGGTAAATGATACACTTTTTTTTATAAGGTTGGTCAAAGGGTCAGCAATTTTTGAAAAGTCTTTGATAAATTTTCTATAATATGAACACATTCCCAAAAAGGATTGTACTTCTTTGACCTTTTTGGGCCGAGGAAAATTTCTGACAGCTTTGATGTTATGTTCCGCGGGTTTTATACCATGTTTGCTCGTTATATAGCCGAGAATCTCCAATTCTTCAAAAGCAAATCGGCATTTTTTGTCGTTTAAACCTTAAATTAGATTCACGAAAACATCTAAAAACAGCTTCAAGTCTTTTGAGGTGCGTTGGAAAATCCGGGCTATATATGATAACATCATCCAGATAACACAAACAAATTTGCCATCTCAGATTTCCAAGCATATTCTCCATATTTCTCTCAAAGGTAGCAGGCGCGTTACAAAGTCCAAAAGGCATCACGTTGAATTCATATAATCCATGCGCTGTAGTGAAAGCTGTTTTCTCTTTGTCTCTTTCTTCGACTTCAACTTGCCAATATCCAGATCTGAGGTCTATTGCTGAGAAGTGTGTAGATCCTTGGAGAGTATCCATAACTTCGTCTATTCTAGGGATCGGATAGACATCTTTTACTGTCACATTATTCAGTTTTCTGTAGTCCACACAAAATCTGTATTTACCATCTCGCTTCTTGACCAATATTACTGGAAAAGACCAGGGGCTAGAAGATGGCCTAATTATGCCTTCTGTAAGCATCTCGTCAATTTGCTCTTTTATAATATCTCGTTCTTTAGCACTTACCCGGTAAGGCTTGTGTTTAATTGGCTTCGCGTCTTCTGTGTCTATCCGATGTTTTGCCAAATTGGTTCTCCCTAATCTCGATGAAAAAAGATCTCCATACCTTTCTAAAACTTGTTTTAACTCCTTCTGTTCCTTTGGTGAAAGATTTTCGTTTATTTGGAATCTAGGTTCTTCGTTCTTTTCTACCTCTCTTTCTCGACTCACATTTATTTTCGCTGGACTACTTCCAAAAGCCAATGTTTGGTTTTTCATTATTTTTAACGGTCGAGGATACGGATTAGTTATCCAGATGTGTGTTTCCCTATTTATAACATTGATCAAGCTTCTTGCTAGACGAAGTCCATTTGTTTGAAACATTTTTGCTGCTCTCCTCGATAATATATTCTCCATCCTCTGTTTCTACCAATGCCTTGATCAATTTCATGGAACATTCCGGTACAATGGAATCCTTGGCACTCTTTATTTTCAACATTTCAAATTTGATTTCGTCATGATTATTCGTCAAATCATATTTTATAGTTTCTTGCTTACAATCTATTTTTGCGTTCATTTTCTTAAGGAAATCTCTCCCAAGAATTAATGTCCGTAAATGCGTTTTCAATATCACAAAGTTGTGTGATAATGTTTCGTCATCAATTTTTATATTTAAAAATATACTTCCTACCATGTCCAATTTTTTTCCATCGGGTCCTGCACAAATTTTTGCGAGTTTACTTATACCATGGCCTGTATCGAGGGCCGTTCTGAGGTCGACCACTGAGAGGTCAGCACCTGTATCAACCAAAGCTTCAAAAGTCCCTATCTTGTCCACATTAATTTTTAATTTGTATTTAGGGTCCAACTTCTTGATTCCGTTTATTATCGACTTGCTTTGATTGACAGATTCAGGCGCGACGCTTAGTTTAAATCTTCCAACACGGAATATCTATTCCGGGTAGGAATATTTGTCTGTGTGCTATGACATACATCAGCATAAAGCCGAGGTCCTGATTTCTCTGATATTTCATTCATTTGGCATTTTTCTTCGACCTTCTCTTGGGTATCTGCTGGATCCTCTTCTAGGATTCTTATAAACTTGACCCTACAATAACGGGCCACGTGCCCTGGCTTGTTACATTTAAAGCAGATTGGTCTTCCATCTTCCGTCCTATTTTTGCTCACTTCTTGGCTTTTATTGTAAGTGTTTCTCTGAAGGTTTGGTTTCGGCACAAAGTTAGGATTATAAGGACGTCTAGGGGTAGAGGGCTGGGGAAAGTTGTTTCGATACTGTCTGGGGGTAGGAGGGGAGTCGTTCTTGTAATTATTGGAAACAGGGGCTTGGGGCCTGGAAGTGGTCTGGTAGTTTCGTGCGGCAGTCGGCGGCACGTACCTCGATTGTTGTTGGGGTCTAGAATAGCGTGGACCGTTATATAGGTTTCTGGATTTCTCCACACGTTCCCGATACTTCTTTTCAAAAGAATCCATTTTCTTGCACACGACAAGAAGGTCATCGGTCGTTTTAGGAGGGTTCAGGTAGAGCGCGAATGAGTACTCTTTTTTCAGTCCTCCAATAACATGTTCAATTTTTGTTTCTTCTTCCATTGCGGGGTCAACCTTGTTGCACAACACTAGAATGTCTTCCGCGAACCTGATTGCTGGTTCATTCCAGTGTTGCATTCTGTTGAGCTTCATTCTAAGTTCTTCTTCATTCGCGTCCAAAGAAAAATCCTGAATGAGGCGGATTTTAATATTTTCCCAGCTCGTGAAACTAGCCTTGTGTAAATTCAACCAGGTTTTAGCGCTTCCCGTCATGTTCATGGCGGCATAACGAGAGATAATGTAGTCTGCCCAATGGTACAAGAAGCCAATTTCTTCAAGAGATTCAATCCATGGGCGAGGGTCTTCCGTTCCATCATACTTGGGGATGTCGATGTTGGGATTCAGGACAACTGGGTCGGAACTAGCATCTCTACCAATTGTTGCACCAGGTTGCGGCTTGGCAGACTCTTCAGCCTGGATTCTCTCCTGTGCTAGGTCTTGCATCTTACCAGAGCGTGTTTCAACCATCCTGCAAATTTATAAAAGGGAATAACGAGATAAGTCTTCTTTAAGTAGCCACCAGAATCCTTTATTTATTTTCTCACATCAAAGAGAGCAGTGAAGTCACGTGTACCTAAATACAAATGATGACAATCTAAATAATCTGTGTTTTAAATAAATATCATAGAATATAAAAATAAATAAATATATAATTTAAATTTCAAATATATTAAAAATAATATAAGAAATACGCCATTAATCATGATGTAACAATATATTATGATTATGATTTATATTTTGCAAGTGTTTACAAACTTTTGGGAAACCTTGTAATTCTGTAACTTGGCTCACCTTCTGATTGGCCACCCTTGATATAGAACATCAGAGATTAAATCATTCTTCTATAAGAATTCGGTTATAATTTTACCAAAGTTACTAATATTACCAAGGTTGTCCTAAAAGTTCGGTAAACACTTGCAAAATATAAATCATAATATGTTTACGAACTTTTGATACAACCTTATATGTCTAGTATAATATAAACTTATAAATATAAATTCATTGAATATGTTGGGATTATCAATATCACGGAAAAAAAATAAGGTTAAAAAAACTTACAACATAACTATATTTTAGACGCGTATGATTATTTTAAAATAAAACAATTTCTACTGTCCTTACTGCAATGGAAAAATTAATGGGAGGGCCTGGCTCATCAGTGGTGAACCCTCCCAACGGTTTCGCCAGTTTAATCTAACATACCACTGTTATATTGCTGGGAGGGTTCACCATTGAGGAGCCAGACCCTCCCATTATTTTTTTCCATTGCAGTAAGGACAGTAGAAATTGTTTATTTTTAAAAGAATCATACGCGTCTATAATAGTTTCGAATTTTGATAACAGATGGCGCGCTAATGCATCATAATATATATATTCTATTAAATAAAAGTATTGTTTTATAATTAAAATGAAGGTATTTTTCAAAGAGAACCAGGTGGGTAATATCTTCTGTGAAAATGTAAAATCAATAAAAAGAAAGGCCATACGTAATTTAGAGTTTTCTACCAATTCTCTTGGGTCACCCTGGCACATTCACTGAACAGCAGACACTTGGTCCATCTTTTGGTAAAAAATTGATCGTTTAACTTTAGAAATCTTCTCTATTTATTCTTTATAATGGCTTCCATTTTCTGTTTTCTTTATGATAGTTCTGGCTAGTAATAAATATCTGGAGTTATATAAAGTATTAATATAATAAATTGATTTTAAAAAGGTGTCTAAGGCTCATCTATAATGAGAAATATATAAAGATAGTTCTTCAAGGATTTATTTTCCTCTTTATATGAAAAAATTACACAAAGGATAAATTGTATTTATATTATGATGCACTAGTGCGCCATCTGTTATAAAAATTAGAAATTATTCTAGACGCGTAATATTCTTTTTGAAATAAAACTAGTGCTTCATAATATAAATGTTTTAATAAAAGACACAAATTGATATTTGCGGAAGAGCGATTGCTCGAAGCATATTATATATTTATGATCGTATGTAATTCTACTGTCCTCAAAGCTTATGTCTATAGTTCATCTAAAATACCTATTCCAAGAGTCTAGCATCAGTATCACTATAAAAGGAAGATAAAAAAATGCAATATAACAGCGGTATGGTAGATTAAACTGGCGAAACCGCTGGGAGGGTTCACTACTGATGAGCCAGGCACTCCCATTATTCTTTTCATTGCATTAAGGGCAGTAGAATTTGTTTAATTTCAAAAAACGCGTCTAAAATAGTTTCTAATTTTCATAAATTGTATTCACTATCATATAGTTAAATAAAACAAGTAAAATAGGGTTAACAACCTGAAACACATTCGTGGATGACTTTTCTTGATTTATCAAGAAATTGGGTTGGCCAAATATCAGGGAACAGGTTAAATAAACGTTTAATTTCTTTCTGTTCCACTAGATGGCGCTCTGCCATCTAAGAAGTTCATATGAACGTGGTCAGGATATACATTTTTTATTTTAATACCAACACCTGGCCTTTATTATTATAATTATTTTGGGATTATTTTTCAGACACTTATATATGAAAAAACAATAGAAAAAAATAATAAGTGGGTCAGGTGTTTATATTAAAAATAAAGAAAGCATATCCTGACCAGGAGCACATGTGCTTAACAGAAGGCAGAGCGCCATCTGGTGGAACAGAAATCAACCAAACATTGATTTATCCTGTTCCCTGGTATTTGGCCTACCCAATTTCTTGATAAATCATGAAAAGCCATCCACGAACGCGTTTCGCGCTGTTGGCGCTCGTCAGCGTGGAGTAGGCTGTACCACTGCGACCAAAAAGATTTTTTTGGTCCCAGAGGTTTCTTGAGAAACCAAGAAATGGGTATTTAAGGCCAGACTTGCCAGATGGCGCTTTGCCTTCTGTAAAGCACATGTGTTCCTGGTCAGGATATTCTTTCTCTATTTCTAACACTCATATATATTATAAATGAGGCCTATTTTGGATTTAAATACGATTATTTATTAATCCGATATTTCGATGGATCAATCTTCCATCTTTTACGAGGTGTTATTACATGGTTATTTTATTTCATTTTTAATCGGATATTTATTACTGTTATTTGTATATTTATTTCACAGTTATTTCAATTTTTATGATATTTTATTTGTTTAATTAATTCGATATCTCTTAATTTTCAATAGTTATTTACATATATCACTTTTTTCTTTTGATTATATTTACTCTGTTTAGAATGTATATATTAGATGGTTTATCTCCAATAAGCTTGGAAGACGTCTAGTGGCTCACCTGGGGCACGTGACCTGCTGCATGCTTCACAGCAAAAACACCTCGTAAAAGATGGAAGATTGATCCATCGAAATATCGGATTAATAAATAATCGTATTCAAATCCAAAATAGGCCTCATTTTTAAAATATAAATGTATTATGGATTGCTCTATATTCAGAATCATATATATTAATATGAAGCAATAACGTGCCATCTATATATAAGAGATGAAAATATGAGCCAAGCCCTCCCAATATGTATCCATCGCAGTAAGGACAGTAGGAGTTTGATTTATGTGAATAAGAAACAGTCGTACTTAAATACTCTTAGCTTTCATATTCATATATATATATGGTAATTTAAACCAACAACACCATATTGTATATAACTTATAATAAGATTTTAATGTTGTATAATAGAAACACATCTGTAAATGATTATACGTATTATTGACATGTGTCTTTACATCATCATATGTAATGTAATTTGTACAAACTGAGGATAAATAAATAATAATCTGTAATAGATTAAGAGTTGAGCTAAGCAAGAGATAGAAGTCATAACGTCAAAATCGAGATAGATTTAGAATTCCCACAACAAGGTCTAAAAATGGACCAAGACCACCCACACTCCACATCTGGTGGAATGCAAAGCCCCCTCTCACACCTGGTGACATGCAAGGCCCCCTTTCTCAGAAACGGCCCCTGTCGCATAAGGCCTCCCGTCTTAACCTATAAATACAGTCACTTTACAGTCACTTGACAGTTAGTTCACCTCATCGCAAGCCCACGTCGGTTGTCACCAAGGTCCTCCTCATCCACCATGTAGACCAGTAAGAAATCTTCTATCTCCATCTTTCGCTCCTAGCTCAACTTTTATCTGTTCACGGAACTTTCTTAGTGCAACTGTGTCTTCGTTTTTTGTGTGGACATTCCCAAGCTTTCCACTCTGCCTCGACCACGACTGCCTGTACTCTGTGAGAACTTTTAAAGGACTTACAAGGTGCAGAGAGGTACTGGAAAACTCCCCATCCTGACTGTTCCTCTTGGTCAACACAGTATAGCGAGAGTCAACACTTTATCATCACAAAGTTAATCGACAGGATTCTACAAGAGGCTACCAGACCTCAACTCATTACTTATATATATGAGTTATGAATATTTTGTTTTGTTGAAAATATATAGAATTGAAGATGCAGTCGTGAAAATAGGAAAGATAATTATTTACTTATCAATTCTATAAAATAATCCCTTGTATCAATATTGAGTAAAATCAATCATTCCTCCAGGGAAAAGTGTCTTTTTGAAAACATTTTTATTGTTCTCTAGCTTTCAGGCACGTACGTCCTTCTACAGGAGAAAACATGGTATAATGATACGCCAATAGAACACGAGTTGAATAGTATCCAATTATATTTAACTCGTGTTGATAATTGGCGTATCATTATACCATGTTTTCTCCTGTATAAGGACGTCTGTGCCCAAAAACTAGAGAATAATAAAAATGTTTTCGAAAAGACACTTTTCCCTGGAGGAATGATTGATTTTACTCAATTTACTTATCAATTAGTTTTTATTTTGAATTACTTGAAGCAAATTGTACATTAAATATTTATCACAATTATATAGAATTTATAAAATGAATCCTATATTAGTGAATTAAAAAAAAGGTAGGTTAACTTTACATATTTATAACAATATATATTCGAAGTGCTATATTCTATATCTATGGTCAAAAATGTAGATAAGTCAATGAATGGAAATAAAATATATGTTTTTAAAAAATAAAATATTTACATTTAAAATTATATAATATATTAAAAATAAAAAAGCATATCCTGACCAGGAGCACATGTGCTTTACAGAAGGCAGAGCGCCATCTGGTGGAACAGAAATCAACTAAACATTGATTTAACCTGTTCCCTGATATTTAGCCAACCCAATTTCTTGATAAATCAAGAAAAGCCATCCATGAACGAGTTTCGCGCTGTTGGCGCTCGTCAGCGTGGAGTAGGCTGTACCACTGAGAACAAAAAAAATGTATATAATATATATATATATATATATACATCTCCTGATAGTTTTCTGAAATTTATTGATAGCTAGCGCCCTTTGTCGGAATAAATATCAACTGAGCATTGTTTTATTATTATTCCAGAATACATTGGCCAAATACCATTTCCTAATGAGTAGCAGCTTGAAACGTGTACGTGGTTGGCTTTTCTTGATTTATCAAGAAATTATATTTGGCCAATATCCTGTAATAGAATAAAAATTAGTTGGTATTTATACCAATAGATGGCGCAAACCAACCACAATGTTATTTGTACGATCAATAGATGATTTAATTAATTTTCTTTATATTTTATAAGAGAAACAATAAAATATGCAATAGATCTTCAAATGAGAACCAAGCTTCGAAAATATTGCCACGTAGAAAATTAGGGAAGACAAAAACTTCAGGAGGAGACAACAATTTATTTCAGGCAAGGACAAACTATGAATTGTAAACAAAAGATAAGCCACGAGGGAAATTTACAGAGTATCAAAATATAAACATAAAAATGACCACTCTGTTAATAAAAATAATAAAATTAATAAATACTCTGTTACAATATTGTAGCGTAGAAATCAAGTCTTTGTATATCTTTAGATGTAAAAGTATTTATTGATGACGTCAGTATGACAAGTCGACACTTATCAACAAAATCAACCAAACTATCTACAGCTAGAGAATCTTGAACAACCAAGCTGAGGAACACGTATGATGATTTTTTACAAAAATACAGAGTAATATATATTTGTAGAACGACATTTTAAAATTATCCCGCATGTGTTTCTTTTGAACGAAAAATCATAATTTATCATTACTCTTCACAATTCATCCTTTCATATTTCATCCCTAAGGTTGGAAATAATCGTTGTTTCTCCTTGGGATAAATTACGATTTTTCCTTCAAAAGAAACACATGCGGGATAATTTTAAAATGACATTGTACAATCATAAGCCGCATTATATTGTATTATAATATATATTTAACAACAACAAACCTTTATTAAGACACTATTGTCTTACAAGAAGATTCCCCTAAAAGGTTATATATGTACATGAGGAAAAGCAATTTAGAGGGGAGGGGGAGCAATCGAATACAGAGTAAAATATATTAATATAATCTGTTTAATATTTTCATTGAATAATTAAATTAAATAATAAAATATAAATTATTTCTTAGCAACAATATATATTTACTGGTTTCTCATGAAGGTGGTCTCTGATTGGAGCTTGAGTATGTAAATTAATTTTGTGCTACTTATTGAAGAGATCGAACAACAGACGGGTCACTCCTGAAGGATTTAACTCCATTTAAGTCATTCCTTAAGAGGCCTACCTCGTATTTTAAGAGTATTCAGGTCCCATGGGTGTTTAGCGACAGTAAAGCAATTCAAAACACAATACATAAGTTAGAAACTATTATAGACGCTTATGATTTGAAAATTAATTTTCCATTGCAGTAAGGACAGTAGAAATTGTAGAAATTTTGAAAAGAATCATACGCGTCTATAATAGTTTCGAATTTTTATAACAGATGGTGCGCTAATGTATCATAATACCTAAGTACCGATGGTACAAAACATTGGAAGGTTTGTGTTTATATGTAACTAGCCGAATGACCCGGGCAACGCCCGTGTTTTACCCGATTGAATGTTTTGATTCGAATACTATTTGTTACAATTATAAATTGGCGCCTTAAATAAATGCATATGTTAGTTAATAACTATAGCCTATGTGCTTTATCTGTCTATGTACTGTTGGCTTCCGTGGGCGTCTCATACTGGGAAAAAGAAAGAGAGGATTCCATTTGGTTATAAACTAATATATGCATTTATTTAAGGAGCGACCAGCTCCAACACAATAGTTACAAAAACGAAAAAGCGAGTGGGGGGGGGATGCATGATGGGAGGGGGGGGGCAAAGGTGGCGTGATCGTAGCCAACCAATAGGAGGGCGCCATTCTAAAAAAAAGCAAACGGTGACAGAGATGAAAACTGATTAAGAGATGAAGAATTGATGACGCTTGTAACTGTATATAGAATAACTTTGAGTGTCTTTATAATTTAAGGTTGTCTCAAAAGTTCGTTTTTCTTATTACTTGGCGAATAATATTATATACGGCGAATATATATACATAATAATACATAATAAAAACTTCCCCAGTCAAAATAATATTATTTTTCATAGAGCCTATCTAAGACCGATTTTCACTTGAAAGCTAGAATTATTAACGAAAAAAGAAACTCTTTGTGAAAATATTTATAATTTTACTAATCCTAAATATATTAATATTAGTATATGCGCTATATTTATCCTATATTTGTTACAAATTAGTTAGAAAAAGGAATAGATAATTGGTAATTAACATTTGTAAATCAAGAGGTAAAGTGAGGCAACCAACCCCAGCACGTATCGTTATGCAGACGACGCTGTACAAATATGGAAGTTGCGGATGTACACGATGGGCCGGATGGTAAACATTCAAATCAAACATGGCGGCAATTAGCAGGACTTTACGACAACCTCTAATTGGGGGGGTTCGTCTGCTAAGGAAGATTTTTGCGGTCGTTTTTATAACTCTCTGTGCATAGCTAATTTTACCGATGATCTTTACCTGAAGGAAATGCTCAAATTAAGTTAATTAGAGATTCAGTAATTGTGAAATATTCTATTATATTTATACGATCAATTCTTTTACAAGTACAGTAGAACCTCTCTGTAAAGGACACCTAATGATCTTTAGTGAGGGTTGTCCTCTTACCGGAAAGCTGCTATATAGTAAAAATGACAATTTTGCTGATTAAAACTGTTATTTATAGAGAGGTGTCCTCTAGCGAGAGTGTCCTCTCATGGGGGTTTTACTGTATAAGCGTTTGCATATTTTGAATAATTTCTGCAGTTGTATGATTAGTAGTATAGTATTAATGTGTAAAACGACTAGTCGGTATTATTAGTGGCTAGTAGCATAGTATTAATTCATATTACAATTCTTAATATAGTTTCATTGTAGCTTTAGAAGCAATACTTTTTCAAGTAAATATGTAAAATATGAATAGATAGTATGATCTGTAATTTTACCGCTTTCGTTTATAAATATTATATGTTTTCAAAACCTTTTAAACTCATATAAAACTTAAAGCATGAACCTTATTTCTAGATAAAAGTAGACAGCTCGCAAAGAAAAATTGGGCAAACCTTTGCGTTGAAGATCATTCAAACAAAAATATTTTAAAAAATTCTGTTCCTCTACTAGGGCTGCTGCTATTTAAACTACCAAACATCATAATGAAGATACTTGAACAAAATTTCTGACTGTGCATGGTTAGGCACATTACGCCGGGCTTGGTTCATCAGTGGTGAACCCTCAAAGTGGTTTGGTCAATTTAATCTACCAGACCGTTTCTTTAGAGCTTTAATACTGTATTGGATCATTCTGCTTTTATATGCTACACTGAAAGGTGGAATCTCAGAAATAGGTTTTAAGCAAACTATGGACATAAGCTTTAAGGACAGAAGATGGCAAAATTGGCGAAACCGCTGGGAGGGTTCGCCACTGATGAACCAAGCCCACCCAATATTTTTCTCATCGCAGTAAGGACAGTAGAAGTTTGTTATATTTTTGAAAAAGAAACATTCGCGTCTTAATGTTTTCATTTGATGTATATAGATGGCGCGTTATTGCTTTCTATTAATGATGTATGTAGTCAATTAGGAAATTCATGAATATTTGTACACAATATTTTACTAAATTGACGTATATTGATTTACATATGAAATAAAGATAATTTCATACAGATCCAAGATACGCCTCTGTCATTGAAGGTGTACTCTATGGATTGCGACATGTTTAGAAATATGTTTTCATTTTAAAAATTCTCTTTATATAATCCTCATCAAAAAATGTCATCTTTGATACAGAACTCTGACATCATGGTATTCTCAAGTACGAAAAACTTATCATATGTAAATATAAGACAATCTTGTATAAGAGCCTTTAGAACCAAATATAGATTTGCAATCAAAGTTGTCTCTATTAGATAGGTTACCGATAATAAAAGCTCTATCTTTCTTTAATTTGGACTCAGAGTTATTTATCCTACATTAACAGTCAGTTATTATGAAGGAATTTGATTTGTCCTGGCTCTTGGCTTTAAACGGCCAAAACTAGTCTTGTCATAGTAGTGACACTTTATAGGGTCAATGGCGTCCCACCATATCCTGATAGCACAACTGATGTAGGTCTATGGTCTAAAAATCCGAGACGGCACCATCTATATTGTCAAATGGATGAAAAGGCCAAAATTCCAGGGTGAAGTTGGAGGAAGATGAGTGGGGGATGGACATGTGTTGTCGGGGGGGGAGCAGTTATCAAAAACAGCATTCTTGTGTGGGGGAGGACAGAGTCTGGTGACATCTGCGGCAAGGAGAAGACGTGGCGACTTTCCTCCGGGCAGGTGGATGATCCTACAAGGCGGTGCCAGGAGAACCTGACATCGAAGCGACCTACAAGACGGTGTAGTCCAGGCTGGACCTTTACAATGTGGAGCGGGAAGCTTCACAAGAGTGACATCCACGGCACCAAGGACCCTTCTGACTGGGAGGTTGAAGACAAGTCCCACTCATTGTATTCCTTCTGTTTAATGCCACGTATAATAAAGCGATAACATTTGCTGCATCCCTTCGAACTCACGTGTGTATCTTTGGGGCATACTAATTAGACAAAGAACAGGAACAGCGTCTGGGTACGACGTAACAATATATAAGAAAGTGCATATTCACTTATATCACAGCTACCTTTCATATATGAAGGTATTACACCACATCCACTATCTAGGAGACTGGTCAGGTAGCACGCACGGTTCTGTTTCACAGAGGTCTTCTTATACATAATTCATTCTGATGGAAAATCTGCGAGGAGGATGTTGTTCTCTAAAAGAAAAGCTATATATCTCCCGTCAAAATAGACGTAAAACTATGCGACAACTATTAACCGTCTCTGTAATCTATCATACTCAGGTTGGTGACAAAACGACAACCCAGCTATGACAAATTAGAATCGTCACCTGAAGACTTTGGTTTCAGGATATAACCTGCGCGCGCAGTCCACATTTTTTTTTATTATTCTTCTTCTGTGAACAATTTATATAAATATTTTCAAAGTTTTCTCTTATTTTGATAATCTTGTATCTATATATTTCTTTTTTCCATTGAAAATTTGATTTTAAATATAATCTATTTAAAAATTACTTTGAAATTAAGAAAACGTAATATACGATTATAACGTAATATAAGCGATTTATTCCAAATACGAGTATATACACAAAAAAGAAAGAGAGAGAGTGAAGTTTTAAATATTTGAAAATGTACATTTATTATATAGATTCTATAGGATACATACCTATGATATTTCTAATATCAAAATCCTAATAAAAACATAAAATATATATATCTATAGTTTGAAAATTGAAAAAAAAAATTATATATTCAAATAAATACATTAATGGAAAATACACGAATAAATATAGGCATCGCCTTAATAAAAAAGAATAACTAAAGGTACAACTATTAAATAAAAGAATGCGTATCATTAGAGATATTAATCACCATTGTTGTAGAAGCAATTCATTAATAAAAATTATAGGCAAATAATATAAATGACTAAGATGAGAGAGAAAGGTATAAAAAAAGCAATAAATAATGAATATTTACACCAAATCATCACATTCTACTTAGCAATAAAAGTATTAAGAAAATTATCAAACGATTACGGAAGCAATCGTGGTATCAGACGATTTCCTGAAATTAATTTTATCCAGATTGTTAGACTTTTTAAAAGTTGAGTGATAAATGGCATACAAAACCTTCTAGTAATTTATGATCAGTCGAGCTCCTGTCTTTTTCTAAGGCGTATTGAAAAATGGTTTTAGTAATGGGGTTTTCTGTTAACGAGAATATTTGTTTTATTTTGCCACGTAATATAAAATATAGCATTGAACTAGAATAATTTTTTATGGCGAATTAAATAAGAATTAGGTTTGTGTGTGTGTACAAACGACTAATACTTTTTAAACATATTTAAAATGTTTGATAATTGTTTCTTCCATAGAAAATATTTAGTTTAACTTTTTCTTTCTTATTTTGTGCAAAATATATAGCATATATGACAGTCTCAGCTCTAGATTAATTATTTTAATGGGAAATTAAATAAGAATTAGGTTTTTGTGTGTGCAAACGAGTAATATCTTTTAAATAATAAACATATTTAAAATGTTTGATAATTGTTTTTTTCCATAGAAAATATTTAGTTGAAATATTTATTTCTTATTTCACCAAATTACATATATGACAGTCAGCTCTAAATAAATATTTTAATGGCGAATTAAATATGACTTGGGTTTAAAATACTGTTATTTAATATATTTCAAAAGTTTTGCACATATTTAAAATGTATTTCATTTATTTCTCTTTCATATGGAATAGATGATTTGAATATTTATTTAATTTTGTTACTTTATAATATATTGATTTTTATAATAATTATTTTAATGTTGTTTTTAAATGTGGTTATATTTATATCTAGGTCTAAGTTGTATATATAAAAATATTTTTTTTTTACTTTCACACAATTAATTTTTTTAAATTATACTTCACACACATATTCCGATTAAGTAACCTGTGGGTTAATTTAATATATTCACATGTATATTAAAAATAAAAAAAGGCATATCTTATTTGGATACGCGCGCACGAGCCAACAAGGATGCAAGGGATTTGTTTCCTCCTCAAATTTTAAATTCAAATTGTTTTCTTTTCTTTAAATAAGTAAATATAGAAAAAATGTCTGATGATAACAGGAAATTATTATGGGCGGAAGAAATAGAACAATCAGATGTCCTGACTCCAATTTATATAAAAACTAAAAAAGGCCTGAATGGAGAAATATTATGCACAATTGATGCCACGCTTTTAAAACAAATTTTAGATCGTTGTCAAACCCCATATGTTTTTGAAGATGAGGCAGTTACTGCACGAAAACGACAACGACAATCTAAAGAACATTGCATTTCATCCTCTGATGATGAAGAAAATCCAAAGAATCCTAGAATTCAATTAGACAATCAGAGCCGTAATAATAAAAATGATTCGGACGAAATGGAGGAGGGTCACGATGAGGAAGGACCTTGGTGTGATGTCCCAAAAAGTAGAAAAATCAGAATTCCTCCTGTTATTGTTGAAAATGTGAACGATTGGAAATTGCTTTGTAAAGAACTAAACAACTTAGCTGATGAACCATTCCAAGCCACCATATCAGGACCTAAGCATATTATCAAAGCTAAGAATATAGGAGACTTCAAAAAGATCCGTGAATATGTTCGTTTAAATAACGGCGGCTACTCCTATAAATTACAAAAAGAAAAACCTTTAAAGGTAGTCATAAAAGGCGTCTCAACCAGTTTTAAAATTGAAGACATTGCAGTTGAATTATCCCACTTAGGCTTAAAGAGGCCTCAGTAAAAAGGCTTCACCGCCAATCGTCAAAGCAGGCAATGAACATAGTTCTTGTTGAACTTCCAAAATCTGATTCCAACAAGAATATTTATAATCTGACTGACCTGCTGTACCAGAAAGTGGTCGTTGAATCCTTCAGATCTCCCAAAAAGGTCACCCAATGTTTCAATTGTCAAGGGTTTGGCCATGGGCAATTGAATTGCTTTCTAAAACCTAAATGTGTCAAATGCGCCGAAGCTCATCATACCAAAGATTGCCCGAAAAAATCGAAGCAATATTCACCCAAGTGTGTAAACTGCGGGCAAGCTCACACGGCCAACTATCGTGGCTGCCCTGCGTTCCCAAAAATTCCCAACCAGTCTCTTAACCAACGACCACAAATTCCCAAGGTATCTTCATATATTCATAGCAATGTTACCAAAGACAACAGCGCAGTGCAGGAAAGTACTTTTAAGCCTAGTTATGCAAGTGTATCGAAACAAAACTTTGCGAATCAAAATATTAAAACTCTTTGCGAAAAGCTATTAGGCATTATTGGCGAAGTTCTAAAATGAATATAAATATGTTTTTAAAATTAGTAATCTGGAATGCCAATGGAATTTTAACTAAAAAAGATGAACTACTCTATTTTTTGGAATATAATAAAATCGATATAGCACTAATCTCAGAAACTCATTTAAAAAATTCTAAAACTCTTAATCTTAGATATTACGACGTTATTAGGACGGACCGTCTTATTGGGAGAGGAGGAGGAACGGCTATTATCCTCAGAAATTTCTTCAAGTATAGAAAGATTATTGTTAAGACTGATTATTTGGAAAATACTACTATAGTATTTAAACCTGATGGAAAAACAAGCCTGCAAATTTCTTCTGTTTATCGCAAACCAGATCAACTATTGAAATGTGAGGATTTGAGTAAATTATTTCAAAATAATCTTGTCATCGCTGCAGGAGACTGGAACTCCAAACATCCATTATGGGGCTCTAGTAAAAGTAATCCGAGTGGAATGGTTCTTCATGAGTTTTCGGAATCTGCAGGATTGGACATAATAGCTCCTTCCTTGGCTACTCACTACAGTCATATTGGTCATCCTGACTTCTTGGACTTTGCGGTTTTCAAAAATGTGCCGTGGAATTTTGAAATTGCCACAGTAGATGCATTATCTTCTGATCACTTACCTGTGGTTTTAAGGCTGGCATGTCCTAAATATGATTTTTCTATGAAAGTAAATAAGAACTCAAACTGGATATATTTTCAGCAAGATTTAATCAATAATCCACCTCCCAGATCCCCTTTAAAATCTACTATAAATATTGATCTTGAAATTGGAACCCTCAACAAAACCATTCTTAATACTTATTCTAAAAATACAATAGTTTCTCCCATAGTTAAACCGCATGTGCCTATTTTTATTAAAAACATTATCAGAAAAAAAGAATAAAGCTAGAAAGAAATGGCAGTCAACATGGGACCCCAGACACAGAGAAATTTATCTACATTTTCAAAGGAAAGTGAATATTATATTACAAAAGTACAACCAGCAAAGTCAAAATGATCTTATCAACAGCGCGTTAAATACTCCAAACACCTTCTGGAGACTAGTGAAGTCAACTCGAAAAAAATCTGAAATTAAAAATATTAATGTAGATGGTGATATTCTACATTCAGATGAAGAAATTGGCAAGGCTTTGGCATTTAATTTCTCAAAACACTTTTCCATATTTTCAAAAGAAGCCCTAACAAATCATCCAACCTTAAATGAAACTCGAATGACTCTTGATAACAACGAAAATATTTTGAAACTCACATCACCACAAGAAGTAAAAGAAGAAATAACAAAACTTTCTGCAAACAAGGCGCCTGGTCACGATGAAATAACTACCAAATTAATCAAAAACCTACCTATAAAATGGGTTGTATTTTTAACTAGCATTTTCAATGCATCTATTAATCTTTGCTACTTTCCAAAGATATGGAAGCATGCTATAATTATTCCTATACCAAAAAAGCAACTATCTAAATCCCTGGTAGGCCAATTAGTCTTTTGCCGATATTTGGAAAAATATTTGAGCGGATCATCCTTAAAAGACTCCAGACCTATATAGATACAAGAAATGTTCTAATTCCACAGCAATTTGGGTTTAGAGCAAATCTTTCAACAATTCACCAATTGATTACCGTTATTGATTTTATACAAACTCGCAAATCCCTTAACGAAGCTGTTGGAGTAGTGCTTTTAGACTTAAAAAAGGCTTTCGATATGGTTTGGCACAGAGGCCTCATCATTAAATTAACTTCTTATAATTTTCCTCATAAATTCATCAGGTTCCTGAAGAATTATCTTCAGGATAGAACGTTCTCCGTAAAAGTTGGAACATATATATCAAGTCCTCGGCAAATAGAATCTGGTGTTCCTCAAGGCTCAATATTGAGTCCTATACTTTTCAATTTATACATCAATGATATTCCACATATCCCACAATGCCGACTAGCTCTTTTCGCTGATGATACTGCCCTGTTATCCAGCTCGCGTTCCCCAGATATTTTAATTTCCCGCCTTCAAAACTATCTTGAAATGATTTGCAATCGGTGTGATAAATGGAAACCCAATCTGAATCCAAAGAAATCTCAAGCAATTATCTTTCCTCCACGAAATAGCTTCAAGTTCACACCCAGGACAAATCTTATAATTTACTCATCTCCCATAAATTGGACCCAGCAGGTCAAATATTTGGGAGTCACTTTCGATTCTAAACTGAAATTCACCAGCCACGTGGAGGATATAATTAAAAATCTAAAATAGCCAAAGCCTCATTACCCAATATGTTCAGTTCAAAAAGTGGTTTATCTGTTAACCAAAAATTTACTTTATACAGAAGCTGTATTCTCCCTATAATAACATACGCATTGCCTGTATGGTTTAAATACATAACCTTGACTGATAGGAAAAGAATAGATGCATTCATGAGAATTTGTTTAAGAAGTACTGTAAATGCCCCATTTAATCTATCAAATGCAATTTTAAAGCAGGACTTAAACCAGCCTAATATAGAAGAAATAAACATATCCTCGACCCAGAAATTATATCTAAAACTCTCTACTTCCCAAAATCCAGTTATACAAGAATTGTTCCAATTTGATGGAGAGCTCAATCCAAGACATAAAAGACCTGGACTTCACTCTACCTGAACTGTGACCTTCCAGTCAGTTCTGAAGGCCATTTTTTAGAAATTCTTGATGCCTAACATCCACGACAAAGTGACTCGTGAGCTTTATGCTCGAATGGTACACTGTAAATTTGAGAGGAAATAAATAAATAAATATCTTACCGTTCATATGCGCATTTTTAGATATCATAGCGCCATCTAGTGGAACAATAATCACATATACATATATTAAAAATAAAAATGGCATATTCTGACCAGGAGCACATGTGATTTACAGAAGGCAGAGCGCCATCTTGTGGAACAGAAATCAAGCGTATTTACGCAAGTTTGGCCTTAAATACCCATTTCTTGGTTTTTCAAGAAGCCTCTGGGACCAAAATAATATTTTTTTGGTGGCAGTGGTCTCCTTTGTTATATATATTAAAGAGTAGAAAGTTCTCAGAAGAGTGCAATATATATTAAAAACGAAAGAAAAAAATAAAAGATAAAAAGATCAGGTGTTGAAATCAATATTAAAAATGGCATATCCTGACCAGGAGCACATGTGCTTTTCAGAAGGCAGAGCGCCATCTGGTGGAACAGAAATCAACTATTCATTGATTTAGCACATGTGCTCCTGGTCAGGATATGCCATTTTTAATATATATATATATATAATATTGATAAGCTTATTTATGTATAAATTATATTTCTTTTAATGCGTTAAGATTGGAGTTAATTTGATGTTAATATAGTCATTTGATAAATGATATTATTTTAAAAACAAACTCAAATTAAAATATTATGGCGAAAACACTTAAAAACATCGTCTGTCATAAATGTAAAAAATTAATTTTACCTTTCTGAATAAAAGTAACATATTAAAATAAAAAGTCAACATTTAATCTAACGTATAAGCAATATTAAATCAGTGGTTTGTTTAACGACCTAAATTTATTTAATTCTTGCTTCGTATGTCAAAATTCTTTGAATTTTAATTTGAATATTATTAAAAAGTAGCAGACGACATGATTTAAAATTTAATTTTAACGTGAGATTTTTGAATAAGTAATTATAACTTAAACTAGTTTCAAATATTTAACCTCAAATATTTCTTCGTTATGGTTTTAAAATGAATCTATTAAATTTTAAATTGTAAATGAGAAACATTTGATTACTTTTGACTTGGTAATAAATTAAAAGATCAATTAAATGTCAAATAAATTGTTCTAAGACAGAAATATTTGGAACATTTTCTAATGTGTAATAAATTTAAACAATAAAATCATTCAATAGTAATATTCAGGGGAGGTCAAAATAATTTAATTCGAATTTTAACTTTCCCTAATTATTTTTTCGACTTGAATTAATTTGATCTACCTAAATAATTTTATTTTAGAAAAATAAATTCTAGAAAAATATTTTTCTCCTGTAAACTACATTATATATAAATTTAAATTGAAAGCTTTTGTTAGTTTTATAAAAATATATTTATAAAAATTATATATATTTTAATTTTTATTAGAATATCTTGAGAGGGTTATATAGGGAATGGTCTCCAAACCCAACACCTATACAGTTAGCAATACTCTTGACAATATAAAATAGTCTACTGACACCAAACACCTACATATTTATCTATAATATATTGGGTTTATACTAAGATGAATATAAAATATCCTAATACGAAATTACAAAAATAGCGAGAATTTTAAAATAAAATTAGAACTCAACTGAAAAATTCCATTTTAAGACAAAAGGCTGTTCAAAAGGCCTCGAAAGGCTGTTCACCCAATCTTCCTCTGGGTCTATATAGAGGATGTACATATGTATAGGGTATATGTACATATATTAAGGGTGTATCAGGTAAATTAGGAATAACTGTGTTAGTCTGTGAATAAGAAAATACTAATATAGATAAAATAATTTGTTTGTTTTTTTTTATTCTGTAGCCATATTCAGGCAATATTGTTTTACCAGGCTGCGGTTTGGATCCTTCAGTCTTGATTCTCTCCTCAGACGCGTCTTGCATCTTTCCAGAACGTGTCTCAACCATTCTACAAGGTTAAACCAGTCAATAATAAGACAACTATATTTTTAGGTAACACCTAGAGTATCTCTTTATTTATCACATCAAAGTTTTAAGCAGGTGGTGTATTCAGTGTATCAAAATACAAATGTTTTATAGTACATAATATTTATAGTAATAATATCTCTTATAAAAATAAATAAATATACAATTTAAATTTTAAATATATTGAAAATAATATTATGAATAATTTTAAAAATACGCGCATTAATAATGATGCAACAATATGTAGCTGTACATGTGTGTTCAGTGTGGTAATGAACGATAATCAAGAATTAGAAAATCGAGCAGTAATCATCGTTACTCTGCGCGGCGGAAGGAGCCTCAAAGAGATAGTGGACTTTCTTAAGTTGCCCAAAACCACTGTTTATTGTGTCAATGAGCAGTTTGATGAGGCCGAGAGTAACAAAAAAGGAATGGTTGCAAGGAAAGAGCATTAGTGACGAGCGAATAGGATAAGATGCGAAGAAATTGTCAAAAATGTCAAGTAGAAGATTGATGGAAACCCCTGAAAGAGCATAAGGACTATAACCAAGGAAATGGACATTGGCTCTATGATAATTGTCAGAACTATCCATGAGGACCTTGGTCTCAAGTCCTATGCCTTACGGAAAGGCCAGGTTCTGATTGAAAATTTGAAGAATAACAGAAAAAGAAAGGCTCCTCCCCTTCTCAACAACTTGAAATATGGCTCTTATGGCATGCTGTGGTTCTTCTCTGATGCAAAGTTGACGTAGACCAAAAGGTAAATCCCAAGAATGATCGCTGGATCTATAAAACCCCCCAGAGGTACCTGTCGTGATGTACACGAAATTTCCTGCCAATGTGAAGGTCCTTGGCGTTATCAGCAGTGGAAGTGATGTCATGCTTCCCCGTTTCATTGAGAAGGGCCTTAGAAATGCCTTCATCATTTGCCTTGGAGACTGTTGTGAAGTTTTGAATTAAATATGACAATTGACAATTAAAAACAGTTTATTGACATCTAGTCAACAGTAGGGAGAGAGGTTACAGTTTAAAATAGGGAGAAATATATACAACAGACGGAGCCCTAAGGGACGTCTGGATTTCATCAGGAGCTCAGAGCCGCCTTGAGTTCGGACAGGCCGTTGCGAGTTATGGAATTCTTGTCCCGAGCATGCTCGGTGACAGTGTTAAGGAAATTGACAAGGATGAATTAAAATATGATGGCGTCAGGAAAGAAGGGGTTATCTTTTGGTGGTCGTTATTCATTGGATGTTAGCTAAGCTTAACTCTTACATTCTTAGACAAAATTTAAGGAGGTGGAATGTTTGTTATGTCGCCAGTTGTCTATTTTTTAAAGGAGACAGAGGCAATTTTGTTCACATTTGGTTATCTCATGTGTCTTCAATAAAGGTGTCACTGTAATATCTTTCAGAGTTATTATCTGAATCCCAATATACATGTTAAAATATACAAATTTCTCAAGTTTTGTCCACGAGTGTATTTATGATTTACAAAAGTAGTCGCTCAGGGAGGTTATCTCTTCAGATGAGTTGCTCATGGGAATTTTCTCAATAATATGACTATTTAATAAACTATTAATCAAATATACGAATATATGACAAAGGGAATTTAAAGTGTTCGAATAAAAACAAATATAATATTCAAGGTGCTATATACAAATAAAAAAAGGTGCCAACATTGCCTTTATTAATATTTAAAAACACATTTACACAAAACACAGAACCTATTACTCAAATAATGCCATTGTAGAGAATATTATTGACAAATAATAATTTCAAATGATTGTTTAATTTGAGAATTAATTTGAATGTTTAAAAAGTTTCCATTTATTTGGTTTTAACTGGATAATTGATTTTAAAGGAGTATAAGCCTTTAATTAGGGTTCACATTATTGATTACACAAATTTCACTAAACGAAATACAATTTGTAATTTTCTCTCTCGTTTATATCTCTATTTGTTTTATATTTATCATTATAATTCTCTGTGTTGGAATATAACGTCATCTATATGTGTTAAAAGTAAATATATTAAGCGTTAATTATTTTTATTTTAAATTGAGGGGGTCGGTGGAAGGATGGTCTAAACTATTGGTTGTCGACTACTACGACCCGGGTTCGATTCCCGCATTAGGCACTTTTTTTCTGATAAAAAAAATGCTCTAATGACTTACGATTCTTGCAAAAGTCCAATTAGCTAGTGCAAGAAACAAAACAGGACTCTGGAACATTTGTAAGTGCAAATTTAACTGATTTTCACATGTGTAGACTTATGGTGTACTTACGGTAAAAGCAGTTACCTAAGTCTACTCACCATGATTATCATGGCCTGTACCACGTGTACTAGGGATAATAAAAAGAAATCTATGAACCAAAACTTATTTGACATCGCATTAAATACAGTAGAAGGTTTATTTGTAAATAAAAATAAAGTTTTGTGCTGTGGAATGGTTTCGTTTCTTGTTTATAGAAGACCCACAAATTTCTTTTAGATTTTATTTTGAAAGAAAATCTTTTTTTTGCTTATCCCTAGTACACGTGGTACAGGCCATGATAATCATGGTGGGTAGTTAGCGACTGCTTTTACTGTAAGGGCACCACATGTCTACACATGTGAAAAGCAGTTCGACTTTCCACTTACAAATGCCAGAGCCCCGTTTGGTTACTTGCACTCGCTGGTGGGGTTGGACTTTTGCAAGAATCGGGGGCCATTGGAACATTTTTTTTAACAGAAAAAAGTGTCCAATGCGGGAATCGAACCCGGGTCCTAGTGGTCGAAAACCAAACGGTTTAATCAGCCTTCCACCGACCCCCCAAGAAAAGAAAATCTTAATTCCATTGAATAAATAGAAATAAAGAATATAAAATGTGATTTTCTAAGAATTCCAAACTCAAATTCATACAAACTATTCCATAGTTAGAAAAAGCACTGTTTTGGTGTTGTGTGTGAACAATTAAAGTTAAGAAATTTTAACTATATAAGTTTAAAATGTTTGAAAGTGGCACAGAATATTTTTCGGGAAGAAAAAATAAATTATAGGCTTTTATATTTATAAAATAGCTTATCTTCGCCAGGAAAAGTTGAAAATAAATATGCGGTAAAACTTTAATTAATCTGGGGCTTTATGCGTAACTTCAACTATACAAAAACATCGTTAGAAGATAGGTTAAAAATTTAAGATTCCCGCATTAGGCATTTTTTCTGATTTAAAAAAAATAAAATGCTCCAATGACACCCGATTCTTGCAAAGGTCCAAACCCACCAAGTAACCAAACGGGATTCTGGCACATTTGTAAGTGCAAAGTCGAACTGCTTTTCACATGTGTAGACATGTGGTGCATTTACAGTAAAAGCCGTCGCCTACGTCTACCTACCATGATTATCATGGCCTGTACCACGTTTACTAGGTAAAAACAAAAAGAAAAAACATTTTGTGAGTATATACAAGGTGCGTTCATTAATTTCCAGGACTGCTCTGTATCTTTGAAAAAATAAAACAAATAAAAAAACTAATTCAATATTTTTCAAAATATGCCCCTCCTGCCTCAATACACCCGTTCCATCATTTTTTCCAATTGTCAAAGCAGGAGATAAAATCACTTTTTGAGAGGTTCCTCAAAGTTGCCTTCGATTTAGCTTGTATCATATCAACGTTGTCAAATTTCCGTCCTTTCAAGTTCATTTTCAATTTAGGATAGAGGAAAAAGTCATTGGGGGCTAAGTCGGGGGAATAGGGTGGATGAGGGATCTGTATGGTTGAATGCTTGGCCAAGAACTGCAAAACAACATGGGCTGTGTGCGGCCGCGCATTACCGACGTGAAGTATCCAGTCATTGTTTTGCCATCTTTCAGGTCTTTTAAGGCGCACTGCCTCCCTTAAGCACCTCATTATCCCCAAATAAACAGATAGTCCAGTCTCTGAAGATAAGTCTTTAATATAAATTCTTTGTTAGATTAATTAACTCCTTTATTTTGAGCTTGTTTTCCTCGCAACGAAATGATCTTGGACGCCCAGTATGCTGATCATCGTTTACCTTTTCCCGACCTTTTTGGAAGCGTGAAAATCATTCAAAAGTTCTTGAACGGGATAAAGCTGCATCGCCAAAAGCTTCTTCAATCAATTCATACGTCTCAGTAGCACTTTTTTTCAATTTAAAACAAAACTTAATGCAGATTCTCTGCTCTTCGAAAATGGCCATTTTAAAATTAGAAATGCGAACCTTACAAGGAAGTTGTTTGTTCTATTTTTAGATCGGCGCGTGCGCCACGAGACTCGTGCTTTCAGTCAGGTGTGGTCGAATGTCCAATATTCAACTCTGTAAAAAAATATTTTCTCTAGCTTTTTTATTTATTTTATTTTTTAACCAGTCCTGGAAATTAATGAACGCACCTTGTATAATCCCAACCTATTACAAAACTTATTATTTCTATATGTACCTCATTTTATCGTGGTGCCCTCCTCTAAAAGGACTTCTCTTATAAATTTTATATATCTCTATAAAATATTATAATGTTATGTCGTACCCAGACGCTATTCGTGTGCTTTGTCTACTCAGGATGCCACAAAGATACACATGTGAGTTCGAAGGGATTGCAGCTAAAGTTAGCGCTTTATTGTATCTCACTTAACAGAAGAAATACGACAGTGGGACTTGCCTTCAACCTCCCCGTCAGAAGAATCCTTGGCGCCGTGGACGTCCTCTTGTGAAGCGTTCCGCTCCACACTATACAAGTCCAGCTTGGACTACACCGCCTTGTACGCCGCTCCGATGTCAGTCTCTCCTGGCACCCCCTTTTAGGATCATCCACACGCCCCGGAGGCAAGTCGCCACGTCTTCTCCTTGCCGCAGATGTAACCAGACTCTGTCCTCCCCCACACAGGAATGCTGTTTTTAACGCCTGCCACATGGCATCGGGGGCAGCTGGAGTCCACCCCTCTTTGCCCAGCTTTACTCTGGTAACTTGTCATCCACGTTACAATATTTAAGCTGTCTGTTACATTGAACTAGCAAAACTTATGAGTGCTCACCACCAAGATTTAGTGATGCCCTTACCAATATTTTTCTAACTCCAATAGGTGTATTTGACAATATTGCTAGAAAGAGAAAAAGTAGCCGCAAACATTTTCATCTCTTTATAATCAGGTAATCTCTAAACACTACATCTTAAGAAAAAGAGCATCTCCTTATCGTGCAACTGAAAGTTGCTAATGGATTGCGTCAAATATCGGAATTGACAAAAGTTACTATTTACGGGATAACACACAAAGATGCAATAAACTAAGGCCTACAGTAATAGTAACTAACACACAGAAAAGCGTACACTCAAGAGTACAACAACAACAATAAAAAGGAGCAAAAAAAAAAAAAAACCTCACGATTTGCCATATAAAAACAAAACAGTGCTTTTATTGTAGCGTTGGTAGGGATCGGACCGGGGTCACACAGGTATGTGAGGAGATCACAATACACGGATAAAGCACACAGAGAACACTTTAAGTGTCTCCACATGATAATCCACCACACTCCTCTCTCGCAATACCATAGCTCCCTTATATATACAAACATGGCCACATTCGTCCAATGAGAAGGCGGGAGAGATTGGTTCACTATCAAACGAAAACAAAATCCTTCCCACTAAAACCTGTGATAAGATAAAAGTGCAAATATTTGTCAATATAATTTGACAGAATTAATATCAACTATTCGTTGATTTTCTAATTATCCAGAATTGGTTAAATACACATTCTTGATTAATCAAGAAAAGCAAACCACGTACACGTTTCGGGCTGTTGGCCCTCATCAGCGTGGTGTAAGCTGTACCTCAACGACCAAAAAACTTGTCATTCAGGCATCCTGAAAAATCATGAAACTGGTAGTTAAGGCCAGAATTGTATGAGAAGGCGAAACAATGGGAAATTCTTTTCACCTTGCTACATTATATGTTAGAATAGCGGATATTATTGTGTTCTAATTGAGACAATGATAATCTCCCTATAGAAGAAAAACCATAAGTTGGGAGGTGTAGATAGACCTCTAAGAAGCTCTTCTCTCCAAATTGTGTTTTTCCTTCTATTATTGGGTTCTATTTCCTCTCAATGATTATTTGTAAAATTATTGAGTACTAGACAGGTGACCCGAGCTTCGCCCCGGGATTGACCCGTGTGCATATCTACCAGAGTGATATATATTTAGATAAGACTTTTTTTATAATTGTTTGTTATTAGCATTATCTATTTGTTTGCATCAGCATAATTTAATCTAATCTTTGATAGAGGGCGCTGTTCGTGAGCTAAGTAGAATAATTTGAATATATAGTTTTAATAATTGATTTATATATTTTTTAAAATAGCCTATCGTCTTCCCCGTATTTTTTTACCTATGTATGGAAATTTTGGTTTGAATTAGTGAACTACTGCGAATTTGTATACCGGACATACAAACAAACAAACATACAAACATTGATTTTTATATATATAGATGTCTAATTCTTAGAATTAAAGATACTTCGGCCAGTAAATATTTTTATTACCTCGACGTTTCGATAAAAATATTTTGACCTCGTCAGTAACAAATAAAAATGAAAGCATTTGGCAAGACATTAAAATTATTTGTTCCTGACCAGGACAAAAGAGTTTTGTCTAAACGTCGAGATAATAAAAAAGATTTACTGGCCGAAGTGTCTTTTATTCTAAGAACTATGAATGCTGGTCAGGAAACCTCTATATTTATGTTGTCTAATTCTGTAAGCTCTAACCTCTAATGATGTTTTTTTTAACATTTTCTTTTTACAGGAATAACATCGACACTCAATATTTTAAGAAACTACCCTAGTGTATCGTTCCAATTTTAGTATATGTACCGCCGAACAACAGTGGGACTTGCCTTCAATCTCCCCGTCAGAAGAATCCTTGGCGCCGTGTATGTCCTCTTGTGAAGCGTTCCGCTCCACACAATACACATGCAGCCTGGACTACACCGCCTTGTAGGTCGCTTCGATGTCAGTCTCTCCTGGCACCGCCTTGTGGGAAAATAAAAAGTTTTAACTTTCAGAAAAAGACCGGGAAAAATAATAATTTGACTCAAATTAACTTCTTGTTACACACAATGAATGATTGAATTTTATATGGTAAAAAAATAGTAAAAATGTGATGTTGTACTGGGATAATGTTTATAAATCAAGAAAAAAGAAAGGGGGGAATCTCTTTTTCGTGCAACTGAAAGTTACTGATGGCTTACACCATCTATCGGAATAAATCTAT
>CP092880.1:10843272-10973209 GCA_030710605.1 Cordylochernes scorpioides | reverse complement strand
GCGACGGCTTTTACTGTAAGTGCACCACATGTCCACACATATGAAAAGCAGTTCGACTTTGGACTTACAAATGTGCCAGAATCCCGTTTGGTTACTTGGTTTTATTTATGCTTATGAGGTGATACAGCAGCGTATTTACAATTAGAGAGGAGACAAAATGAATTAAATCTAGAAAAAAGAAGTGAGGACATATCGGTCATTAAAGTCTGACAGGCAAGGCCTTCAGCCAGTTCAGGGCTTCCGGGGTGACAGAATGGAGATTGGAGATTCCTCCATTGAATTTGTACAGCGGGCAGTCATCTAGTATATGGGACATTGATTGTGGGACGTTGCAGGCACAATTTGGATCTTTGGTGTAGCCCCATAACTTCATCAGCTCTGCACACCTTCCCTGACCTGTCCTAAAGCGGTATCATGAGTGCATAATGTAGCTGCTGTATTGTCCGTGAGGTCAAGAGACGTACGGACCTCTGTGGTGTTGATCTCTTGGCGGAACGACTTGGAAGTCGGACTCGGGCCCCCCCACTACGGCAAAGTGGATCAAGTGTTGGACCTTTGCAAGAATCGGGGGCCATTGGAGCATTTTTTTCAATCATAAAAAAGTGCCTAATGTGGGAATCTTAAATCTTAACCTATCTTCTAACGATGTTTTTGTATAGTTGAAGTTACGCATAAAGCCTCAGATTAATTAAAGTTTTACCGCATATTTATTTTCAACTTTATCCTGGCGAAGATAAGCTATTTTATAAATATAAAAGCCTATAATTTCTTTTATCACCCCGAAAAATATTCTGTGCCACTTTCAAACATTTTAAACTTATATAGTTAACATTTTTTTAACTTTAATTGTTCACACACAACACAAAAACAGTGCTTTTTCTAACTATGGAATAGTTTGTATGCATTTAAGCTTGGAATTCCTAGAAAATCACATCTTTTATTCTTTAGTTCTATTTATTCAATAGAATTAAGAATTTCTTTCAAAATAAAATCTAAAAGAAATTTATGCGCCTTCTATAAACAAGAAGCGAAACCATTCCACAGCACAAAACTTTATTTTTATTTGCAAATAAACCTTCTTCTGTATTTAATGCGATGTCAAATAAGTTTTGGTTCATAGATTTCTTTTCATTATCCCTAGTACACGTGGTACAGGCCATGATAATCATGGTGGGTAGACTTAGGTAACTGCTTTTACCGTAAGTACACCATATGTCTACACATATGAAAATCAGTTAAATTTGCACTTACAAATGTTCCAGAGCGCTGTTTGGTTACTTGCACTCGCTGATTGGACTTTTGCAAGAATCGTGAGTCATTAGAGCATTTTCTTATCAGAAAAAAAGTGTCCAATGCGGGAATCGAACCCGGGTCGTAGTAGTCGACAACCAATAGTTTAGACCAGGGGTGGCGAACCTTTTTATATTAGAAGGCCAATTTTCATTTTACCATTTTTTGAGAAGGCCGCATCCATATATATATATATATATATATATAATTAAAAAGGCATATATTGGATCAAAAATTGAAATTTAAATACTTACATTTACTATATTATATAATATATGACATTCGTATTAGATATTTTCAATAAAATAATGAAAGTAATTGAAAACTGCGAAACAAAAATTATAATTTTGAATTTATGAAAAGGCCACAACTTGGGCAAGAAAAGGCCACATGCGGCCTTAAGGCCGCAAGTTCGCCACCCCTGGTTTAGACCATCCTTCCACCGACCCTCTCAATATAAAATAAAAATAATTAACGCTTAATATATTTACTTTTTTCACATATAAATTGCGTTATATTCCAACACAGAGAATTATAATGATAAATATAAGACAAATAGAGATACAAACGAGAGAGAAAATTACAAATTGTATTTCGTTTAGTGGAATTTGTGTAATCAATAATGTGAACCCTAATTAAAGGCTTATACTCCTTTAAAATCAATTATCCAGTTAAAACCAAATAAATGGAAACTTTTTAAATTAATTCTCAAATTAAACAATCATTTGAAATTATTATTTGTCAATAATTTTCTCTACAATGGCATTATTTGAGTAATAGGTTCTGTGTTTTGTGTAAATGTGTTTTTATAAATTAATAATGGCAATGTTGGCACCTTTTTTATTTGTATATAGCACCTTGAATATTATATTTGTTTTTATTTTAACACTTTAAAATCCCTTTGTCATATATTCGTATATTTGATTAATAGTTTATTGATTAGTCGTATTATTGAGAAAATTCCCATGAGCAACTCATCTGAAGAGATAAACCTCCCTGAGCAACTACCTTTGTAAATCATAAATATACTCGTGGACAAAACTTGAGAAATTTGTATCTTTTAACATGTATATTGGGATTCAGATAATAACTCTGAAAGATATTACAGTGACACCTTTATTGAAGACACATGAGATAACCAAATGTGAACAAAATTGCCTCTGTCTCCTTTAAAAAATAGACAACTGGCGACATCACAAACATTCCACCTCCTTAAATTTTGTCTAAGAATGTAAGAGTTAAGCTTAGCTAACATCCAATGAATAACGACCACCAAAAGATAACCCCTTCTTTCCTGACGCCATCATATTTTAATTCATCCTTGTCAAATTCCTTAACACTGTCACCGAGCATGCTCGGGACAAGAATTCCATAACTCGCAACGGCCTGTCTGAACTCAAGGCGGCTTTGAGCTCCTGATGAAATCCAGACGTCCCTTAGGGCTCCGTCTGTTGTAAATATTTCTCCCTATTTTAACCTATAACCTCTCTCCCTACTGTTGACTAGATGTCAATAAACTGTTTTTAATTGTCAATTGTCATATTTAATTCAAAACTTCACATCAGTCTCCAAGACAAATGATGAAGACATTTCTAAGGCCCTTCTCAATGAAACGGGGAGGCATGACATCATTCTAACTGCTGATGAAACCAAGGACCATCACCTAGGCAGGAAATTTCGTGTACATCACGACAGGTATCTCTGAGGGGTCTTTATAGATCCAGTGATCATTTTTGGGATTTACCTTTTGGTCTCCGCCTAACTCCGCCTTTGCTAGTCCCAAGCCCGGAAGAAAAAGGAGTAGGGGGAGCAGTAACAAGCTCACTAAAAATCCTGGGCTCAGCTAACCCGGCTGATAGTACCCTGTAAGGGCTCCTAATCCAAGGATACAGGATGAGCTACTCCATGTTAGGAGCGGCTGCACATGGCGTCTGTTCCTCATATCAGAGGCGGCCATTTCTTTTGGAGCTAAGTCGGCTTGCCACTGAGTAGTGCACCCAGTCTTAATGACAAAGGCAGACGCATTCTACTTCACCCAGTCATAATGATTGTCAAACAGACACCATTAAGGGTCACAACCAGATACCCTAATATGATCGAATGGAAATAAGAAAGAAGAAGAAGAGACCTTTTGGTCTACGTCAACTTCTTTGTATCAAAGAAGAACAACAGCATGCCATAAGAGTCCTATTTCAGGTTGTTGAGGAGGGCAGCAGCCTTTCATTTTCTGTCATTATCCATATTTTAAATCAGAACCTGGCCTTTCCATAGGACATAGGACTTGAGACCAAGGTCCTCATGGATAGTTCTGACAATTGTCATAAAGCCAAGGTCTATTTCCTTGGCTATGGCCCTTATGCTCTTCCCAGGGGTTTCCAACAATCTTCTACTCGACATTTTAAACAATTTCTTCGCATCTTACCCTGTTCGATCGTCACTAGTGCTCTTTCCTTGCAACCATTTCTTCTTTGTTACTGTCGGCCTCATCAAACTGCTTATTGACATGGTAAACAGTGGTTTTAGGTGATTTAAGAAAGTCCGCTATCTCTTTGAGACTCCTTCTGGTGCGTAGAGTAACGATGATGGCTGCTCGATTTTCTAATTCTTGATTATTGTTCATCACTACTCTACACACATGTACAGCTACATATTGTTGCATCATGATTAATGCGCGTATTTTTAAAATTATTTATAATATAATTTTCAATATATTTAAAATTTAAATTGTATATTTATTTATTTTTATAAGAGAGATTATTACTATAAATATTATGTACTATAAAACATTTGTATTTTGATACACTGAATACACCACCTGCTTAAAACTTTGATGTGATAAATAAAGAGAGACTCTAGGTGTTACCTAAAAATATAGTTGTCTTATTATTGACTGGTTTAACCTTGTAGAATGGTTGAGACACGTTCTGGAAAGATGCAAGACGCGTCTGAGGAGAGAATCCAGACTGAAGGATCCAAACTGCAGCATGGAGCAACAATATTACCTTAATATGGCTACAGAATTTAAAAAAAACAAACAAATTATTTTATCTATATTAGTATTTTCTTATTCACAGACTAACAAAGTTATTCCTAATTTACCTGATACACCCTTAATATATGTACATATACCCTATACATATGTACATCCTCTATATAGACCCAGAGGAAGATTGGTGAACAGCCTTTCGAGGCCTTTTGAACAGCCTTTTGTCTTAAAATGGAATTTTTCAGTTGAGTTCTAATTTTATTTTTAAAATTCTCGCTATTTTTGTAATTTCGTATTAGGATATTTTATATTCATCTTAGTATAAACCCAATATATTATAGATAAATATGTAGGTGTTTGGTGTCAGTAGACTATTTTATATTGTCAAGAGTATTGCTAACTGTATAGGTGTTGGGTCTGGAAACCATTCCCTATATAACCCTCTCAATATATTCTTATAAAAGTTAAAATGTATATAATTATTATAAATATATTTTTATAAGACTAACAAAAGCTTTCAATTTAAATTTATATTTAATGTAGTTTACAGGATTAAAATATTTTTCCATAATTTTATTTTTCTAAAATAAAATGATTTAGGTAGATCAAATTAATTCAAGTCGAAAAAATAATTAGGGAAAGTTAAAATTCGAATTAAATTATTTTGACCTCTCCTGAATATTACTATTGAATGATTTTATTGTTTAAATTTATTACACATTAGAAAATGTTCTAAATATTTCTGTCTCAGAACAATTTATTTGACATTTAATTGATCTTTTAATTTATTACCAAGTCAAAAGTAATCAAATGTTTCTCATTTACAATTTAAAATTTAATAGATTCATTTTAAAACCATAACGAAGAAATATTTGAGGTTAAATATTTGAAACTAGTTTAAGTTATAATTACTTATTCAAAAATCTCACGTTAAAATTAAATTTTAAATCATGTCGTCTGCTACTTTTTAATAATATTCAAATTAAAATTCAAAGAATTTTGACATACGAAGCAAGAATTAAATAAATTTAGGTCGTTAAACAAACCACTGATTTAATATTGCTTATACGTTAGATTAAATGTTGACTTTTTATTTTAATATGTTACTTTTATTTAGAAAGGTAAAATTAAATTTTTACATTTATGACAGACGATGTTTTTAAAAGTGTTTTCGCCATAATATTTTAATTTGAGTTTGTTTTAAAATAATAGCATTTATCAAATGACTATATTAACATCAAATTAACTCCAATCTTAACGCATTAAAAGAAATATAATTTATACATAAAAAGCTTATCAATATTTTATATACGTATATATTTTGCACTCTTCTGAGAACTTTCTACTCTTTAATATATATAACCATTTAAAAAAATATCTTGTTATCATTTTTTACACTTTAATGAATATATTATTTTTCACTTTATTATAACTACTTTTAAAATATAAATAACAATTTTTTATAGTCGATATTTTCCGATTTATAAAATATTTTAACAATTTTACTCTAGATATTGATATTGGACTATTTTAGACATTTTAAAATCCGTTTTAAATCAAGCATTAGAGTTAAAACATTTGAGATTTTCGCAAGTAACCACTATTTAATATGTCGTTGATATTTTCAAAAATTCAGTTTCAAGCTGTGTGTGCTTCACAGCATAAATATCTTTTTTTCATAACTATTGTTTCGAATAGCTTTTTTATGTTGGATGAAAAGCTCAAGTTAGACTTTTGTCTTATATATTTTTTTTCAACGCATGTTTGATGAACTACTCTGTTAATATAACTAGAAGGCAGCGGGAATATAGAAAAATGCTTTTTATTTCTAATGCTTTTATTAAACGGATACTTTCGTCCAAATTTTTATAATACACAATTTGTTACAAACCACTGAAATTTCAAAGGTTTTTTAAATAGAATAAAGGCAGTGGAGGATGCAAGTTGTTTTTGTGGTATTGAGGAACAAACCTCAAGACATCTACTGATCGAATGCCCAGCATTTCAAAATTATAAAATGAAGAATGAACTAGTTGTTTGTGAACTTAAAGATTTGATTTTCGATAAAAAATCATATTTAAAGTTTAATTCATTTTGTAAATACAATCTAAACTTCCTACAAAATCTGGATCTCTAGTGTTTTCATGCGTTGAATAATGTAAATAACTTATGTAAATAAACTTTCCTCCTTGTTTGGCGCAAGTATCCCTTGCGGGATATAGCGCTTTGGAAATAAAATAAATGATTGAATAAAACGGATATTAAATCTCTAAAACAGACAAATATTAATTAAAATTATTTTAACAGAATATCATTCTTCTCAAGGAAGCGACAGTAGATCACTGGATGATATGGCTGTATGTATTTTGTTCTGAATCAATTTCTAACCAACAAATGATTTTAAAATAATCTTAAATCTCCAAAAATATCGATTAAAAAATGAAAATGTGTTATTATCAAAATGTTAATTGTTGTTATTAAATTGAACAATTCTGTCATTGAAGTGAATTTTTTTTTTAAATTAAAGTTGGGTAGACTATTGCGCTATTAAACTATAAAATGTCTTAAAAGTGCAAAACTTACTATATATATGTGTATATGAAAAAAATGAAAGAAAAGATAAAAGATAAAAAGGTCAGGTGTTGAAATCAAAAATAAAAATCCTGACCAGGAGCACATGTGCTTTACAGAAGGCAGAGCGCCATCTGGTGGAGCATAAATCAACTAAACATTGATTTAACCTATTCCCTGATATTTGGCCAGCCCAATTTATTGATAAATCAGGAAAAGCCATCCACGAACGCGTTTCGCGCTTTTGGCGCTCGTCAGCGTGAAGTAGGCTGTACCACTGCCACCAAAGGCACTGGTCCCAGAGGCTTCTTGAAAAACCAAGAAATGGGTAATCAAGGCCAAACTTGCGTAAATAGGCTTGATTTCTGTTCCACCAGATGGCGCTCTGCCTTCTGTAAAGCACATGTGCTCCTGGTCAGGATATGCCATTTTTATTTTTAATATGTGTATATGTGATTATTGTTCCGCTAGATGGCGCTATGATATCTAAAAATGCGCATATGAGCGGTAAGCTATGCCTTTTTTATTTTTAATATACATGTGAATATATTAAATTAACCCACAGGTTACTTAAGCGGAATATGTGTGTGAAGTATAATTAAAAAAAAATTCAATTGTGTGAAAGTAAAAAAAATATATCTATTTATATATAGAACTTAGACCTAGATATAAATATAACCACATTTAAAAACAACATTAAAATAATTATTATAAAAATCAACATTTATATTATAAAGTAACAAAATTAAATAAATATTCAAATCATCTATTCCATATGAAAGAGAAATAAATGAAATGCATTTTAAATATGTGCAAAACTTATGAAATATATTATATAACAGTATTTTAAACCCAAGTCAAATTTAATTCGCCATTAAAATATTTATTTTGAGCTGACTGTCATATATGTAATTTGGTGAAATAAGAAATAAATATTTAAAGTAAATATTTTCTATGGAAAAAACAATTATCAAACATTTTAAATATGTTTATTATTTAAAAGGTATTACTCGTTTGCACACACAAAAACCTAATTCTTATTCAATTCCCCATTAAAATAATTAATCTAGAGCTGAGACTGTCATATATGATATATATTTGGCACAAAATAAGAAAGAAAAAGTTAAACTAAATATTTTCTATGGAAGAAACAATTATCAAACATTTTAAATATGTTTAAAAAGTATTAATCGTTTGCACACACACACAAACATAATTCTTATTCAATTCCCTATTAAAATAATTAATCTAGAGCTGAGACTATCATATATGCTATATATTTGGCACAAAATAAGAAAGAAAAAGTTAAACTAAATATTTTCTATGGAAGAAACAATTATCAAATATTTTAAATATGTTTAAAAAGTATTAATCGTTTGCACACATACAAACCTAATTGTTATTTAATTCGCCATAAAATATTATTCTAGTTCAATGCTATATTTTATATTACGTGGCAAAATAAAACAAATATTCTCGTTAACAGAAAACCCCATTACTAAAACCATTTTTCAATACGCCTTAGAAAAAGACAGGAGCTCGACTGATCATAAATTACTAGAAGGTTTTGTATGCCATTTATCACTCAACTTTTAAAAAGTCTAACAATCTGGATAAAATTAATTTCAGGAAATCGTCTGATACCACGATTGCTTCCGTAATCGTTTGATAATTTTCTTAATACTTTTATTGCTAAGTAGAATGTGATGATTTGGTGTAAATATTCATTATTTATTGCTCTTTTTTATACCTTTCTCTCTCATCTTAGTCATTTATATTATTTGCCTATAATTTTTATTAATGAATTGCTTCTACAACAATGGTGATTAATATCTCTAATGATACGCATTCTTTTATTTGATAGTTGTACCTTTAGTTATTCTTTTTTATTAAGGCGATACCTATATTTATTCGTGTATTTTCCATTAATGTATTTATTTGAATAAAAATGAATTTTTTTCTTATTTTCGAACTATAGATATTTTAAAAATGTTTTTATTAGGATTTTTATACTAGAAATATCATAGGTATGTATCCTATAGAATGTATATAATAAATATACATTTTTAAATATTTAAAAGTTCACTCTCTCTTTTTTTTGTGTATACATTTAGAACAAATCACCTATTACGTTTTCTTAATTTCAAAGTAATTTTTATATAGAATTATATTTAAAATCAAATTTTCAAAGGAAATATATAAATACAAGATGATCAGAATAATAGAAAATTTTGAAAATATGTATATAAATTGTTCACAGAAGAAGAATAATAAAAAAAAATGTGGACTGCGCGCGCAGGTTATAGCCTGAAACTCAAGGTCTTCAGGTGACGATTCTAAATTTGTCAAAGCTGGGTTGTCGTTTTGTCTCCAACCTGAGTATGATAGATTACAGAGACGGTTAATACGTAGTCGCATAGTTTTACGTCTATTTTGACGGGAGATATATAGCTTTTCTTTTTGAGATCAACATCCTCCTCGCAGAATTTCCATCAAAATGAATTATGTATAAGAAGACCTCTGTGAAACAGAACCGTGCGTGCTACCTGGCCAGTCTCCTAGATGTTGGATGTGGTGTAATACCTTCATATATGAAAGGTAGCTGTGATATAAGTGTATATGCACTTTCTTATATATTGTTACGTCGTACCTAGACGCTGTTCGTGTTCTTTGTCTACTCAGGATGCCACAATGATACGCCCCGGAGGTAACTCTCCGCCGTCTTCTCCTTGCCTTAGATGCAACCAGACTTTGTCCTCCCCCACACAGGAATGCTGTTTTTAACGCCTGCCACATGGCAGCGGGGGCAGCTGGAGTCCACCCCTCTTTGCCCAACTTTACTCTGGTATCTTGTCATCCATGTTACAATATTTAAGCTGTCTGTTACATCGAACTATCAAAACTACTGAGTGCCCACCACTAAGATTTAGTGATGCCCTTACCAATATTTTTCTAACTCCAATAGGTGTATTTGACAATATTGCTAGAAAGAGAAAAAGTAGCCTCAAACATTTTCATCTCTTTATAATCAGGTAATCTCTAAACGCTACATCTTAAGAAAAAGAACATCTCCTCATCGTGCAACTGAGAGTTGCAGAAGGCTTGCGCCATCTATCGGAATAAATATCAACTATTCGTTAATCTTCTAATTATTCCAGAATTGGTTAAATACACATTCTTGATTACTCAAGAAAAGCTAACCACGTACGCGTTTCGGGCTGTTGGCCCTCGGCAGAGTGGTGCAAACTGTACCTCAACGACCAAAAAACTGGCCATTCAGGCATCCTGAAAAATCATGAAAAGGGTAGTTAGGGCCAGAATTGTGTGAGAACGCGAAACAATGTGAAAATTATTTTCACATTGCTACATTATCTGTTAGAATAGCGGATATTATTGTGTTATTATTAAGACAGCGATAATCTTTCTTATTACAATGCAAAAATGTTGGTGAATCCGCCATATTGCTGTAAGAAACTGTTGGAAATTGTTAAATTTGATGATAAATATCGCGACTAAAGTATTTTTATTTTATAATACTTCGATGAACGTCTGTGGTCAAATTTAGAAACATCTGTGATCACATCTGTTGATGGATTAGATTGGATGAATGCTTCAATTCAGGCAAATAAACTATCTCCCAAAACAAGATTGAAGATAAGGTCAGATTATAAATTACTGAAATACCTGGATGCCTCGTTCCAAGAGAAAGGAGAAAGAAGAAAACTCAAATTTAAAAAAAGAAGGGAAGACAGAATGTGATGTCACTTTATATCTCAGAGATGATAAATTCTCTCCAGATCAAATCACAAATTCAAGAAGGACATACAAATGACCAGCACTGTCATTCAACCTTCGAGTTCGAAGGGATGCAGCAAAAGTTATCGCTTTATATTTTGTCGCACTTAACAGAAGGAATACAATGAGTGGGACTTGCCTTCAATATCCTCGTCAAAATATCCTTTGCGCCGTGTATATCACTTCTTGTTAAACGTCCCGCTCCACACTATACATGTCCAGCCTGGACTACACCGTCTTGTAGGTGCTCTGGTGTCAAGCTCTCATGACACCGTCTTGTAGGATCATCCACCCGCCCGGAGGCAAGTCGCCACGTCTTCTCCTCGCCGCAGATGTCACCAGACTCTGTCCTCCCCTATACAGGAATGCTGTTTTTGGCGCCTGCCCCCCGACAACACATGGCCATCCCCCACTCATCTTCCCCCAACTTTACTCCGGAATCTTGGCCTTTTCATCCATTTCACAATATAAATGGTGCCACCTCGGATTTGTAGACCATAGACCTACATCAGTTGTGCTATCAGGATATGGTGAGACCCCATTGACCCTATAAAGTGTCACTACTATGACAAGACTAGTTTTGGCCGTTTAAAGCCAAAAGCCAGGACAAATGAAGTTCCTTAATAATAACCGACTGTTCACGTATGGGAAATAACTCTGAGTCTAAATTATAGAAAGATAGGGCTTTCCATAGCTATTATCGGTATCTCTTATAGAGACAACTTTGATTGCAAATCTATATTTGGTTCTAGAGGCTCTTATACAAGATTGTCTTAAGGTTATACATATGGGAAGTTTATCTTACTTGAGAATATGGGGCAGAACTCCGTATCAGAGATGACATATTTTGATGAGGATTATATAAATAGAATTTTCACAATGAAAACATATTTCTAAACATGTCGCAATCCATAAAATACACTTTCAATTTTTTTGAAAATAGAGCAATCCATAAATAGGTCTTTAATTAAAAAGGCATATATTGCATCAAAATATAATGTATTTATCAATATTACAGCTGGCTGAACGCCAACCTTTATCAAGGTGTTATAAAATATTAATATGTGTCAACAACAAACTCAGCGCCACATAACGTCATTAGAATTATGTTATAAAATAGTTTTGCCTATATTCAATGAGCAGGGAGATAGTTTTCAATTATAAATTATCTTTATTCCATTTGTAAATTCAATATACGTTAATTTAGTAAAAATATTTTGTAAAATATTCATAAATTTCCTCATTGACTATTTTTGTCTACATATCTGATTGTGTAAAACAATATACAATAGTATTCCAGCTGTACTTAGAGATGTAATCTGCCGTGCTACTGTAAAATCCCAATACAATATTATAGAGAGTGGTATGGTAGATTTGACTCTGTACCAGGCCCTCTCAATATTATTATCATGGAATTGAGAACAGTAGTAGAAATATATTTAAATGTAATTCTCTATTGTCCTAAAAGTAAGGTAATAAGACTAAATCCAAATAAATAGTGTGTGACGTTTCGGTAACAGCGTTGTTACCACTTTCAGACAAAAGTACTGAATGTTGAATTCATTTTCTTCAGCTCATAGGAAGAATAACTTCTTAGGTCCATTGAAGTTTATAAAATGATAAGACACAATTTGAATTATAGATTATAAACATAAGGTAATAAGACCAAATCCAAATAAATAGTGTGTGACGTTTCGGTAACAGCGTTGTTACCACTTTCAGACAAAAGTACTGAATGTTGAATTCATTTTCTTCAGCTCATAGGAAGAATAACTTCTTAGGTCCATTGAAGTCTATAAAATGATAAGACACAATTTGAATTATAGATTATAAACATAAGGTAATAAGACCAAATCCAAATAAATAGTGTGTGACGTTTCGGTAACAGCGTTGTTACCACTTTCAGACAAAAGTACTGAATGTTGAATTCATTTTCTTCAGCTCATAGGAAGAATAACTTCTTAGGTCCATTGAAGTCTATAAAATGATAAGACACAATTTGAATTATAGATTATAAACATAAGGTAATAAGACCAAATCCAAATAAATAGTGTGTGACGTTTCGGTAACAGCGTTGTTACCATCTTCAGACAAAAGTACTAAATGTGGAATTAATTTTCTTCAGCGCATAGGAAGAATAACTTTTTAGGTCCATTGAAGTCTATAAAATGATAAGAAACAATTTGAATTATAGATTATAAACATAAGGTAATAAGACCAAATCCAAATAAATAAATAGTGTGTGACGTTTCGGTAACAGCGTTGTTACCATCTTCAGACAAAAGTACTAAATGTGGAATTAATTTTCTTCAGCGCATAGGAAGAATAACTTCTTAGGTCCATTGAAGTCTATAAAATGATAAGACACAATTTGAATTATAGATTATAAACATAAGGTAATAAGACCAAATCCAAATAAATAGTGTGTGACGTTTCGGTAACAGCGTTGTTACCATCTTCAGACAAAAGTACTAAATGTGGAATTAATTTTCTTCAGCGCATAGGAAGAATAACTTCTTAGGTCCATTGAAGTCTATAAAATGATAAGACACAATTTGAATTATAGATTATAAACATAAGGTAATAAGACCAAATCCAAATAAATAGTGTGTGACGTTTCGGTAACAGCGTTGTTACCATCTTCAGACAAAAGTACTAAATGTGGAATTAATTTTCTTCAGCGCATAGGAAGAATAACTTCTTAGGTCCATTGAAGTCTATAAAATGATAAGACACAATTTGAATTATAGATTATAAACATAAGGTAATAAGACCAAATCCAAATAAATAGTGTGTGACGTTTCGGTAACAGCGTTGTTACCATCTTCAGACAAAAGTACTAAATGTGGAATTAATTTTCTTCAGCGCATAGGAAGAATAACTTCTTAGGTCCATTGAAGTCTATAAAATGATAAGACACAATTTGAATTATAGATTATAAACATAAGGTAATAAGACCAAATCCAAATAAATAGTGTGTGACGTTTCGGTAACAGCGTTGTTACCATCTTCAGACAAAAGTACTAAATGTGGAATTAATTTTCTTCAGCGCATAGGAAGAATAACTTCTTAGGTCCATTGAAGTCTATAAAATGATAAGACACAATTTGAATTATAGATTATAAACATAAGGTAATAAGACCAAATCCAAATAAATAGTGTGTGACGTTTCGGTAACAGCGTTGTTACCATCTTCAGACAAAAGTACTAAATGTGGAATTAATTTTCTTCAGCGCATAGGAAGAATAACTTCTTAGGTCCATTGAAGTCTATAAAATGATAAGACACAATTTGAATTATAGATTATAAACATAAGGTAATAAGACCAAATCCAAATAAATAGTGTGTGACGTTTCGGTAACAGCGTTGTTACCATCTTCAGACAAAAGTACTAAATGTGGAATTAATTTTCTTCAGCGCATAGGAAGAATAACTTCTTAGGTCCATTGAAGTCTATAAAATGATAAGACACAATTTGAATTATAGATTATAAACATAAGGTAATAAGACCAAATCCAAATAAATAAATAGTGTGTGACGTTTCGGTAACAGCGTTGTTACCATCTTCAGACAAAAGTACTAAATGTGGAATTAATTTTCTTCAGCGCATAGGAAGAATAACTTCTTAGGTCCATTGAAGTCTATAAAATGATAAGACACAATTTGAATTATAGATTATAAACACAAGGTAATAAGACCAAATCCAAATAAATAAATAGTGTGTGACGTTTCGGTAACAGCGTTGTTACCATCTTCAGACAAAAGTACTAAATGTGGAATTAATTTTCTTCAGCGCATAGGAAGAATAACTTCTTAGGTCCATTGAAGTCTATAAAATGATAAGACACAATTTGAATTATAGATTATAAACACAAGGTAATAAGACCAAATCCAAATAAATAAATAGTGTGTGACGTTTCGGTAACAGCGTTGTTACCATCTTCAGACAAAAGTACTAAATGTGGAATTAATTTTCTTCAGCTCATAGGAAGAATAACTTCTTAGGTCCATTGAAGTCTATAAAATGATAAGACACAATTTGAATTATAGATTATAAACATAAGGTAATAAGACCAAATCCAAATAAATAGTGTGTGACGTTTCGGTAACAGCGTTGTTACCATCTTCAGACAAAAGTACTAAATGTGGAATTAATTTTCTTCAGCGCATAGGAAGAATAACTTCTTAGGTCCATTGAAGTCTATAAAATGATAAGACACAATTTGAATTATAGATTATAAACATAAGGTAATAAGACCAAATCCAAATAAATAGTGTGTGACGTTTCGGTAACAGCGTTGTTACCATCTTCAGACAAAAGTACTAAATGTGGAATTAATTTTCTTCAGCGCATAGGAAGAATAACTTCTTAGGTCCATTGAAGTCTATAAAATGATAAGACACAATTTGAATTATAGATTATATACATAAGGTAATAAGACCAAATCCAAATAAATAGTGTGTGACGTTTCGGTAACAGCGTTGTTACCATCTTCAGACAAAAGTACTAAATGTGGAATTAATTTTCTTCAGCGCATAGGAAGAATAACTTCTTAGGTCCATTGAAGTCTATAAAATGATAAGACACAATTTGAATTATAGATTATAAACATAAGGAAATAAGACTAAATCCAAATAAATAGTGTGTGACGTTTCGGTAACAGCGTTGTTACCATCTTCAGACAAAAGTACTAAATGTGGAATTAATTTTCTTCAGCGCATAGGAAGAATAACTTCTTAGGTCCATTGAAGTCTATAAAATGATAAGACACAATTTGAATTATAGATTATAAACATAAGGTAATAAGACCAAATCCAAATAAATAGTTTGTGACGTGTCGGTAACAGCGTTGTTACCATCTTCAGACAAAAGTACTAAATGTGGAATTAATTTTCTTCAGCGCATAGGAAGAATAACTTCTTAGGTCCATTGAAGTCTATAAAATGATAAGACACAATTTGAATTATAGATTATAAACATAAGGTAATAAGACCAAATCCAAATAAATAGTGTGTGACGTTTCGGTAACAGCGTTGTTACCATCTTCAGACAAAAGTACTAAATGTGGAATTAATTTTCTTCAGCGCATAGGAAGAATAACTTCTTAGGTCCATTGAAGTCTATAAAATGATAAGACACAATTTGAATTATAGATTATAAACATAAGGTAATAAGACCAAATCCAAATAAATAAATAGTGTGTGACGTTTCGGTAACAGCGTTGTTACCATCTTCAGACAAAAGTACTAAATGTGGAATTAATTTTCTTCAGCGCATAGGAAGAATAACTTCTTAGGTCCATTGAAGTCTATAAAATGATAAGACACAATTTGAATTATAGATTATAAACACAAGGTAATAAGACCAAATCCAAATAAATAAATAGTGTGTGACGTTTCGGTAACAGCGTTGTTACCATCTTCAGACAAAAGTACTAAATGTGGAATTAATTTTCTTCAGCGCATAGGAAGAATAACTTCTTAGGTCCATTGAAGTCTATAAAATGATAAGACACAATTTGAATTATAGATTATAAACACAAGGTAATAAGACCAAATCCAAATAAATAAATAGTGTGTGACGTTTCGGTAACAGCGTTGTTACCATCTTCAGACAAAAGTACTAAATGTGGAATTAATTTTCTTCAGCGCATAGGAAGAATAACTTCTTAGGTCCATTGAAGTCTATAAAATGATAAGACACAATTTGAATTATAGATTATAAACATAAGGTAATAAGACCAAATCCAAATAAATAGTGTGTGACGTTTCGGTAACAGCGTTGTTACCATCTTCAGACAAAAGTACTAAATGTGGAATTAATTTTCTTCAGCGCATAGGAAGAATAACTTCTTAGGTCCATTGAAGTCTATAAAATGATAAGACACAATTTGAATTATAGATTATATACATAAGGTAATAAGACCAAATCCAAATAAATAGTGTGTGACGTTTCGGTAACAGCGTTGTTACCATCTTCAGACAAAAGTACTAAATGTGGAATTAATTTTCTTCAGCGCATAGGAAGAATAACTTCTTAGGTCCATTGAAGTCTATAAAATGATAAGACACAATTTGAATTATAGATTATAAACATAAGGAAATAAGACTAAATCCAAATAAATAGTGTGTGACGTTTCGGTAACAGCGTTGTTACCATCTTCAGACAAAAGTACTAAATGTGGAATTAATTTTCTTCAGCGCATAGGAAGAATAACTTCTTAGGTCCATTGAAGTCTATAAAATGATAAGACACAATTTGAATTATAGATTATAAACATAAGGAAATAAGACTAAATCCAAATAAATAGTGTGTGACGTTTCGGTAACAGCGTTGTTACCATCTTCAGACAAAAGTACTAAATGTGGAATTAATTTTCTTCAGCGCATAGGAAGAATAACTTCTTAGGTCCATTGAAGTCTATAAAATGATAAGACACAATTTGAATTATAGATTATAAACATAAGGTAATAAGACCAAATCCAAATAAATAGTGTGTGACGTTTCGGTAACAGCGTTGTTACCATCTTCAGACAAAAGTACTAAATGTGGAATTAATTTTCTTCAGCGCATAGGAAGAATAACTTCTTAGGTCCATTGAAGTCTATAAAATGATAAGACACAATTTGAATTATAGATTATAAACATAAGGTAATAAGACCAAATCCAAATAAATAGTGTGTGACGTTTCGGTAACAGCGTTGTTACCATCTTCAGACAAAAGTACTAAATGTGGAATTAATTTTCTTCAGCGCATAGGAAGAATAACTTCTTAGGTCCATTGAAGTCTATAAAATGATAAGACACAATTTGAATTATAGATTATATACATAAGGTAATAAGACCAAATCCAAATAAATAGTGTGTGACGTTTCGGTAACAGCGTTGTTACCATCTTCAGACAAAAGTACTAAATGTGGAATTAATTTTCTTCAGCGCATAGGAAGAATAACTTCTTAGGTCCATTGAAGTCTATAAAATGATAAGACACAATTTGAATTATAGATTATAAACATAAGGAAATAAGACTAAATCCAAATAAATAGTGTGTGACGTTTCGGTAACAGCGTTGTTACCATCTTCAGACAAAAGTACTAAATGTGGAATTAATTTTCTTCAGCGCATAGGAAGAATAACTTCTTAGGTCCATTGAAGTCTATAAAATGATAAGACACAATTTGAATTATAGATTATAAACATAAGGTAATAAGACCAAATCCAAATAAATAGTTTGTGACGTGTCGGTAACAGCGTTGTTACCATCTTCAGACAAAAGTACTAAATGTGGAATTAATTTTCTTCAGCGCATAGGAAGAATAACTTCTTAGGTCCATTGAAGTCTATAAAATGATAAGACACAATTTGAATTATAGATTATAAACATAAGGTAATAAGACCAAATCCAAATAAATAGTGTGTGACGTTTCGGTAACAGCGTTGTTACCATCTTCTGACAAAAGTACTAAATGTGGAATTAATTTTCTTCAGCGCATAGGAAGAATAACTTCTTAGGTCCATTGAAGTCTATAAAATGATAAGACACAATTTGAATTATAGATTATAAACATAAGGTAATAAGACCAAATCCAAATAAATAGTGTGTGACGTTTCGGTAACAGCGTTGTTACCATCTTCAGACAAAAGTACTAAATGTGGAATTAATTTTCTTCAGCGCATAGGAAGAATAACTTCTTAGGTCCATTGAAGTCTATAAAATGATAAGACACAATTTGAATTATAGATTATAAACATAAGGTAATAAGACCAAATCCAAATAAATAGTGTGTGACGTTTCGGTAACAGCGTTGTTACCATCTTCTGACAAAAGTACTAAATGTGGAATTAATTTTCTTCAGCGCATAGGAAGAATAACTTCTTAGGTCCATTGAAGTCTATAAAATGATAAGACACAATTTGAATTATAGATTATAAACATAAGGTAATAAGACCAAATCCAAATAAATAGTGTGTGACGTTTCGGTAACAGCGTTGTTACCATCTTCAGACAAAAGTACTAAATGTGGAATTAATTTTCTTCAGCGCATAGGAAGAATAACTTCTTAGGTCCATTGAAGTCTATAAAATGATAAGACACAATTTGAATTATAGATTATAAACATAAGGTAATAAGACCAAATCCAAATAAATAGTGTGTGACGTTTCGGTAACAGCGTTGTTACCGAAACGTCACACACTATTTATTTATTTGGAATTAGTCTTATTACCTTATGTTTATAATCTATAATTCAAATTGTGTCTTATCATTGTCCTAAAAGTTTATTTCCATAGTTTGCTTAAATACCATTTCTAAGATTCCACCCTTCAGTGTAGCATATATGAACAGAATGATCCAATACAGTATTAGAGCTCTAAAGAAGCAGTCTGGTAGATTAAATTGGCGAAGCCGTTAGAAGGGTTTACCACTGATGAGCCAAGCCCTCCCAATATTTTTCATCGCAGTAAGGACAGTAGAAGTTTGTTTTATCTGTGAAACCCTCGCGTCTTAATGTTTTCATTTATCAATAACTTTGTTTTTAATTTCAAGTTATCATGCAAAAAAAAATCGGCTTTCACTTCAAGCAATAAATCCATCAAAACTTGGGGGAACACCTACACTGGCTCTCTGATATATATAACTCTAATTTCCTTACCTTAAAGAGAGTATTGTGGATAAAATATAAGAAGTTTGATATTCTTGGATTGAAGGGTGTTTCGTAAATATACAATACTAGCCGAATGACCCGGGCAACGGGTTTTACCCGATTAAATGCTTTTATTCAAATACTATTCGTTACAATTATAAATTGGCGCCGTGGATGTCATTCTTGTATAATATATAAATGAGTTTTAAAAATTGTAAAAAAAAAAATGCATCGGCCGGGAATCGAACCCGGGCCCGCCCGCGTGGCAGGCGAGCATTCTACCACTGAACCACCGATGGTTATGAGAAATGGCCATATTTGGGTATTTATTCCATTCACAAAAGCAAACGGTGACAGAATTGATTATTAAGAATTGTTGCTTGATGACGCTGATAACTGTATATAGTGAATACACATGTGTATGCTATATAAATATAATAAACACAAATATATATCCCGCATGTGTTTCTTTTCAACGAAAAATCAAATTTTATTTTAAAGAGAAATAACGATTATTTCTAACCTTAGGGATGAGGTATGAAAGGATGAATTGTGAAGAGTAATGATAAACGAAAAAATAAAGTATCCAGGGATGGGAATCGAACCCACAGTGTTCCGCTTACCATGCAGATGCCATGTCCACTAGGCTACCCTGGACATATTTTTCCATTCGTTAATAATACATAAAGTAATTTATAATACAATATAATATAATATCCTTTCATACCTCATCGCTAAGGTTAGAAATATTCGGTATTTCTCCTTAAAATAAAATTTGATTTTTCGTTGAAAAGAAACACATGCGGGATAATTTTCAAATGTCGTTTTACAATAACAAGCCCCATTATATTATATTGTATTACAAATATATATATATAAACCAAATAATATATAATAAAATGTAAATATTTACCTAAAAAAAGATACCTCTAAACCAAAACTAATCAATTCGAAGTAAAATTCCAACTTCGTCAATCTTTATAGAAAAGGGATTAATATTGCCACGTGGAAAATTAGGGAAGACAAAAACTTCAGGAGGAAACAACAATTTATTTCAGGCAAGAACAAACTATGAATGGTAAACAAAAGATAAGCCACGAGGGAAATTTACAGAGTAACAAAATAGAAACATAAAAATGACCAGTCTGTTAATAAAAATAATAAAATTGATAAATACTTTGTTACAATATAATGAGGTATATATTCCGATATTCGGGATTCTGATAGAGTCGGCTGTATAATTCAAATTGATATTGTTTCCAAGAATTTTCAAAAATTATCCCTAGTATACGTGGCGAAGGCTATGATAATCATAGAGGGTAGTTAGCGACTGTTTTTATTGTAAGTGCACCATATGTGGAAAGCACCTTGACTTTTTTACTTTCAAGTATGCCAGAGCCTCGATTTCTTACTTGAAATCACTACTGGGGTTGCCCTTTTGTAAGTGTCAGGATTTTTAGAGAAATTTTCTTATAAGATAAAACAATGCCCAATGCGGAATTGGACACCGTATCAAAATATTGTATAAATATAATAGAATATTTCACAATTACTGAATCTCTAATTAACTCAATTTGAGCATTTCCTTCAGGTAAAGATCATCGGTAAAATTAGCTATGCACAGAGAGTTATAAAAACGACCGCAAAAATCTTCCTTAGCAGACGAACCCCCCAATTAGAGGTTGTCGTAAAGTCCTGCTAATTGCCGCCATGTTTGATTTGAATGTTTACCATCCGGCCCATCGTGTACATCCGCAACTTCCATATTTGTACAGCGTCGTCTGCATAACGATATCTGCTGGGGTTGGTTGCCTCACTTTACCTTTTGATTTACAAATGTTAATTACCAATTATCTATTCCTTTCTAACTAATTTGTAACAAATATAGGATAAATATAGCACGTATACTAATATTAATATATTTAGGCTTAGTAAAATTATAAATATATTCACAAAGAGTATATTTTTTCGTTAGTAATTCTTGATTTCAAGTGAAAATCGGTCTTAGATAAGCTCTATGAAAAATAACACTATGTTGACTAAGGAAGTTTTTATTATGTATTATTATGTATTCGCCGTATATAATATTATTCGCCATGTAATATGAAAAAGAACGTTTTAAGAAAAACACGAACTTTTGAGACAACCTTATATTATATCTTCTTCTTTCTTATCTCAAAGCCATGATGATAATCATGGTGGGTAGTTAGCGACTGCTTTTACTGTAAGCGCACCACATGTCTACACATGTGAAAAGCAGTTCGACTTTGCACTTACAAATATGCCAGAGCCCCGTTTGGTTACTTGCACTCGCTTGTGGGGTTGGACTTTTGCAAGAATCGGGGGCCATTGGAGCATTTTTTAACAGAAAAAAGTGTCCAATGCGGGAATCGAACCCGGGTCGTAGTGGTCGAAAACCAAACAGTATAACCAGCCTTCCACCGACCCCCCATAAACACTCTGAGTTATTGCATATAAACACAAACCCTCCAAAGTTTTGTACCATCGGTACTTATGTAGTATGATACATTAGAGCGCCATCTGTTATGAAAATTCGAAACTATTATAGACGCGTATGATTTTTTTAAAATTTCTACAATTTCTACTGTCCTTACTGTAATGGAAAATTAATTTTCAAATCATAAGTGTCTATAATAGTTTCTAACTTATGTATTTTGTTTAAAATTGCTTTACTCTCGCCAAACACCCATGCGACCTGAATATTCTCAAAAATACGAGGTATGCCTCTTTAGGAATGACTACAATGGAGTTAAATCCTCAAGGAGTGACCCATCTGTTGTTCAATCTCTTCTATGAGCACCACAAAATTAATTTACATACTCAAGCTCCAATCAGAGACCACCTTCAGGAGAAACCAGTAAATATATATTGTGACGAAAAAATATTTTATTATTTAATTATTCAAAGAAAATATTCAACAGATTATATTAATATATTTTACTGTGTATTCGATTGCTCCCCCTCCCCTCTAAATTGCTTTTCCTCCTCACTCATGTACATATATAACCTTTTAGGGGAATCTTCTTGTAAGACAATAGTGTCTTAATGAAGGTTTGTTGTTGTTGTTGTTAAATTAATATTATAATACAATATAATGCGGCTTATGATTGTAGAATGGCATTCTAAAATTATCCCGAATGTGATTCTTTTGAAGGAAAAATCGAAATTTATTCCAAGGAGAAACAACGATTATTTCCATCCTTAGGGATGAAGTATGAAAGGATGAATTGTGAAGAGTAATGATAAATTATGATTTTTCGTTCAAAAGAAACACCTGCGGGATAATTTTGAAATGTCGTTCTACAATTATATATTACTCTGTATTTGTAAAAAATCATCATACGTGTTCCTTAGCTTGGTTGTTCAAGATTCTCTAGCTGTAGATAGTTTGGTTGATAATTGTCGACTAGTCGTACTGACGTCATCAATAAATACTTTGACATCTTCAGATATTCAAAGACTTGATTTCTACGCTACAATATTGTACAGAGTATTTATTAATTTTATTATTTTTACTAACAGAGTGGTTATTTTTTTATGTTTATATTTTGCTACTCTGTAAATTTCCCTCGTGGCTTATCTTTTGTTTTACCATTCATAGTTTGTCCTTGCCTGAAATATAATTGTTGTCTTATCCTGAAGTTTTTGTCTTCCCTAATTTTCCACGTGGCAATATTTTCAAAGCTTGGTTCTCATTTGAAGATCTACTGTATATTTTATTGTTTCTCTTATCATTTAAAAAACGATAAAGATATTTAATTAAAGCATCTATTGATCATACAAATAACATTGCGGTTGGTTTGCGCCATCTATTGGTGTAAATACCAACTAATCGTTATTCTATTACAGAAATTCGGCCAAATACAATTTCTTGGTAAATCAAGAAAAGCCAACCACGTATACGTTTCAAGCTGCTACTCAGTTGGAAAGGTATTTGGCCAATGTGTTCTGGAATAGAAAATAAACGTTCAGTTGATATTTATTCCAACAAAATGGCGCTAGCTATCAGCAACCTTAAGATGCACTATCAGGAGATGTATATAAATGCAATTCTTTAATTGGCCTTGTAAAACGAGAGTGATGTACACGTGCTCATATGTTTTAGCGAAAAACAAACATCCTCGATAAAGAAATGCGAGCTGCCACTCGAAAAAGTGAAACAATAAAATACATATAAATCAAATATATGCATCTCTTTTCAAAAATAAATATATATGAGAAAACAATAGAAAAAAATAAAAGATAAGTGGGTCAGGTGTTGATATTAAAAATAAAGAAGGCATCTCCTGACCACGAGCACATGTGCTTTTTAGATGGCAGAGCGCCATCTAGTGGAGCAAGAATAAACTAAACGTTTATTTAGCTTGCTCCGTGATATTTGGCCAACCCAATTTCTTGATAAATCAAGAAAAGCTATCCACGAACGCGTTTCGCGCTGTTGGCGCTCGTCAGCGTGGAGTAGGCTGAACCACTGCGACCAAAAATATTTTTTGGTCCCAATGGCTTCTTGAGAAATCAAGAAATGGGTATTTATACATATATATATATATGAGTATAAAAGATGAGAGTATTTAAGCACGACTGTTTCTTATTCACACAAATCAAACTTCTACTGTCCTTACTGAGATGGAAAAATATTTGGGAGGACTTGGTTCATACTTCCATCTATTATATATATAGATTGCACGTTATTGCTTCATATTAATATATTAATATATATATATATGTCATAAAAAAAGATGTATTTTAGGTACGTTACCAATTCATTCATGCACTCGTGGATTGAAGTGAAATGATAACTTTTATATCCAAAATTGTATTTTTTTTAATGATTATATTTTAAGAACAAAACAGTTTGCATACATACCATTTAATAAATATAATCTAAGTATATACAAAAAACATCTTGGGTTGTACTCCTTTTGTTAAGGATTTTAAAGAATTAACTCTGTGTTAATTCTATGATTATTTAAATTATAATTATATTAATGAATAATAAAAATCATATTTTTATTATGTCATATATATATTCAAATGGCCAGTTTATACAATTTTTTATTTACAATAATAATAATAAAGGACAGGTGTTTGTATTAAAATCAAAAAAAGCATGTACTGACTGCTCACATGAAGTTTTTAGATGGCAGAGCGACATCTAGTGGAACAGAAATAAATTAAACGTTGATTTAGCTTGTTCCCTGATATTTGACCAACCCATTTTCTTGATAAAATCAAGAAAAGCCATCCACGAACGTGTTTCGGGTTGTTGGCCCTATTTACTTGTTTTATTTGACTATATGATAGTGAATACACAATTTATGAAAATTACAAAACTATTTTAGACGCGTTTTTTTGAAATTAAACATTTTCTACTGCCCTTACTGAAATGAAAAAAATAATGGGAGGGCCTGGCTCATAAGTAGTGAACCCTCCCAGCGGTTTCGCCAGTTTAATCTACCATACCGCTGTTATATTGCATTTTTCGATCTTCCTTTTATAGTGATACTGATGCTAGACTCTTGGAATGGGTATTTTAGATAAACTATGAACATAAGCTTTGAGGACAGTAGAATTACATATAATTATAAATATATAATATGTTTAAAGTAACATTTAAAATACAATATAACGCGGCTGATGATTGTAAAACGAAAATTGAAATTATACCGCGAATGTTTCTTTTATAAAAATCGAAATTTATTTTCAAAGAGAAATAGCGACATTTCTAACTTTGAGGATGAGGTATGGAAAGGTGAAACATGAAGAGTAATGCCGAACGGAAAAATAAAAAGTGTCCAGGGGCGGGAATCGAACCCACACCCGCAATCGTTCTTCCGCAAATATCAATTTGTTTCTTTTATTAGAACATTTATATTATGATGCACTAGTTTTATTTCAAAAAGAATCATAAGCGTCTAAAATAGTTTCTAATTTTTATAACAGATGGCGCGCTAGTATATCATAATATAAATACAATTTATCCTTTGTGTAATTTTTCCCATATAAAAAGGAATAAATTCTTGGAGAACTATCTTTATATATTTCCCATTATAGATGAGCCTTAGACACCTTTTTAAAATCAATTTATTATATTTATACTTTATATAACTCCAGATATTTATTACTAGCCAGAACTATCATAAAGAAAGCAGAAAATGGAAGCCATTATAAAAAATAAATAGAGAAGATTTCTAAAGTTAAACGATCAATTTTTTACCAAAAGATGAACAAAGTGTCTGTTGTTCAGTAAATGTGCCAGGGTGACCCAAGAGAATTGGTAGAAAACTCTAAATTACGTATGGCCTTTCTTTTTATTGATTTTACATTTTCACAGAAGATATTACCCACCTGGTTCTCTTTGAAAAACCTTTATTTTAATTATAAAACAATAGTTTTATTTAATAGAATATATATATTATGATGCATTAGCGCGCCATCTGTTATCAAAATTCGAAACTATTATAGACGTGTATGATTCTTTTCAAAAATAAAAAATTTCTACTGTCCTTACTGCAATGGAAAAAATTGATGGGAGGGTCTGGCTCATTAATGGTGAACCCTCCCAGCAATATAACAGCGGTATGGTAGATTAAACTGGCGAAACCGTTGGGAGGGTTCACCACTAATGAGCCAGGCCCTCCCATTAATTTTTCCATTGCAGTAAGGACAGTAGAAATTGTTTATTTTTTAAAATAATCATACGCGTCTAAAATATATTTATGTTGTAAGTCTTTTTAACCTTATTTTTTTCCGTGACAATGATAATCCCAACATATTCAATGAAATTATATTTATAAGTTTATATTATACTAGACATATAAGGTTGTTCCAAAAGTTCGTAAACATATTATGATTTATATTTTGCGAGAGTGTTGACGAACTTTTGGGACAACCTTGGTAATATTGGTAACCTTAGTAAAATTATAATAGAATTATCATAGAAGAATGATTTAATCTCTGATGTTCTATATCAAGGGTGGCCAATCAGAAGGTGAGCCAAGTTTCAGAATTACAAGGTTGTCCTAAAAGTTCATAAACACTTGCAAAATATAAATCATAATCATATTATTATGATTATAGCCACGTGGAAAATTAGGGAAGACCAACTTCGGGATGAGACAACAATTTATTTCAGGCAAAAACAAACTATGAATGATAAACAAAAGAAGGAATAAGTGTACAGAGTAGCAAAATATAAACATAAAAATAATACTTTGCTAATAAAGCTGTGTGACCCACAGCCTGCAATTATTGTAGTTACTGACATGGATCTGACGTGCTTCTACCAAGGATTCCATCGAAGTCTGGAACTTTGTACCTAGTACCTTTGCATCCTTTTTCTTGCGGCGTGAAGAGCGGCTTTGTCGTCGTATCGTCTATAGGGACATCGTCATCTTGGAGGGAAGTCTTGGCTTTGACACATCGGTGGAATCCTGGAGCCAGTCTCTGAAAATGTAGATCACAGCACCCATGGCCTCTAGGTCTTTTCGGCGATCTTCAGTTTGTCTTCCCTAATCTACCCAGCATCTCCACCAAAATGCCACGTGGAAAATTAGGGAAGACCAACTACGGAATGTGACAACAATTTATTTCAGGCAAGAACAAACTATGAATGATAAACAAAAGAGGGAAGAAGTGTACAGAGTAGCAAAATATAAAAAGATAAAAAATAATACTCTTCTAATAAAATAATAAATACTTGTTTACAATATGTTTACGAACTTTTAGGACAACCTTGAACCTAAACGAATTTCAAGGGTGAAGAAGAAGTGAGTAAAGTGAAGAAAAGGGTCACAACTTGATACCCTAATATGATTGAGTGGAGATAAGGAAGAAGAAGATTCTATATTTTAATTCTACGCTCATGGATAAAACTTAAGGAAGTTGTACCTTTTAGCATGTATATCGGGATACAGACAATAACTCTGAAATATATTACAATAACCTTTATTGAAGACACACGAGATAAACAAGTGTGAATAAAATTGCCTTTGTCTCCTTAAAAAAAAAAAAAAGAAGAAGAAGACTGGTGACATCGAAGACTTTCCACTTTTTAAAGTTTTATCTACGAGCGTATATTGAATCTATATTTTAATATTTTGAAAATGGAGCAATCCATAAATAAATGTTTAAATAAAAAGGCATATATTGGATCTATAAATGATATTTTGATCCAATATATGTGCCTTTTTATTAAATATTTTACAATATATTTGATTTTGAAAAATATTTATAATTCTAAAACGACCTCTAAAAGTGCCCCTCATGCAAACCTTTTTAAAAATTCAAGTATCAAAAAAAATCTCTTAATAGGTAATTTGACTTTAATTACAGCCATTTCCAGAAAAAAAAAGTCTTAAATGGCTCATAACCTACTTTTTTTCAATACTTTGGATGATAAACCGTTTCGATTTAGTGTCTAAATGACTTCATAAATCTTTCTTCAGCAAATCTCCCAAGACAAATAGCTTCAATACGATACCGCCATCTGTCGACACGAAAAGTTAATAAACATAAACTTTTTCAACTTCACTTTACATTTATCAATACTCTTATGACATTTTCAAATTTCACGGTAAGAATTCTCTACCCATATTTTCACCTAACCCATTTTCTCATCTAAACCCAATAATTTATCAATCTAATGGAAAATTAATGGAAAAAAACCTCAATAATTATTTCAAAGTTAACTTAAAACAGTTATTTTTTGGGAATCATTTGAATGTATATTGTGAATACAAAGTATACCTAAAGTTATTTTTAAAATAAATTTAGGAAAAATATATTAACTTTTATCTATCATTAATCTTTTGATAAGTATTAGAAAAAATTTTAATGGATTTTTTACACAATTGAAGAGCTTTTTTATTAGCTAGTTGAAAAGAGGAATATAAAAAGACCTTTTTTTTCACTCTATCTAAAATCATTTTTATTTTATTGTATTTCTAAACAGTATTTTTCAATAAATTCTTTTTCAAGTGGCTGAATTTTGAAGGCAATACATTTTTATTTGTTTAAATTATTTGTCTATTAAATTCGTTCTCTTAAAAATAGATTTTTGAATACAAATATATATATATATATATATATATATATACGTATATTAATTAAAAGATATATTCTGGATCTAAAATGACACTAAACATTTTAATTAATAAATATATGCCAATATTTCAATAGGTTTGTCTATTAAATTCGTTCTTTTAAAAAATAATTTTTGAATACAAATACTTATAAATATATTAATTAAAAGACATATTTTGGATCTAAAATAAAACTAAACATTTTATTTAATGAAATATGCCAATATTTCAATAGGCTGTACGTCTAACTTCGTCAGGGCTTTTCTTGTTTTTGAACTGCTTTTTATTTTATTTACCAATTGCAAACAAGACACACTATATCCGATCTGGATAATTGCGCGTGAAACTATTTACAATAATTGTAGTAGAGTAGGTAACAGAATTATCAAAAAGAAAATAAACAATTAAGAACATTGAATAAACATATACATTAAACAAATAAGCAACAACATAAGCAGATAGAAGAAATCTGCTTTGGTTGATCACACGATGCCTTTCCAGAAGATATTAATATATATTTATTGATTCACATTTTGTAATCTCTTGTATACCTTCGACGTTTTCATTTGATAGTGTAGTCAAACTTCTCATGAGAGACCCATCTGGTAAGCCACCACCTCCTATGTGAAACCTATTTACGAGCCAATACCTCTCTTGAGAAAACCATCTACTATAAGCAAAACCTCCAATGAAGGACCATCTGATTAGCGAAAACTTTCCTTTAGAATCTCATCTGATGAGCGACCACTTCACCCTGAGACCTATCTGAAGAGCGACCACCTCCCTGTGAGACCTATCTGAAGAGCGACCACCTCCCTGTGAGACCTATCTGAAGAGCGACCACCTCCCTGTGAGACCTATCTGAAGAGCGACCACCTCCCTGTGAGACCTATCTGAAGGGCGACCACCTCCCTGTGAGACCTATCTGAAGGGCGACCACCTCCCTGTGAGACCTATCTGATGAGCGACTACCTCCCTGTTAGACCTATCTTATGAGCGACCACTTCCTGTGAGTTCTATTTGATGAGCGACCACCTCCCTGTGAGTCCTATCTTATGAGCGACTACCTCCCTGTGAGACCTATCTGAAGGGCGACCACCTCCCTGTGAGACCTATCTGATGCGCGACTACCTCCCTGTTAGACCTATCTTATGAGCGACCACTTCCTGTGAGTTCTATTTGATGAGCGACCACCTCCCTGTGAGTCCTATCTTATGAGCGATCACCTCCCTGTGAGTCCTATCTGATGACCGACCACCTCCCTGTGAGACCTATTTGATGAGCAACCACCTCCCTGTGAGACCTATCTGATGAGCGACTACCTCCCTGTTAGACCTATCTTATGAGCGACCACCTCCCTGTGAGTCCTATCTTATGAGCGATCACCTCCCTGTGAGTCCTATTTGATGAGCAACCACATCCCTGTGAGACCTATCTTATGAGCGACCACCTCCCTGTGAGTCCTATCTTATGAGCGACCACCTCCCTGTGAGTCCCATCTTATGAGCGACCACCTCCCTGTGAGACCTATCTGAAGAGCGACCACCTCCCTTTGAGTCCTATCTTATGAGCGACCACCCACTGTGAGTCCTATCTTATGAGCGATCACCTCCCTGTGAGTCCTATTTGATGAGCGACCACCTCCCTGTGAGACCTATCTTATGAGCGATCACCTCCCTGTGAGTCCTTTTTGATGAGCGACCACCTCCCTGTGAGTCCTATCTTATGAGCGATCACCTCCCTGTGAGTCCTATTTGATGAGCGACCACCTCCCTGTGAGTCCTATCTTATGAGCGATCACCTCCCTGTGAGTCCTATTTGATGAGCGACCACCTCCCTGTGAGACCTATCTGATGAGAAGCCACCTCCCTGTGAGTCCTATCTTATAAGCGATCACCTCCCTGTGAGTCCTATCTGATGAGCAACCACATCCCTGTGAGTCCCCTCTATGAGCGACCACCTCCCTGTGAGTTCTATTTGATGAGCGACCACCTCCCTGTGAGTCCTATCTTATGAGCGACCACCTCCCTGTGAGTCCCATCTTATGAGCGACCACCTCCCTGTGAGTCCTATCTTATGAGCGACCACCTCCCTGTGAGTCCTATCTGATGAGCGATCACCTCCCTGTGAGTCCTATCTTATGAGCGACCACATCCCTGTGAGACCTATCTTATGAGCGACCACTCCCTGTGAGACCTATCTGATGAGCGACCACATCCCTGTGAGACCTATCTTATGAGCGACCACCTCCCTGTGAGTCCTATCTTATGAGCGACCACCTCCCTGTGAGTCCCATCTTATGAGCGATCACCTCCCTGTGAGTCCTATCTGATGAGCGATCACCTCCCTGTGAGACCTATTTGATGAGCGACCACATCCCTGTGAGTCCTATCTTATGAGCGATTACCTCCCTGTGAGTCCTATCTTATGAGCGAACACCTCCCTGTGAGTCCAATCTTATGAGCGATCACCTCCCTGTGAGTCCTATATGATGAGCGATCACCTCCCTGTGAGTCCTATATGATGAGCGATCACCTCCCTGTGAGACCTATCTTATGAGCGACCACCTCCCTGTGAGTCCTATATGATGAGCGATCACCTCCCTGTGAGTCCTATATGATGAGCGATCACCTCCCTGTGAGTCCTATCTTATGAGCGATCACCTCCCTGTGAGACCTATCTTATGAGCGAACACCTCCCTGTGAGTCCTATCTTATGAGCGACCACCTCCCTGTGAGTCCTATATGATGAGCGATCACCTCCCTGTGAGTCCTATATGATGAGCGATCACCTCCCTGTGAGTCCTATCTTATGAGCGATCACCTCCCTGTGAGACCTATCTTATGAGCGATCACCTCCCTGTGAGACCTATCTTATGAGCGATCACCTCCCTGTGAGTCCAATCTTATGAGCGATCACCTCCCTGTGAGTCCTATCTTATGAGCGATCACCTCCCTGTGAGACCTATCTTATGAGCGATCACCTCCCTGTGAGACCTATCTTATGAGCGATCACCTCCCTGTGAGTCCTATCTGATGAGCGACCACCTCCCTGTGAGTCCTATCTGATGAGCAGTTACTAAAAATTGACAATTTATAATTGAGTTATTTGTAAATGGAATTTCTGATAATTGGGACTAATAATTAAGATTGCTGATAATTATCATTATTGATAATTGGAATTGCTGCTAATTGGAAATGTTTTAATATGGACTACTATCAATTGTGTGGAATTAATGGAAATACTGAATATTATTTTAATTTAAAACATTCAGTTTCTATAATAAGAAGTAATTATATGACTACATAAACAGAACATCTATAATAAAGTAGATAAGGTAACAGAATTGTCAAAAGAAAATAAACAATTAAGAAAAAGAACATTGAATAAACATATACATTAAACAAATAAGCAACATCATTAGAAGATAGAAGAAATCGTAAGGTAGATATTTACAATATGTTAAACAATTATGGAAGTTGATTTAATGAAGTTATCTGTAATAATTAGTATCGTGGAGAGAGAAAGTTGATCAAGTTGAGCTATTTACAATGATTTATATTCTAAGGTAAACACTCACCAGGTGTTTCTGGAGCGTACAGAACTATATATTACTAGCGGACCCGGCCACGCCTTGCTGTGGCTAAATTCTAATATATTAAATGAACATTATACTAAACTATTCAGTACAGTAAAGTCAATATTCACTTATAAAGATAAAAATGTTTTAGCAGATCTAAAGCCCAACGGGATTGAGAATGGAACGTTACGCTAAAATTTGAAAGTGATTTTTATATATATAGATAATATAGCCCTTCATTATAATCATTGATTATAATCACTGCATTAATAAATGTCAGTGAACTCGTTTATATGTATTGTTTTTTGTTTTCGAGATATTCTAATAGAACGTTCTAACATTTTCTGTAAAATATTTATACATGCACAAACACAGAATATAATCACTACGTCTTAATTTCGCTATATTAATTGCTATAAATATTATTCTAAAATAATTCGCCAGAAATCGTCCTGATAGTATACTACACAGCGAACCCGGCCACGCGTTGCAGTGGCTAAATTGTAATAAGTTGAATTAACATTATACTAAACTATTCAGTACAGTAAAGTTAATATTCACTAATAAAGATAAAAATGTTTTAGCCGATCTAAAGCCCAACGGGATTGAGAATGGAACGTTACGTTAATATTTGAAAGTGATTTTTATATATATAGACAATATAGCCCTTCATTGTAATCATTGATTATAATCACTGCATTAATAAATGTCAGTCTTCCCAGTATTCTTTTACCTATGTATGGATATTTTGGTTTGAATTAGTGAACTACTGCGAATTTGTAGACGAATGACCCGGGCAACGCCCGGGTTTAAACGATTAAATGTATATTACATATGGAAGATGGACGTCGTTCCCGGAGGGCACCCGCGAGGTCACTCTGCCCCCGCGCAACTGTCCAACCGGGAGCGCCCCGCGCCGTCAAGCGTTGCAGTGGCTAAATTGTAATAAGTTGAATTAACATTATACTAAACTATTCAGTACAGTAAAATTAATATTCACAAATAAAGATAAAAATGTTTTAGCCGATCTAAAGCCCAACGGGATTGAGAATGGAACGTTACGTTAATATTTGAAAGTGATTTTTATATATATAGACAATATAGTATTTTGGTATTATAGTAGGTTTTATTTTCAATTATTTTAAAAGAATTACACAAATTGAATATTTAGCACAATTATTATTATATTAGCGAATTAAAAAAAATAATAGGCAAGTTAACTATACATATTTACAACAATAATTATTGTTGTAAATATGTATAGTTAACTTGCCTATTATTTTTTTTAATTCGCTAATATAATAATAATTGTTCTAAATATTCAATTTGTGTAATTCTTTTAAAATAATTGAAAATAAAACCTACTTGATAAGTAAATAACTATATTTCCTTTTTCACGACTGCACCTCTAATTCTTTATTATTCCAACATCAAAACATTATGATCATAACATATATATAGGGGAAAAATAATGCAACTTAATAAATAAATTTGTGGAGGGAACTAGATCCCCTCTATCCTCTAATACCCTAGGATGAAGAAATGAAAGTAATTCACACAAAATAAACCCCCAAAAAACTTTAATTATTTGTTTTTGTGCGACCTCACAGTTGGGCGCCATTGCGCTGCAAATTACAGGGATCTCTTGGCCGGCCGCAGCCCCCTAGCGGCCAAGATAAACATCAATTGTACCCTATTTACCATATTCATAGAGTTTCTTTCATCGTGAATCAGACAGATATGATCTTGTCTCCATAGAATAAATTGCCCCAGTGCAATCCATCTGACCATTCTTACATCTCTTTCCATCCAATCTGAATATTTTCCCTGATGAATGGTTTGCATATTTACATATTGGGTTCGTTGACCATATGGTGAATTGATATCATTTCTGACTATTTTTATTTAATAAATATATTATTAATGTTAATATTTTGTTACTCTGTGTTACTATTCAATATTATTTATTCATATACCCCCTCCCCCCAGGTGTTCATTTATTTTATTCATTACCAGTTGCAAATAAGACACGCTATATCCGAGAGATCTGGATAATTGCGCATGAAGTTATTTACAATAATTCATATTGTAGTAAAGTAGGTAACAGAATTATCAAAAGAAAATAAACAATTAATAAAAAGAGCATTGAATAAATATATCCATTAAACAAATAAGCAACAACATTAGAAGATAGAAGTAATCGCAAGGTAGTTATTTACAATATGTTAAGCAATGATGGAAGTTGATTTAATGAAGTTATCTGTAATAATTAGTATCGTGGAGAGAGAATTTGATCAAGTTGACCTATTTACAATGATTTATATTCTAAAGTAAACACCCACCAGGTATTCCTGGAGCGTACAGAACTCGCGAACTACCTGGGCTGTCCTTCTGACCTATGTCTTCTTGGAAAAAAACAAACACAACTACATCAACCAATACTTTATTTGATTCTCAATGTTTCAGTGACTCGCTCTAGCTCTAAGGAGAGCGACAGCGAATGTGAAATATCTAGAATTTAATATATTATTAATAAATGCAAAGACAGTAGAATAATAGAGGCAAACAAAGAGAATTTTGATATCTATGATATTAAACGAAAATTATCTCTTAATGGAGCCTGAAAATAATCCTTTAAAACTTTAATCTAAATGAAGATGAAGAAAATGGTTGTCAGAGAAAATCCAACTTCTCAAAGGAACCTTTCCACAATAACTAACACACAACACACACGTAATAAATTCTATTGTTAACTTTATCATCTAGAGAGAAAAAATGGCTTAAAATAAGTAAAAAGGCTAGAGTTTATGTTCTGAAGCTAGCTTCGTGATCTTCGCAGATTTATACAAAAGGAATATAATGGGAAATTCACAATCCGCCAAAGAGATGCTTAGCTGGCAAAGTGGCTAGGACAATTCTATGGCTAAAATATTGATGGAAATTTTCCTCGGAGTAAATTAATCTATCAAATAAAAGGTCGCCCCTCCCGTAAAAATAAATGTCAAAACTAAACACCATCTATTGACCGTCGCCGCAAACTAGCGGCCTAGGGTCGTTGACAAAGCCACAACACCAGCTTTGGTAAACTGAAATGCGTCCACCTGGAGAATATTTTGTTTCAGTTTTCCAAAGTTGGTGTCGTGGCTTTGTCACCGACCCGAGGACGCTAGTTTGCGGCGACGGTCAATAGATGATGTTTAGTTTTGACATTTATTTTTACGGGAGAGGCGACCTTTGATTTCATAGATTAATTTACTTCAGGCAAAATTTCCATCAATATTTGGCCATAGATTTTCCCTATATACTTTTCCAGCTAAACACCTTTTTGGCGGATTGTGAAGATTCCATTGAATCTCTTGGGAATCTCGTGGAATAAAGTCCGTTTTGTATTAAAGAGGGTCATTAGCATGAAACCATGGTATCCAAGTGGAAGCTTATCAATTTACTTAAATGGTGTTGTGGCTTTGTACCGATCCGAAAACCGCTAGTTTGCGTCAACGGTCAATAGATGGCGTCTAGTTTTGACGTTTATTTTGACGGGAGAGGCGACCTTTGCTTATATCGATCAATTTCCTTCCGATAAATTCCATCTGAAATATATAGATATATTAAAAAGGTGTTGTACACTTAATTCTGAGCATCACTGCATAGGTTAAATCTAGCGTATATATTTTTTATTTTTATATATGTAATATATATATATTCTCGAAAGAATTCATGAAAACATAACCGCCAGAACAATAACCATGTTATAAGTTAATATAAAGCAGTAATAGCGCGCCACCTAAATATAAAAAATATAAATATTTAAACACGAATGTTTCATTTATACATATATCAAACTTATATTGTCCTTACTGCGATGAAAAAAACATTGGAAAGGCTTGGCTCATCAGTGGTGACCCCTCACAGAGGTTTAGCTAATTTAATCTACCAGACCGTTTCTTTAGAGCTCTAATACCTTTCTGAGATACCACCCTTCAGTGTAGCATATAAAAGCAGAATGATCTAATACAGTATTAGAGCTATAAAGAAGCGGTCTGGTAGATTAAATTAGCGAAACCGCTGGGAGGGTTCACCACTGATGAGCCAAGCCCTCATAATATTTTTTCGTCGCAGTAAGGACAATAGAAGTTTTATATATGCTTAAAAGAAACATTCGCGTCTAAATGCATTCATTTCCATGTTAAAGGTGTTAGCTTTTCTCTTAATTCTTTCAAACGTTGTCTAGTAGTGAAGAAAAATGCTCTCGGACTTTCAATGAAAGATATGTCCGTTGTGCATATTAATCCGTTCAAACTACTTTACCTTTCTTTCAAAGGTATTTTATTGATATTATATCGCATCATTTTTGCCATTATCATATATACATATTGTGTTGTCGCCAGGATATATAAAAATACAGATCTGCCCATTCACAAACGCCATTGTAAATAAAAGGAAGTTATCAACTGCAAGACAATAGTTAATATAAACACCTTTCACCTCATCTATTCCTTACACAGGTGCTTACCGTGCAGATCTTTCCTAGACTTTAACCCTACAATACATCTATTTATAAGTATATAATTTTATACGAGAGGTTTAAAAGTATATAATTTTATACGAGAGGTTTAAAAGTATATAATGAACAATATATATATTATATAATCTAAAAATGCAAATATTTTATTTTATTTTAAAAACATATATTTTATTTTTCATTCATTGACTGTTATACATTTTTGACCATATATTCAAAATAATAGCACTTTAATTATTGTTGTTGTAAATATGTAAAGTGAACCCTACCTTTTCTAATGAAAATCACGAATATAGAATTCATTTTCTAAATTTTATATTACTGTGATATAAATAATTTTATGTATATTTTTACTTCAAGAGATTCAAAATAAAAATCTGCTTGAAAGGTAAATAATAATTTTTATTTTTTCCACGACTGTACCTCTTTTCAACAATCAAACACACAAAAAAATTTCTAATCTATAACATATATATATATATATGTAATATGATCCTGTCGACTTTCAATGTGACAATATAGTGGTAATAATGTGGTGAGGAGAGAAATAATCACACGACGGGTTGGAAGAGGAATCTGGAAGCCATCCGAGAGAGAGGGAGAGCGAGCGATGTCCCCTGAACGACCGTCTTGTGTGGTCCCCACCCCCGACTACTGTCCCAAAATAGTCCTCAGGTATTGACGGGCGGGCCCCTTTTGCCGCCCCTTTGGAATGTCGTGATGTCTAAAGTGACTCCCTTTAGCTACCCATCTCTCTCTGGCTGACTCTAGGTTTGTTTTATTAATCCTGGAAGAGCATATATTATGACATATGGCCCCCGTTTAAGAAGGCTGAACATGGTTTGAGTATACTTAAAGCTGGAGAAGCCAGGAATAGAGAAAATAATTTTACAGTTGAAATTAGTTAAGGTAATGGTGACATAGTTTTATGTAAATAAAATATTGTATAGTACACAAGTAAATATTATTTGCAAGCAGTTTTACAACACCGGAGAGTTTGACATTTAAGGAAATCTTTGGAAATATCAAGGTTATAAAAGGCTATATACAACAAAATCTAATGTATTATAAGGGAAATGTTATTGAGGAGTGTGAACAAGGAGAAGAAGAGTCACAAACACATGATGAAATTCTGAAGATCATTAAGACTGGGGAACTCTACACTTTAAGATATTTTTCAGGCGGACATGGCAAGGGGAAACTTGGCATGGGCTTTCTATGCTATAGGTGTAGAGTATGAGAAATGAGGTTGAGGTTGGCAATTGTGTGAGCTCAGGACTGAGGTAAATATAGAACTACATACAATGTTAGAACCTTGGCGAACAGGGCGAGGGGAAACTTGCCCTGGGCCATTCTACCTTATCTATGTAGTTACTTGTGTAGCGAGTCCGAGGGGAAAAGTCCCGTGTGTAGGTGAGGAAGTCGAATGGAATTATATTTAATTTGCGGAAACTATGCGCGCACAGTGCCATAAATTGGGACGAGGACGGCGTTGTCCGTTACAAGTGACAAGCTGCTCGGACACGAGGTGTTTGAACCGTCGTGGGAACTTGTACAAGGCGATGATTTCGCGGTGGGTTGTACGTAAGACCCATGTCTGCGCGAAATGATGACGGACCGGACAGAATCAACGACGATGTTTAACGTACCTCCGTGGGAAATATCGAAGGTAGGCTATATCGTGCTGGTTTGGACAATGGACAAACATAGATTTGAAGACAGGGTCCGTGTGGCGAACGTGTGGCGCGAGGAGAAGAGGCAAACTGTGTCGCTCGATGCAGATTGTTCAAGTGCGAACAAAAAGGAGTTGATAAATATCTAACAGTTAGTCAATCTGCATCCTGTGACGAACACACCATTGGCTAGATGGTGTGGGTCGGTGGATATGCTAGAGATGAACTGCGAAATATATTATCATAAATGAAGGGTTAGGATTTTGAAATGACAATATAGAAGTTCGATAATTGATTAATCAATAATTCTCTATAAAAGGTCCTGAGCTGGTATAAGGTTAACAAAGTTGTAAGAATGAGAGAGGCATTCAGGGGAAGATAGATAAGAGTCACCAAGGGTTGTTTGTAAGCAAAGCTCACGTGATGGTTGAAATTCTTCGACGCCTGACTTACAGGTTGAATTTTGAGTCGTTTAGGGAAAGAAATTATTTTTCGTGAGCCGTGCTTACAAGTAGGAGAGGTCATATACAAATAGGTATACAAAAGTTTAGGTGCTGGAGGCATATTTTTATAAATAAATTGATTATGAAAAATCTATTGTTAATAGTAAAAATTGTAAAGCATTAATAGGTAGTATTCCCTTTTTTTTAAAGTTACGTTAAAATGAAAATTATTTAATTAAAATGACGATTGTTAAATTCTACTGGTAAGGTAACTAATTAAATGAGTTACAAATATCTAGATAAATAATATGGAGAATAAAATCATTGTTAATAGGCGTGGAGAGAATAAATGGAGCTAATTATGTAAATATTGGGACAATTTACAAGGAATGACTTATTTAAAGAATAAATGGTAGGAGTTAAAACAATTACACTCACGAGTTATGTTGGTTTAGGGCGCAGGTAAGTTCATTGAGCTTCGGGAGAGTTCTGTCTGTGACACTGTGCGTACCAGTGTTGAACATCACAGTAGCGGCAGGGATATGGCGGAGTCTTGTCCATGATGGGGGAAGGTGGTCGTTCTTGGGCAGATCTAGTGCTGGAAGAAGTGCGTGGCAGCTCCATCTCCGTCGTAGGTGAATACTTCTTCGGGATCACAGTTCAAAGGTTGGCGAAGAAGGGGTTGAGGGCTCGAAGGGGAGTGGTTACAGTTGAGTTGGGTTTGGTCGATCATCGTGGCTTGGCTTCTTGTTTCTTCATACTCTGGTATATGAGGGATTTGCTTCCCGGCCAGGTCTTATCCTGTCGACTCTTCTGTAATATGATCCTGTCGACTTTCAATGTGACAATATAGTGGTAATAATGTGGTGAGGAGAGAAATAATCACACGACGGGTTGGAAGAGGAATCTGGAAGCCATCCGAGAGAGAGAGGGAGAGCGAGCGATGTCCCCTGAACGACCGTCTTGTGTGGTCCCCACCCCCGACTACTGTCCCAAAATAGTCCTCAGGTATTGACGGGCGGGCCCCTTTTGCCGCCCCTTTGGAATGTCGTGATGTCTAAAGTGACTCCCTTTAGCTACCCATCTCTCTCTGGCTGACTCTAGGTTTGTTTTATTAATCCTGGAAGAGCATATATTATGACATATATATATATGTCGTGATCGAATGGAAGGGTTCAACCGTTATGCATGCAATATCCAAGAATTAGTTCCTGCCAAGTGAGAAGCGAACTCGCGACGTGCCGTAGCATTCGCCCGCGATGTCTGCCACGTTCATTTTTGTACAGTTTTTATAGATGGATGAATGTGCATATTTACATTCACAAGCTTAACATATTTACAGTTTTACATACTTATTTTGGCAAAAAGAAATTGTACCTCCCGGGTATTATGAAAATTATGACATATATATTTTAAATATATATATATGTCATAATTTGTATAGTTAATGCCAAGAGATACAATTTATTCTCGTCAAAATAAGTATGTAAATATGTTACGCTTGCGTTAAAATGTAAATATGTAAATTCATCCATGTATAAAAGGCGGTACAAAAAATAAAGTGGCAGACATCGCGGGCGCGCTGTTCGCTAGGCATATCGGCTGCGCCTCTTCATTTAGCCACGACATATATATATGTTACAAACAAAGAAGGAATATCCTGACCAGGAGCACATGTTTTTTTTAGATGGCAGAGCGCCATCCAGTGGAACAGAAATCAACTAGACGTTGATTTAGCCTGTTCCCTGATATTTTTGGTCGCAGTGGTACAGCCTGCTCCACGCTAACGAAGGCCAACAGCCCGAAATGCGTTCGTGGATGGTTTTTCCTTATTTATCATGAAAATGGGTTGGGCAAATATCAGGGAACAGGTTAAATCAACGTTTAGTTGATTTCTGTTCCACTAGATGGCGCTCTGCCATCTAAAATGCACATGTGCTCCTGGCCAGGATATGCCTTCTTTATTTTTGATATCAACACCTGACCTTTTTATTTTTTTATATTATTTTTTCATATATATGTGTGTACCATAAGAGACACCTCTCCCTTCGATTATGCATCGGAACGATGTACTTTTTACTAGGATGATGAACAATTCCATAGTTATCTCTCTGATTCATAAATAAATTGATGACTCTTATAGTATATGAATATATCATACACCGAAACTTTATATTTTATCTATATATGTGTTGAGAAAAAATACAATTTCAAGAAATGCATAAGTGATTTCAAAATATCTTGCAAATAAGGCGATTACCCTATATCAAGTTTGATAACAATAATGTGGCGAAGATATAATTTATTATTTAATTTAATTATTCAATGAAAATATTCAACAGATTATAAAAATATCAGTAAGGACAGTAGAAGTTCGTTTTATGTATAAAAAAAGAAACATTCACGCTTTTAAATCCTTTTATTTTATATGTATAGATGGCGCGTTATTGCTTTGTGTTAATATATTACTCTGTATTTGTAAAATCATCTTTAAAATATTTCTTTGCTTGCTTGTTCAAGATTCTCTAGCTGTAGATAGTGGGGGTTAATTTGTTAATAATTGTCAACTGGTCGTGGTAACGTTATCAATAAATACTTTTACATCTCCAGATATACAAAGACTTGATTTTCTATGCTACAATAATTTCTAAAGTAACAAGTACTTTTCAAAGTTATCTAACCCAAATAAACAATAAAATATCATCGTTTATATGTGTGTGTGTGAGTGTGTGTGTTTAAACTTATTCAAAGAAAAATATTATAAGGAGAATTTGAATAGCAATTACATTATCATTTCATAAAACAAAGATAATATAAAGTTTTATTTATAAAATATATACTATTCATATTAAATAAATATCGCAGTCAAATATATGAAGGTTTTAGAGAATTTTTTCAATGTTTCAAGAACCTAATATGAAAATGATTTACCCCATTGCTATTATCAAAATGTCGTGGCTTTTGTTTCTCTGCAGTCTAAGTGGTTGGAAGTATGCCAAGGATGAGAGATTCCAAGAAACAGTAATTAGAATTGGTTCCTCACATGATTAATGATGCTCATTTCTGAGGTGGAGACCTTAATGTATTTCCTGGTCCTTATATACATCAGCTTGGAACATGGGTATCTATTAGTCTTGTACATTTATCCTACATTTCTCACCGTATTTCAATACAAACAATTCAACTACGAACATTAACACTTTAAATTTTATATTAAAGTGAGAAAATTTGAAGATTAATAAAATATATATACAGTACCTTTAAGGACCTTTATTTCTAATAGTATCTGTATTGTGTTTCGAATATTTCTATATATAATTTAACACAAAGCAATAACGCGCCATCTATACATATAAAATAAAAAGATTTAAAATGCTACTGTCCTATAAGCTTATGTCCATAGTTTACTTGAAAACCATTTCTAAGATTCCATCCTTCAATGTAGCATATAAAAGCAGAATGATCCAATACAGTATCAGAGCTCTGAGAAGCGGTCTGGTGGATTAAATTGGCGAAACCGCTGGAAGGGTTCACCACTGATGAGCCAAGCCCTCCCAATATATTTTTTCATCGCAGTAAGGACAGTAGAAGTTTGGTTTATGTATAAAAGAAACATTCGCGCTTTTAAATCCTTTTATTTTATATATATTATTTATTATATTTAGTTTGAATAACTTTTACAGTTAAACCTGTCTATATCTCCCCCTCTAAATAGCGCCTTCCTCTCTATAACGCCTGATTTTAAATACATAGTATGATGCGATTTACATTAAAAGTGACCTGTCTATAGCACCTCCTCTCTATAGCACCCTATTTTGGTGAGTTTCAAGAGGGAGCGCTATAGACAAGTGTTTAACTGTATATATATCCACGACTTTTTTCTTAATTTATGCACCTTATCACAGTACAATATAGCATTTGTACTATTATTTTCACATTGTTTCGCGGTCTCACGCAATTCTGGCCTTAACTACAAGTTTCATGGTTTTTCAGGATGCCTTGAACGACCAGTATTTTGGTCGTTGAGGTACAGCTCGCACCACGCTAATGAGGGCCAACAGACCGAAACACGTATATGGTTAGCTTTTCTTGATTAATCAAGAATGGGTATTTGGCCAATTCTGGAATAATTAAAAATCAATGAGAATAGTTGATATTTATTCCGATAGATGGCGCAAGCCATCAGCAACTTTTAATTGCTAGATAAGGAGATGCCTTTTTTCTTTATTTATACACCTTATCCCTGTACAATATAAGGTTTGTCAAAATTCGAAACTATTATAGACGCGTACGATTCTTTTTAAAAATAAACAATTTCTACTGTCCTTACTGAAATGGTAAGTTCGAATAATGCATCATAATATAAGGTTTGTACTATATAGATATACTAAGATCTACCCGGCTTCGCCCGTGTTTTACTCGAGTGATAGTTTACCTAACAAATTTTTTTTATTAAAAATAGTTTTCGAGCAAACATCCACTCTCTACTTAATATATTCTTATAAAGATAAATTAGGTTTTTGTTACTTCACTTCACAAAACTGCCGAATAAACCAATGGAAAGTTTGCATGTTGATAGCTGAATATATAGGTTAACATATAAGCTAATCATAAAGACTAAAATCATATAATAAACAAAATATTTTGCATATTTATCATGGGATAAATATTATATAATGACACTTAATGACCTAGCTTTTCTCGGCCTATTCCCAAGTGTGAATATTTGCCTTGCAAATATAACTTGAACATACTAATATGATATATCATTATCAACCCTTCTATTATTACTCATTAGTATTCCAATTAATCATATTAAATCACATTAAGTTCGAAAATCATGATGATCATTCTCTGTCGCTTTTATTTTTACTCATATACATTTAATTTCTCAATGACAGATAATAAAATATTGAATTTTCCTTTTTAGAGTACAAACACATTCAAATAAAAGTTTTATTAAAATGTATTTTTATTTAATATTTATATATATATAGTTTTTTATCAACACACAATATTTATTGTTCGATTTAAATATTTGCCTTTTTTCATTAATTTTTTATTCATCCCAAGAAGTCCATGCATCACCAGAACAGTTCATTAATATTTGTGCAAAGAGTTTCTTGCCACCCAGGAGGTACCTGCTCTACGCGTTAGCCTTTGTTTATAGTGGCACTTCGCCTCCGTAGAAGCCCTATTCCACTCTTCTGGCACAACCAGAGCATCCAAGTCGCTCGGGTACATCCAAACTCCATGATTTAGATGACCCGGCCGAGCTAGATGGCACAAGCTATACCAGGACTGGTCTGCCGATGAGATGGATTCCGTCTCCAAGAGTCGGGGGAGAGGGAAAGCTAAAAAAAAAAAAGCCCGGACAGAATCCACAGCAGACCTGCCAACCCTCATTTCCCAACCTACTGACCCATTGTTGGACCGTTGGAAACGATATTTTTTTTATAAAAGATCCCGATAATTTTGAAATATATCTATGAAAAATTAATAGATTGAAATTTATATATATATTATATACCAAATATTATATATAATAATAATACTTTTGATACATCAAACGAAATGAATATTGAATCATGTAATTTCGATTGAAACTTCAGTGTATAAAAATTAATATTTGAATTAAAAATATATATAGTAAATAGCCACCTAAAATATATTTAAAAGATGGCCCTATCTGTGGGACCACTACCTGTGTGCACGCTACGGGGATAATATTAAAATGAATAGCGAATGAGTCAAGGCGTATATATTTCGTCTCTTCATATTCAAAACCGGTTGAAAGCGGAATAAACTAGTTGGAAACTAGTTACAATAGGCCATCAAAACCCCCAGTATAGACCAGTTTGAATTGTTTTAAATAATATGATAAAAAAAAAATCACATAAAATACAATGTTAACAATTAAAGGAACACATTTGAAATTGAATTTTTAAAAAATAGATCGAGGAGTACATTGACATTATAAATAAATCAAGAATATACAATAAGCTTCTTATATAAATAAAGGTTTTCTCCCTGACTTGCGTTTTTTTTATTTAACAACAAAATATTATTAATAATAGCTAAAAACAAATGATCTCTCTCTATCTCGCGTGTGGTCAGCAAGATCTTTACAAAGTATGTTCAAATACAATTCCTCTGTCACATTCCGACAATGCTGGCCACCGTAAATGCAACACCCTGAAAGAAGCATGCAAATAACATGAAATTTACAACATGAATTAGCGGAGGTGAGATATGCAAATGATTAGGATTTCAGCGCAGACGCACATCACGCGCGCCTGTGGCCCCACTTCGAAGAACTATTTAAGGCTTGGAGATTTCGACGATTTCAAGTTCGGCAATTGTGTTTTTCTTGTGTTTTTTTAAACGATCAATTATGCCTCGTAGAAAACATCGATCATCTTTTGATCGAGTATCCGAGTTCGACAGAAGAAAGATAGTGGCCTACCGAGATTGTGGATTATCTTTCAGGGAAATCGGTAGTCGTGTTGGACGAAACCAAACAACTGTAATGCGGATATGTGATCGTTTGATTCAGGAAGGTACGACGGACCGACGTGTTCGATCGCATACACCTCAGTGCACCACTTCACGTGCTGACAGGCAAATTGTGCGCATGGCAGTGACAGATCGCTCAGTCACATCACGAACTGTAGCACAGCACATTCTGTCTGTAACGCATCATCCAGTGTCTGCGCGTACCATTCGATGCCGTTTACAGCAGAGTGGTCTGTCCGCAAGACGTCCATTGCTTCGTCTACCCTTGACGCAGAACCACAGACGTCTCCGCCGCCAATGATGCGATGAAAGAAGGATGTGGACGGCAGAATGGAATTAAATTGTCTTTACTGACGAGTCACGCTTCTGTCTGCAACACCACGATGATCGGATTCGAGTCTGGAAACACCGTGAAGAGAGGATGCTGAACAGCTGCGTTATGCACCGCCACACTAGTCCTACACCGGGTATTATGGTACGGGGCGGTAGTGGATATCACTCTCGCACTCCTCTAGTGCGCATTGCCGGTACTTTAAACAGCCAACGCTACATCTCCGAGGTGTTGGAGCCAGTTGTCCTTCCTTACCTTCAGGGCTTGCCCACAGCCATATTTCAACTTGATAATGCGCTACCACACGTGGCACGCATTGTCCAAAGATTCTTCGTCAATCGCCAGATTGAATGCTTCCCTGGCCGTCTCGCTCTCCGGATCTTTCGCCGATAGAAAATATGTGGTTCATGGTTGCTCAACGACTCAGATTACATCCCCAGCTGCCACGCCAGATCAAATTTGGCAATATGTGGAAGTGGCTTGGTCTGCTGTATCCCAAGAACACATCCAAAGTCTCTTTGAATCGATGCCGAGGCGTGTGGCAGCGGTGATCTCCAAAAATGGCGGCTACTCTGGCTACTGATTCTGGCAGGAACCACACTTCGCAGAAGTCTATAAATTTAACCATTTGATACTTAATCAACATGTTATCTACAAAATCAATTTTGGTGTGATATCTCTTGTCTTTCTTGGTGTTGCAATTTGGGTGGCCAGCAGTGTATATAGTTTATATAAGTGTATATAGTATATATAAATGCTTATGTCCATAATCTATTCAAATACAATCATAGACAAAACTTAATGAAGTTTTACCTTCAGCATGTATTTCGGAATTCTTACAATAACTATGAAAGATATTTGTTAAACAGTGACCTTTATTGAAGACACACGAGAAAACCAAGTGTAAACAGAATTGCTTGTCTCCTTACAAAAAAAAAAAAAAAAAAAAAAACAGACAACCGCGGCGACATCAAAGACTCTGCGTTCCTTAGGTTTTGTCCATTTCTATATCCTAATTAAAATTCCTCCAAACGCCCCAGGCTATATAGGCAGAACAGCCAATACAATATAAGATTGGTGTTTGATATATTAAACTTGCAACCTCGGCGGGAAGGTTTCCTACTGATATAATATAAAATATAGCCTTAACACTGTAGAAAGTGATAAAATATTGTAACAAAGTATTTATTAATTTTATTATTTTTAAAAAAACATAGTGGTAATTTTGATGTTTATACAAGGTATGTCCCATAAGTTCCCGGACTGGGTCCATAAAAAAAAAAGGTAAGATTTTTTTATTATTTTTTTATTAAAACTTTTCAAAGTAATCCCCCCTTGCTTCAACGCACCAGCGCCATCGTTTCTCCCAATTGTCGAAACAGTTTTTATAAGCCTCTTTTGGAATGCTCTTCAAGGCTAACGGCGATTTTTCTATTATGTCATCCCTGGTGTCAAAATGTCTTCCTTTTAGAACTGCTTTAAGTTTGGGGAACAGGAAAAAGTCATTTGGTGCGATGTCTGGGAAATAGGGTGGTTGAAGTAGGATTTGTGTCCCGTTTTTCGCCAAAAAGCTAGTCATCAAGTGCGCTGTGTGAGGGCGAGCATTGTCATGGTGTAGGATCCAGCCACCATTAGTCCATTTTTCTGGCCTTTTTTTTTCGAATCGCTTCCCTTAGACGGCGAAGAATGTCCAAATACATTTCCTTATTAACTGTTTGGCCTGCAGGAAGATACTCGTGATGAACAATGCCCTTGTTATCCGAAAAAGCGACCAGCAACACCTTGTTTCTGGATTTTTTGGGTCTAGGCTCACCCTAACCTCTCCACTCGGCAGATTGAGGTTTGGTTTCAGGGTCATAGCCATAGACCCATGTCTCGTCGCCTGTGATTATCTTGTCTTTCCATTCTGGATCCGTTCTTGTCATTTCCATCATGTCCTCACAGGTTGCAAGCCGACACAGTTTTTGCTCATTGGTGAGGAATCTTGGGATGAATTTTGCAGGAGTCTTTTTGAGCTTCAAATCTTCGGTTACGATCCTTCCAATCGTTGTTTTAGAGATGCCTGTGTCTTTCTCTAGCTCCAGCAAAGTGGTTCGAGGATTTTCTTTTATCAAATCGGTGATTTTTTGCACATTTTCATCAGTCCTTTGAAATTTTGGGCGTCCTTGACGAGGATCATCTTCAATGGAAATTTTGCCAGCTTTAAATCTAGAATGCCATTCAAAAACAGTTGTTATCTTTGGGGCGTCATTGGGGAATGCTTTATTAAGCATTTCAAAAGTTTCGGTTGCTGATATTTGAAGTTTCGCACAAAATTCTATGCAAATCCTCTGCTTCAATTTTTGTTCCATCGTAAAATCGCCGCAGCGCTAGATGTGACCTTTAAATAAATTAGAATAACCTTGGCGCGCGCGCAAGTACCGCCTCGATATTGGTACCACCGTGTAGCCAGATATTTTTTCTATAATAAACAGTCAAATTTATTTACATTTTTCATTTATTTATTTTTTTATGGACCCAATCCGGGAACTTATGGGACATACCTTGTATTTTGCTACTCTGTAAATTTCCCTCTTGGCTTATCTTTTGTTTTACCATTCATAGTTTGTCCTTGCCTGAAATAAATTGTTGTCTCCTCCTGAAGATTTTGTCTTCCCTAATTTTCCACGTGGCAATATTGTCAAGAAGCTCTGCAACTTCGGTCACAAGAAGCTCCATGGAACACCTGTCAATCATACTTGGACTCCGGGGGGACGACCACAGGTGTGAGGGGTTCTCGGAATCTTATCGGCAAATAAAGAAAACCGGGACGCCTCGGTGGCTGACCACTCTTGTTATTATCTTTACCTTGGGATAAGTTGTTATCTCTCTCCCTATGAATACCTCTCGTATATAATTTTATTGGAGAACTAAAAGATAAATGCCCTTTATAATAAATTAATTATTCCCAAATTTGCCCTTGCTTTATTTATCTCCGGGATAATATATTTATTTTTCAATTAAAATAGTTCAAAAATATGTTTTCATTCTTACAAAGCTGTGCATAAGAGATTAGCGTGTAAAAACAAAACCAATAAATATTATTACAAATATTAATGATATAATATATTGTCAGGAGGACAGAGTTCCCTGGTATTCCACCACGTTCTGACGTTTGAGGTCAAAAACTTAATATGTACACTCTGTGACAAGGAAATTACTGAAGAACTCCTTCATTACCTGCTTAATTGTACAGCCCTTGATGCAGAGAGGAAGGCTCTATATCAACAAATTAAATGTACAAACACTTCACCCTACGTATTGCTTTTAAAAATATCAGCAAACAAATCTTAGGCAATAGCTTACTATAGATTTCTTAGATCATTATGTAAGGACCAGTCAACAAATGAATGACTTTGAGACGAAGAGTAAAGCCAGTTAAATTTCTATGTAAATAACACAAGATGATTATTACCTTACCCAATTGGGAGAATCTGTATGGGGCAAGTCCCTAATAAAGGCTTTGTGTGTGTTTCTTGGTATTCCCTCTTATCTGGACTGGACCGACCGGTCAGGGAAAACGGTGGCGCCACGTGGAAGGAAGAAAAACTCAGTTCTCCCCTCCTGCTCTAACAGCTGGGTCGATTTGGCTCATGTACATAGTAACTTTTATTTTATATTTATAATATTTCCTATAACTAATTAAATAAATATTTAAAGTCATTCGGAAGCCTATTTGATTATTTTTCTTCGCGACAATATCATTAATATTGGAATATCACAATTATTGTGAAATAATATTACAATTATAGCGGATGTACCCGGCTTCGCCTGGGTTTTACCCGAGTAAAAGTTTGTCTAACGAACATTTGTGTTAAAACAATTCTCTATAAGTATTTTTCAAGGGACCGGGAAAAATACTCGATAAGTTGAATAAAATCAATATTAATTGGTTCCCTCGGTAATTGGAAGTTAAAGGAATAGTATCTTGCCTTGGAATTGTATATATACAATATATGGAATTGTATATAAATTGCCGTGTCATCCTGAATTTTGTCTTTCCTAATTTTCTACATTACAAAATCATCGTTTTATCTAGTGAACATTTTTTCCCGGTCCCTTGAAAAATACTCGATAACTAACTTTGACCTGTGCGCAATTAATAGGTAGAAAATCTAACTTTTGATAAATAATCTTTAAGATAATAAACTTATAGTGATAATAAAACTTATAGATAAAAAAACTTGTTATCATCGTCGCAATGGGGGCGCTGCTTGCGAGTTAAATCTAAAAATCTGCAAATAACTCTAAGGATATTCAAGATATTCATATTAGACTATAATATTACTTGTAATAGCGTGCATTCTACAAATATTTCTATCTTTCTCACACCCAAAATTACCTACATAAACGTAATATACGAAGCTCTCAGCAAAATGACCCTTTAAGTTAAAAGAGAAAGAGAGAAACCATTTCTAACCCCAAAGTTATGAGGTGATCAATTTAAAAACGTGGTCGTTGGACTTATATTATCTTGAGTTTTTTAACTAAAAAATTAGGACTTACAATTTTTAAGATGCCTTTTTCTTTACTCAATATTCTTTTGGTAAATTCGTTTTTTGATAAACACATTTTCATAATTCCCCTTGTAGGATATTCTGAAATCGAAACCGCTCCCTGTACTGATGAGCGTCATAGCCTGGCACCAGAGTATACAAGTTGGTTTTTATCTGAATTTGCCAGGTAGCAGAAAGCCCTGAACAATAGTAAGGTGCAAAATTCCAAATTTCCGTAATTCTGAAACTTGTTTGTATAGGAGGTGACCGTGTATCAGATTCTATTTGACACTTTTTAGACCTTGTTGTGCATAAATGTACACATTGTTAGCGGCAAAGGTAAACAGAGTTACTGACGAGGGGCTGAGAGAAAGAGATTAAGATTAAAACTACTTTATTACAATGTCCATATAAGATTTTATAAGGTTAAATACAGAATAAATATGAATTAGTAGCGCCCACCGCGAGAAAGACTCCGCCACCGATGGACTGCGAGAGTTCTCTCCCACAGAGTAGGCAGGTCAATGTGATAGCTGGCGTTACCAAACTCAAGACCAAGATGGTATTTGTAGATGGTAGCCTTCGCCAGAGAGAAAGAGAGAAAAAAAAGAAATAAATAATTATTGAGCAACAATGCAGATGCTATCAGCAATAGAGATGAGGTTTATAGTTAATTAATAAACAAAACAAATCTCCTATTTTATATAGATTATAATATTCTATATTGTGCGTATACTGTATATCACACATCAAATGGAGGTCCATATTACATAATAGATATAATATCATCCTTTATTGTGCACTGTACCATATATCAAGCAATTGCCCACAATACAATATAGAAATCATATTATCCTTCATGGTGCACTATTATATAAATATATTGCCACGTGGAAAATTAGGGAAGACCAACTTCGGGATGAGACAACAATTTATTTCAGGCAAGGACACACTATGAATTGTAAACAAAAGATAAGCCACGAGGAAAATTTACAGAGTCGCCAGATATAAACATAAAAATGACCACTCTGTTGATAAAAAATAATAAAATTAATAAAAACTTTGTTACAAAATCAAAAGAAGACACATAGGAATAAAAATTTGAAAATAGGATTAAACCAAATAATGTTATAAGAAATAAACGTAACTTTCAATGAATAAAATACAAGAGTAAAAGCTTGCAAAATATAATATAAGAAGCTATATTATGTAGTTTTTCTAACATAATTTCAGGGATTAAATGAAATATACAAATCATTCTCAACAATACACTGCATTAAGTACGAAACAAACAGAAATATTGTGTCGAAAGAAAGAACAGGGTCTACACAGGCATGTCTTCTACAATAGATGAATGTATATGAACGTAACTTACAACAATGATCAATATATCGTACACGTTTTAGCAGCCATACAGCGTAATGTATATATGAAAACCTTCCAATCAGCGAGCATAAGCGGATCGAACACCTCCCTGAGCTGTCTCTTTTTTAAGCGACCACCTCCCTGAGCTGCCACTTTCTTGAACGACCACCTCCCTGAGCTGTACTTTCTTTTGCGACCACCTCCCTGAGCTGCCTCTTTCTTGAGCGACCACCTCTTCGAGCTGCCTCTTTCTTGAGCGACCACCTCTTCGAGCTGCCTCTTTCTTGAGCGACCACATTCTTTAATTGTTACTTTATTGAGCGACCACCTCCCTGAGCTGCCTCTTTCTTGAGCGACCACCTCTTTGAGCTGCCTCTTTCTTGAGCGACCACATTCTTTAATTGTCACTTTCTTGAGCGACCACATTCTTTAATTGTCACTTTCTTGAGCGACCACATTCTTTAATTGTCACTTTCTTGAGCGACCACCTCCCTGAGCTGTACTTTCTTTTGCGACCACCTCCCTGAGCTGTACTTTATTGAGCGACCACCTCCCTGAGCTGCCTCTTTCTTGAGCGACCACCTCCCTGAGCTGCCTCTTTCTTGAGCGACCACCTCTTTGAGCTGCCTCTTTCTTGAGCGACCACATTCTTTAATTGTCACTTTCTTGAGCGACCACCTCCCTGAGCTGCCTTTTTCTTGAGCGACCACCTCCCTGAGCTGTACTTTCTTGAGCGACCACCTCTTTGATCTGCCTCTTTCTTGAGCGACCACCTCTTTGAGCTGCCTCTTTCTTGAGCGACCGCCTTCTTTAATTGTCACTTTCTTGAGCGACCGCCTTCTTTAATTGTCACTTTCTTGAGCGACCACCTCCCTGAGCTGTACTTCCTTGAGCGACCACCTCCCTGAGCTGCCTCTTTCTTGAGCGACCACCCTCCTAAGCTTAATATGTCTGAGCGACTACCCCTCTGAGCTTAATTTGTCTGAGCGACCACCTCTCTGAGCTGTACTTCCTTGAGCGACCACCTCCCTGAGCTGCCTCTTTCTTGAGCGACCACCCCCCTAAGCTTAATATGTCTGAGCGACTACCCCTCTGAGCTTAATTTGTCTGAGCGACCACCTCTCTGAGCTGTACTTCCTTGAGCGACCACCTCCCTGAGCTGCCTCTTTCTTGAGCGACCACCCCCCCCTGAGCTTAATATGTCTGAGCGACTACCCCTCTGAGCTTAATTTGTCTGAGCGACCACCTCTCTGAGCTGTACTTCCTTGAGCGACCACCTCCCTGAGCTGCCTCTTTCTTGAGCGACCACCCCCCCCCCCCCCCAAGCTTAATTTGTCTGAACGACCACCTCCCTGAGCTGTACTTTCCTGAACAACCACCTCTCTGAGCTGTACTTTCTTGAACGTCCACCTCTCTGAGCTTTACTTTCTTGAACGACCACTCTCCTGAGCTTAATTTGTCTGAACGACCACCCCCCTGAGCTGTACTTTCCTGAACGGCCACTTCCCTGAACTGCCTCTTTCTTAAGCGACAACCTTCCTTAGTGATCACTTTCCGGAGCGATTCCTTAAAAAAAAATTGAAAATCACATTCAAACTAATCTAGCCAACCTCTAAAAAGAGACAATTATTAAGAGAGCATTCTATTTTAAGCGGTCGTTCGTAGGAGGTTGCACCACATCACAGAGGTATAAAGGTTAAAGAGAGCGACGGTGGCGACACCAGTGGGGTGGGTCAGCCTGACAAAAAGAAAGCTAATGATCACATAAAGTGATAGATTGCAGTCGAGACAAAAAGTCCGAGATAAGTCCGTCATCACTGCCGAACTGGCTTAGCTCGGAACTTTTTACGTCCGGACTTGGCGACCGGAGATCCCCACTTTTTACAAAGTTGTCTCCATTTTATAAAGCAAAGAGGCTGGGTGTCTAGAGAATTGAATTTCTATCGAGAGAATTTATCCCTAGCCCTATAAGTTGTTGTTTATTTTGGATTCCCCAAATGGAAATATCCAGTTCGTCTTATAGATTTAAAACCATCATCAATCATGATGTTCATGAAATTCAAACATATCAACATTAAATATGTTAAGATTTTTAAATTATTGTTGAGAGCTACCAATTAAGAAATATTTCTTCGGGGGGTCGGTGGAAGGGGGGTTAAGCCGTTTGGTTTTCGACCATTACGACCCGGGTTCGATTCCCGCATTGGACACCTTTTTCTGTTTAAAAAAAATGCTCCAATGGCCCCCGATTCTTGCAAAAGTCCAACCCCACCAACGAGTGCAAGTAACAAAACGGGGCTCTGGCACATTTATAAGTGCAAAGTCGAACTGCCTTTCACATGTGTAGACATGTGGTGCGCTTACAGTAAAAAGCTGTCGCTAACTACCCACCATGATTATTTAAAAAAAAATGAAATTCAAAAACTTATCACATTATATGAAAAAATAGTACAAATCTAACATTGTACTGGGATAAGGTGTATAAATTAAGAAAAAGGCATCTCCTTATCGTGCAACTGAAAGTTGCTGATGGCTTGCGCCATCTATCGGAATAAATATCAACTATTCTCGTTGATTTTTAATTATTCCAGAATTGGCCAAATACTTTCTTGATTAATCAAGAATGGGTATTTGGCCAATTCTGGAATAATTAAAAATCAACGAGACTAGTTGATATTTATTCCGATAGATGGCGCAAGCCATCAGCAACTTTCAGTTGCACGATAAGGAGATGCCTTTTTCTTAATCACATTATATATGTTTAAGACTTTTAAATTATTGTTAAAAGTTACAATTAAGGAATATTTCTACGATGAAATACTATTGTGATTTGTATAGTGTTTTAGTATAGTCTATGTTGACATTTCTGCCTATATAGCGCGTCCTTGTTAGATTGTTGTGTTGGCTAGCTGTTATTGGATAGTTCAGGCCGCTGATAGGCGTGAGCTGCTGATGTACATAAGTTATCTATCGTAAAGGTAGAGGCTGCCTGGCCGGCATTCATATTTCTTGAAAATAAAGATACTTCGGCCAGTAAATCTTCTTATTACATCGATGTTTCGATTAAAATCTTAACGCCTTGCCAAATGTTTTAATTTTTGTTTGCTCATGACGAAGACAAAATATTTTTGTTGAAACGTAGAGGTAATAAAAAGATTTACTGGCTGAAGTATCATTATTTTCATGAAAAAAATTATTTAGTTCAGTTTCTTCAATTTCTTGTCCTTATTTATTGTTTATAAATACCTCTTGGTAATAAAGGACCTTCATAACTATCAGAGTTCTTTCAGAGTTTATATATGATAAACCGCAATCCCAATAAGCTACAATTCTACTTCTAAAAAACTCAGAGAAACGTGTTGGTAATCATCCCACATTCTCACATGAAGCATACCGTCAACTTGTACAACGAAGCAATCTTTCAAATACAATTCCAATATGCCAAACTGTTGCTCTACAATTTCTTCTTTTTAACACATTATAGGCGTCGATACTGGCGTATAATTTGCATAAACGCAATCAAAATCTAATTATTTGCATATTATAGAATCATATTTCTATCGTATAAATTTCACGTCTGTAGCGTACTGTGTGTTCTTAATGCATCACCTTTAATGGTAAGTACTATATATTGGTATATGGAAGATTTCATTTAGAATAGTAATTTACACAGAACTTAAAAAATTCTATAAATCTCTATTCTACAGTATATATTTTGTCGTAAAGATAGAGGCTGCCTGGCCGGCATTCATATTTATATGAAAAATAGACACTTCGGCCAGTTAGAGAACAATTTTTAACGCCTTGCCAAATGTTTTATTTACTTCTCCTGATGAAGACAAAATATTTTTGTCGAAACGTTGAGAAAATAAAAAATTTCAAATGTGGCCGAAGTGTCTATTTTTCATATAAATATATATTTTGTGTTTAACATTTCTTCAAACTGAAATGAGAAGGCCTTTGTTGATACTTAAAATGATATTGAAAATTATTGATATTATATAAGACATTTCTCTACAATTCAATAACTAGTGCTAAAGATATTGCAGTAGATTTTATATACGCACGTTTATCTATATAGGCACATTCTTTTTATCTAAGAACTTTCTGTTGAAGATACGTCTTTGGAGTCTTTATAATCATTATCGGACATGAGACAATTTTCTGGCAGATATTGTATACATACAGTATTTGATACAGCCTTGTAAGCACTGCCTGGAAGAGCCATATGAGATGAACAGCCATATTCTTGCTTTTTTGTATAACAAAGACGTTTCTTCTTTTTGAGTCTAACATTCTTCCTACACTACATCACTGTCTCCTCTCCCAGACTTTCTGACAGTTCATAAATATCTGAAGAAATCTTTCTACTCAGCAATCTCCTCGGCCCATCAATAGAGCTTTATTTTTCTAGACAGAATATAAACTCAGACGATGGAGGAGAGATGGGGATACTGCGATAAGAACAAACAGAACCACCCCTGGTACACCCCCATTCCTAACGAATCTTCCTTCCATACCATTACTAGAAAAGAACAAACGGCGATTTCAACATTACAATCAGGACATCTTAGAATGCTCAAATTTAATGGAAAAATCAAAACATTCCCGATTCCCAGCCTGCCAGTCCTGAACATCTATTGAATTGTATCAATTCTTCAGAAAAAAAAACCCTCTGGGAAAACCCCAGGACTACAATAGAAAATCTGAGACAATGTGACCTAATGGAGATCGTTTAAATGTCTTGAGGAATAAGCAACAACAGAACAAACATTGTGTATTGTAATCTTCAACCTATAACTTGACTATTGTAACGACCGATTTTGTGGAAAACGGAACTGACGCAGTCCATTAACGAGGCAGTTCCTACATCACGGACCACTGAGGCACACGTGGAGGACAAATTGTCCAAGGTTGCCAACTGCAGGAGACAATACGCAGAGGACGCGTCAGGAGTTAGTCACAGCTTCCTCACTCGCTGTCCGCGCGTGACTGACCCTAATGGATGGCCACAGCCTCGACAATGGCACCAGCTGTGGCCCCAGATTTATTCCGACATGTGCATAATCAGCTTGGTCAGAGGCTTTATGATCTCCATCCTCGTTTTTTTTTTTTTTCTTTTCTGAAAGATAAAAAGAGGAGAAGTGAAGTGTGTTGGAATAAATGGTTTCCTTTTGGGAGTGGGGCTGGAATTTTTAACGATGCTTGGCGAATACATCGATTTTTATTCTTCTTCCGGACTTCTCAAATATGCAAACACATTGGAGGGAGATACGATCCATCCTCTAGATACCAACATACATACTTTTGTCAAAATTCGAAACTATTTTAAACGCGTAAGATTCTTTTTGAAATTAAACAATTTCTACTGCCCTTACTGTAATGAAAAAATTAATAGGAGAGCCTGGCTCATCAGTGGTGAACCCTCCCAGCGGTTTCGCCAGTTTAATCTACCATACCGCTGTTATATTGCATTTTTGTAACTTCCTTTTATAGTGATACTGATGCTAGACTTGTTTAATTTCAAAAATAATCTTACGCGTTTAAAATATTTTCGAATTTTGATAACAGATGGAGCGGTAGTTCATCATACATACTTTTGTACTCTTTTTAAATACACATAGTACAGATAATGATAATGAAGGGGTAGATAACTTTTACTATTAGTACACTACATGTCTCCACAAGTGGAATAATGTTCAATTTTGAACTCACATTGTTTCTTGTTGGAAGGTTTTCTTGGTTACTTGAATACACTGATGGGCAGGACTTGTGAATTAGAGCCTATTTAATATTTTCTTTTTAAAAATGAAATTTCAAAAAAATCGAAGAGATTGAAATAAGAAATTTAACCTTAAGAACAGATTTTGACAATTTCGCAAAATCAGAATATGGCCTTCTCTCATCCTTCCAGGGGAGGCTTCGATTCATGGGAACCTTACGTCATGAAATTGGCCAAATCTGACAAAAAGACGTTTGAGCTGACTAATTCTAGCTATACTCTTTTTCACATATGCAAATGGAATGCTTACATCTCATTATAGAAAATAACTCTTTATATTTTAACACATTTCTCCGTTTTCACAGCTCCAAATATCAATGCGTTACTTTTAGAAGGCCATCTAGTTTTCCTATCAACAACAACATCTTTATTAGGACATTTCCGTCCTGTAAGAACTCGCCATACATCATTTTCATGGAGAAAAGGAAAAAAGAAAGAAACATAAACAAAGGAGAGAAGGGAAAATGAAAAGGAAATCAAAGTATTCAACATAACACTATACAAATTAACTCTGGAAGGAAATTTTTCTGTAATTTTAGTTCTTAGAGATTACCTTGTTCTCTAACGCTTTATGAAAGTTAAACAATTCTATCGCTATATATTTTTACTCGGACATTATTCTGATTAGCTGAATTGGGTTCACGTAGACTTGGATAATGTTCTTTGAGATCTTATTCCCCGTTCCTCGTTAACAATAGTGTATTCAGAGATGTAGTGGGTCATTTCTTCTATGCTTTCAGATTTGCAGAATTTACAAATTACATCTTCCTTTTGAATGTGACTTTCTCTTAGTAGAGACGAAGTGATTCTTGTTTGAGTAATGTAACTTTTTTTATGTCTAATGATAGGTTCCAGGATAAAAATTGTTCAGGTATTAAATACTTATATAATAATTTATAATTACAATATAATCGTGTATGATCCATTTTTGCTAAGTCCTGCTGAATTAATTGTTCATTTTTGTACGAAAAATCCCTGGTAATTCGTTTTGAATGGTCTCATAGTCGATAGCATTGTTTATCCAGGCAAGGCCGCAGTGTTGGTAAATTGCTAAAATAGTCCTGTAGAGTCCAATAGGTTTTCCTGTATTTATGGATATTTCTCTTAACCTATTCCAGCATATCTTGGGAAACCTATGATTACTCATTCTTTGTAATCTTAAAAGGTATTTCATGGTTAATTTAGTGGCGTTTAGTGTAAGTGATATTCTACCCGTTTCCAGTCTAACAATGAAGCCAGGGGTATATCTTGGTAAATTAAGAAGACGTGTAATAAAACATTTTTGTAATTGGTCTATAATATTTGCATTGTCAGCTGCCCAAATCGGCGCAGCATACATTAATATTGATTTAATTATCGCATCAAATAATTTGAATGCGATATTTAGTGAATTGATTCTTTGCTTCTTTATCATTTCGATAATTTCAATCATTGCAGTATTAGCTTTCGATGATTTATAATATATTGCTGCGCATTTAGTGTTGTTTGTGCTGGTAAATGGGAATCCTAAATATATCATTCTCGATGTGACAGTCAATGGATTATTGCCATAGTACCAGATTTCGTTTCTAGAAAGTCTTCCCCCATTTCGGAATACCATTATTTTCGACTTAATCTGATTCAGAACCAGTAGGTTATCATCCAGATAGGACTTTAGTAGATTGATCTTGCTCTGCAAATTAATTTTCGATTCTCCTATAATTACTATATCATCCGCATACATGAGACAGTGAAGGTATCCGTAATCTGGTAGATAAAATCCCGGGAGTAAAGACGTATTGTAGAGATCTGCTAAATCGGCGGTGTATAGTATAAATAACAAGGGGGAAAGGGGGTCACCTTGCTGTACACCTGGGTTAATTTTTAAATAATTTGAGTATTGACCTTGTCATCTAATTGAAAATGTTGCCTCTTCATAATAGATTTTTAATATTGTTAAATATTTAGGACTTAATCCCATTTTCAGTAATTTTTTCCATAGTAGAGAGCGAGAGATCGTATCAAATGCTTTGGTCAAATCAACGAAAAAAGCATATAGTTTGCCCCGTTTTCCTATCATTAGATGATAACACAACGATAGAAAGACTTTCATGTATGGACCATTACTATAACAGATATACAAATGCTTCAAACTGTGTGTCAAATGTGTATTATTCCTATGAGTTTCTTAGCTTAAATTTGTATATACTGATAGGCAAAATTAAGTAACAAAATAGTTATTTTTAATTTAATAAAATTATAGATAAAAATTATTCTTTCTTCCAAATAATTGTTCAATCAATTTTCATATAATGATTTGCATAAAACCCAATCCTAACCGTTTCATAATATGCGGAGGGTTCGTCAGTTGTTGAAATCAGGTAATTAGATCGTTTTGCACTTTCGTATTCATATATTTACATATGTGGAAAAGAAAAAAAAAAAAAAAGAAAAAGAAACAATTCAGGGTCTGATGTTAAAAAGAAGGCATATCCTGACCACTCACACGAATATTTTAGATGTCACTGCGCCATCTAGTGGAACAAATGTCAACTAAATTTTGATAGAGGTTTAAAAATAAATTAATTTAGATCTAAAAAACACATGTGCTCCTGGTCAGGATATGCCTTCTTTATTTTTATCATCAACACCTGAGCTTTTTATTATTTTTCACATAGAGAGGTTTTTAAAATAATTATTTGTTTCATAATTCCCGTTCTTCTTAATGACGTTCTGCCATAAAAAATACTCTTATGGTCCGAATATGCCTTTTATTTCTAATATATATTTACGCATATTGTAACGTTTTTTGTTAAATGTTAAAATATGTTTTTATATTGTTGTTGACTTTGCTTAGAATTTTTAATGAAACTGATTCCGAAAATTATTAATTAAACATTATATTTATTGATTTACAAGAGAGAGAACAAAATATAAAAGGGAAACTAATATTAAACAAAGGAACTTTTTTTTCGGTTAGCGCCTATTTACCTGTGAGCTTACACAGACTCTGTGGTAACAATTATTTAATATATATACAACAATGATCAATTTATGTTTGTTGTTGTATTATAATAATGAAGATGCAAATTGATTGTTGTTTATTATCGTTTGTTTAAAAAAAATACATTGTATATGATGATGATAACAAATGACTTTTTAATTTAATATACAAATATCAGTGATAAAAATAAATAATTAATTATAAAATTCACAAACGTGACAATATATTTATTTATTTTTTAAATAAAAAAGGCATATCCTGACCCGTCACATGAGCCTTTTAAATGACAGAGTGCATTTTAGTGGAGCAAAAATAAACTAAACGTTGATTTAGGCTTGTTCCATAATATTTGGCCTGCATATTTTCTTGATATATTCGTGGTTGGCTTTTTTAATTTATTCATCAAGAACATTGATTGGTAAAATTGAAGAATTGATATATATACCAAATTCATAACCTCAGTTCAAAGACACACATTAAATACATTATATTGTTATGTCGTACCCAGACGCTATTCGTGTACTTTGTCTATTCAGGATGCCACAAAGATACACATGTGAGTTCGAAGGAATTGCAGCTAAAGTTAGCGCTTTATTGTATCTCACTTAACAGAAGGATTACAACAGTGGGACTTGCCTTCAACCTCCCCGTCAGAAGAATCCTTGGCGCCGTGGATGTCGCTCCTTGTTAAACGTCCCGCTCCACACTATAAACGTCCAGCCTGGATACACCGGCTTGTAAAGTTTTCAACTAGCAATAATCGCGCCTCGGAAGATCCTCATGGGCTACGATATCGCCTCTGCGCAAAGCTGAGGTCGCTCCGATTTCAGGCTCTCCTAGCACCGCGTTGTAGGATCATCCACACGCCCGAAGGCAGGTCGCCACGTCTTCTCCTTGCCGCAGATGTCACCAGACTCTGTCCTCCCCCACACAGGAATGCTGTTTTTTAGCGCCTGCCACATAGCAGCTGGGGCCGCTAGAGTCCACCCCTCTTTCCCCAACTTTACTCTGGTATCTTGGCCTTGTCATCTATGTTACAATATAAATAAAATCTAATTATAAAACGACATTTGAAAATTATCCCGCATGAGTTTCATTTAAACGAAAATTCAAAATTTATTTCAAGGAGAAATAACGATTATTCCTAACCTTAGGGATGAGGTATGAAAGGATGAATTGTGAAGAGTAATGATAAACGAAAAAATAAAAGCGTCCAGGGATAGGAATCGAACCCACAGTGTTCCGCTTACCTGGCAGATGCCATGTCCACTAGGCTACCCTGGACATATTTTTCCGTTCGTTAATATTATATTGTATTATAAAAAATCTAATTAACTTTCCGTGCCACATGTAATAATTAGAAGAAACAATTAATGAAAAATAGTTCATTACCATCAGTTTCCTATTTAAAAGGACTGATTTCAATACATGTCAGTGGGTAGAAAGTTTCAAGAACCAACTTCTCATGTAAAAGATGGGCGGTCGTTCTCTTTCGTCGAAATATCGAAAACCTTTGATAAAATCTTCTATAGCCAGGATACACTCTTCATAATTAATCAATTTATTATTGTTTTTGAATACTATTCATATTTTGATATATAAATTGAAGATTGAGCAATCCATAATTAAAATTTTATTAAGAAAATATACATATATTGGATTTATAAATATTTTTATTATTCCGATATTTCGAGGGGCAACTCGCCTCTCTTTATCGAGGATGTTTCTCACTAAAACACGTGAGAACGCGTGTATCGCTCTCGTTCTACAAGATCAAAGAAATATTGCAGTTAAATATCGAAATATTGCTGCTACCCCGAAACTACTCCTCCAAATGCTTCGAAACATCAAGCATGGATCTACCTCCACAACAATCTTGACCGGCCATGGCTACATTCAGGCAGACCTTGCAACGGTATCGAAAGAAGACCCAACTTGCCCCCACTGCCAAGATGAAGACCAAACCGTAGACCACCTCCTCTTCACTTGCCCAACCTTCCAATATCAAAGATTCCAGACAGCCACTCTCCTAGGTATCACCAACATATGTCCAGCATCCCTAGAAAATCTCCCAAGAAAGAAATCTGCCTGGCGACACCTCATTAATTGGACTTCCACTGGCATTGTATATAAATCCAAGAAGACTTAGGTCAGAAGGACATCCCGGGTAGTTGGCGACTTCTGTACGCTCCAGGAACCTGGGTTACTTAAATAAATAAATATAATTGGAATAATAAAAATATTTATAAATCAAATATATGCATATTTTCTAAATATATATATATATAACATATAATATTTTAAACCCTTGAAATTGTTTTTATAGAATACATAGAAATTCATGATGTATATGATAAATCCAGAATATTTTCGAAATGTATTTATCTTTATTATATCTGGAGGGGGGGGGGGGGTATATTACAAATATTTAGAACATTATTTGGGAGTTGGTGGAAAAATGGTCTAAACTATTGGTTTTCGATCGCTACGACCCGGGTTCGATTCCCGAATTGGGCACTTTTTCTTATTTTCAAAATATGCTCCAATGGCTCCCGATTCTTGCGAAAGTCCAACACCGCCAGCGAGTGCAAGTAACCAAACGTGGCTCTGATGACACATTGTAAGTGCAAAGTCTAACTGCTTTTCACATGTGCGGACATATGGTGAACTTACAGTAAAAGGAGCCGCCTACTTCTACCCACCATGATTATCATGGCCTGTACCACGTGTACTAGGGATAAGCAAATAAAAAAGAACATTATTTGAAAGATGTTGGTCTAAAATTGGAAATAAAATTTCTAATCTTCCTTTTTGAACTTAACAACTCAATACCATTAGGCCATGTTGAAAGCGAACGTCAACCGAATCAAAATGTATTTCAGGACATACCTTTTTTTAGAAATCGTTTTTTTGTATTTATCTTCTTTCGAAAAATTATAAAAAAAAATTATGAAGTTTTCACAGCATATGTATTTTAAAATATGAATGTTGCTACATCTTAAATAATGTTGAACAACACAAACGTTGTAATTTCATGAAGGATGCTAGTTGCTATTAGATTATTTATTTTTTTGCGGGAATAAACTTTGAAAGTAGAAAATGAAAATAATGATAACTCACATGTCAAATTATATTGACAAATATTTGAACTTTTTTAAAAATCTTATCTCAGGTTTTAGTGGGAAGGATTTTGTTTTCGTTTAATGGTGAACCAATCTCTCCCGCCTTCTTATTGGACGAATGTGGCCATGTTTGTATATAAGGGGGCTATGGTATTGCGAGTGAGGAGTGTGGTGGATTATCGTGTGGAGACGCTTAAAGTGTTCTCTGCGTGCTTTATCCGTGTCTGGTGATCTCCTCGCATACCTGTGTGACCCCGATCCGATCCCTACCAACGCTACAATAAAGGATAAGTACTGTTTTGTTTTTATATAGCAAATCGTGAGTTTTTTTTTTACTTTTTATTTTTTTCTGTTGTACGCGTTGTACGCTATTCTCTGTGTTAGTTACCCTTACTGTAGGCCCTAGTTTATTGAATTTTTGTGTGTTAACCCGTAATAGTAATTTTTGTCACACAGACCTATCTTGTCAAAGTTTCAACAGGATTTGTAAAGTGCTGTAAAAACACGAGACAAATTATATATCTATTCACAGGTTTAGCGTATTTACGTAAGTTTGGCCTTGAATACTCATTTTTTGATTTCTCAGGAAGCCTCTGGGACCAAAACATTTTTGGTTGTAGAGGTACAGTCTGCACCACGCTGACGAGGGCCAACAGCTTGAAACGCGCTCGTGATTGGCTTTTTTTAATCAAGAAAATATGTTGGCTAAATATCAAGGAACAGGCTAAATCAACGTTTAGTTGAATTCTGTTCCACTAGATGGCGCTCTACTAATATAAAAGGTTCATGTGAACGTCGTCAGGATATGCTTTTTTTTATATCAATACCAACACCTGGACTTTTTTATTATTTTATATTTTACAATTGAGTCACCTGATACGAATAAACATTCCAATACCTTTTGTCAAATGATCATTCAGAGTGTTTTTTATTCAATTAAAATTGAATCTCTGAAAAAAGACAAGGTTTTTGTCGTCATTGACTCTTACAATAGGCTCTAGCTTAACAGAAATCCGCGATATAATATTGTGGCGAAGAAATAATGTATTATTTAATAAGAATATTTGGAAACAGATTTATTATCTGTAAAATCATCATTTAGTTGCCTAGCTTGCTTGCCCGATATTCTCTAGCTGTAGATAGTTTGGTTAATTTGTTAATAATTGTCAACTAGTCGTGCTGACGTTATCAATCCACATCTCCAGATATACAAAGACTTGATTTCTACGCTACAATATTTTGAATTATAAAGCTATTGCGACGCATTATTAAACGTTTTCTCGTTAAAAGAGGATCCGATTAAGACATGTTTTACTTTCTTTTATTTTAGAATAAAATTACAGGTAAAGTGCTATATGTTATTGTAATATTATATTGTTTAATCACACAAGAAATTAACTCCCAATTACTCCGTTTCACTGTGGAAAAGAATGTGAAAAAAATCGTCATCAATTCATAAAGTGAACCCATCACGGATTTCAGCACAGAAACTGTAAGAATGTCTCGTTCCATGAACTGAGTAGAGAATGTAAGTTATGTGAGAATGGTCTGCTACCTTGAGACATGTCTTCTTCTGTCTGACCGGTAATATCTCAACAATTTATCAACTAGGAAAATTGGAACATTGAGTTCTCTCAATTATGTTCCTTTTAAACTGAAGTTCTTGCGATTTCTTTTTACACACACACACAAAGCCTTTATTAGGGACTTGCCCCATACAGATTCTCCCAATTGGGTAAGGTAATAATCTTGTGTTATTTACATAGGTAGTGATTTAGAAATTGAACTGGCTTTACTCTTCGTCTCAAAATCATTCACTTGTTGACTGGTCCTTACATAATGATGATCTCAAAAATTTTATAGTAAGCTATTGCATTAGATTTGTTTTCTGGTATTTTGGAAAGCAATACGTAGGGTGAAGTGTTGGTACATTTAATTTGTTGATATAGGGCCTTCCTCTCTGCATTATGGACTTTACAATTAAGCAGGTAATGGGAGAGTTCTTCAGTAATTACATTGTGTACATATTAGGTTTTTGTCCTCAAATGTCAGAACGTGTTTTTTTTTTGTGATTTCTTTTCAGAAAATAAAGTAAATATAGCGTCGATACACTGAAACATTGAAATTTTGAAGCTACTCATATCAGTAGCGAGAAAACAAAGGTCGAATCAGGATGTCTTCTTTTCCAAGTTCAATCAGCCAACTTCAAATGAAGCTCTGGGGGTAAAAGATAAATGAAAACTTCATTTTCTGCAGTCGCCAGCAACCCCGCGTGGCGTGTAAGACCACATCGCGTGAGGTACTGGAGATCACGAAGGAAGAGCTGCACCGAACTCCAATATTGATTGAGGATATAAATTAAGGATGAGAGAAATTACCTTCTTTAATTATGATTAACATAATTATGATTATCATACTACCTTTTCCAATATAATATACCTTATAGATAAAGATAAATAATAAACCTTCTTTTTGATGCCTAGGATAACTATACGTTTATGGCTAAAAGTGCTGGAACAGTTGATGGGACAATGTCAATCCGCATAATAAACAGCTGGTATCTAGAATCCGCATAATAAGCAGCTGGTATCTAGAATAAGATGAGATAAGTAAAAAATATATATGAATATTATATTTGTGAATTATCAAAACAAGATATCTATTATCTGGCATGTTTTCACAAACTCTAATGTCTTTCTTAAGATAAGCAATATCATTGGAGCTAGATGACATAAATAAGTTTGTATATAAAATATACGTACCTGGATCTGTAAATGAAAATTTGCACGCCCTTTCTATATATAAACTTATTTAATAGATGTTGACTCATAATGATATAAATAACGTTGTGACACTTGACCCTCATCTTAAACCCAGTCTGTGCTACCTAGGCCACTTATACTTCACAGAAATACTAAGTGTTTTATTCTGTTATTTTCGAAAATAAATATTTAGGTGAATACTCTATTCAGCAGGATGAAATTCAACATGTTTCTTCAACCTATATGATATTTTATATGATATAGTGCTATTTACCTTGAATAGCTAAATCGCTGCTAAATAAAGTGCTAAATCGTTTGTTCTAATCACGATAAAGCATATTTTCAATATCTTATACATATTTACGTTAAAAGATATTTAAGTGTAATGAAAAATTTTTGAGTTAGTATAACTATGTCACGATCACAATTATTCATTGGACGTTTGCCAACAAATGTTCGTGAAAGAGATGTTGGGCAAGTATTTGAGAAATATGGACGACTACTATGATGCGATCACCCCGGTGTCGTACAAGAAGCTATTCTCGAAGCCGCTCTCGCACCCGCTCTGGCAGCCGTGATGTAAAGCGTAGAAGTAGAGTTCGCGGGGGAAAAAGTCGAAGCCGGTCTTTGACTAAATCTGTGACGCCACGATCCAAGTCGCCATCACCAAGGCGTACTAAGTCTGGCAAGACTAGAAACCCTTCTAGAAGCAAGTCTAGAAGCCGTAGCTATGAAAACTCGAGAAATAAGCCGTACTCCATCTCCATATGAGAAAAACCAAATGGGCTACACTGAACAAAATGGCGAAAATGATGTCAAAAGAGAAATGAACAAAGGTCCCAGCCGGGATCGAGAAAGCATTGATAGATCGGATCATGATAGGAGTCACAGCCGAAGTGGATCACCTGCACGCGTTAAATCCCCATAAATCAATATGGTGTGTTGTGCAACTTTACCTTGAATACATGTTCGCCAGATGCCGTCGAATATATGAGTGGTCTGAGATATCTGATGGTCTAATCAGCCTCATACCACTCCAGCACACTGACTACAATCAATGATATTTAGAATATCAAATAGCATATAAATGATAATAGAGTTTGATAATATCAATTCTTTCTTTAATATCGAGGGATGACATTTTCTGAATTAAACTTGGATGGAACCTGAACACACACATATGTTAATTAGACAAATATTATAAATAAATTATTAGTTAACAATTTTAGATGGTATCAGGACTTACGGATCACCCAGTAAATATTGACAATTGAAATCGTTGTTCTGTTAATTTCCGACTGAACGCTTACTTCAGGTAGAGAGCCATTGCTTCACGACGACTCTACCAAAGTCCCCCATATACTAAGAAGGAAATATATTTAAAGAAGGGAAGGCAGAAGTGAAAAAAAAAGGAAAGTTTTCCGCCTAGATGTTCAATAAAACATCAAATTTGGCGGATGGAGGTGAATGTATTAAAAAACATCGATATTCTCACCCTGGTGACGAGACTATGTTTAATTCGACGGTGCCAGATTTGAAGTTCTGATGTTTTATTCAGTGATGGGATTGTTCCTTGCCAGACATTCCTGGAGGTATCACTTGATGACATTCTTTTCTGGAGATGGCTCTCTTGATGGCCATGTTGACATCTTCATAAATCTTTTGTAATATTCTATTTTCACTTATCAGCTTATTAATATATATTTGACACACTTTTAGGAATCTCTCTTCATGATAAAGATATTTCGTATTCTGAGATATATTGAAGCTACTTTATTATAATTTTATATATGAGTATTTGAAACTATTATAGACGCGTATGATCCTTTCAAAAATTAAACAATTTTCTACTTTTTTACTGCAATGAAAGATTAATGGGAAGGCCTTTGGAATGGGAATTTCAGATGAAATATTGACATAAGCTTTGAGGATAGTAGAAACTACATACAATTATAAATATATAAAATGTTTCCAGTAATCGCTCCTCTGCAAACATCAAATTGAGTCTTTTATTAGAACATTTATTAATTTAATCCCATTAAATTTTCATTGCAGTAAGGGAAGTAGAAAATTGTTTAATTTTAACCCATTTTAGGTGCCGGCCATTTTCAAGGTCATTCCTGATTATTGTTAGCCTTCAAAAGACATCAAACTATTATTTATATTATTATAATCATTTTAAATAAACGCTTTTATGATTCATACAAACATATGAAACACAAAGCAACATAATATACGCTTTAAAATACAATTAATTAATTTTCATTAGATTTTTTAAGGAGAAAAGGAGCATTAAGTCACATCAAACCGATACATCGTCTTGCCTGGTGCTTAAAGGGTTGAAAATAATCATACGCGTCTATAATAGTTACGAATTCTCATAACAGATGACACGCTAATGTATCATATTATAAGGTTATATATATATATGTGAGATTCAGTATGATATTGAATGAATAAAGAGAGAGATTGAGATTAGAAATACTTTTATCATATACCGTTCATATAATGTTATGAAAAGACTTAAAAGCACGAATGCTTCTTTTATACATAATGCAAACCTCTACTGTCCTTATTGCGACGAAATAAATATATTACGAGGGCTTGGCTTATCAGTGGTGAACCCTCCCAGCGGCTTCGCCAATTTAATCCACTAGACCGCTTCTCAGAGCTCTAATACTGTATTGGACGGTTCAGCTTATATACGCAGCACTGAAGGGTGGGATCTCAGAAATGGTTTTCAAGAAAACTATGGACATAAGCTTATAGGACAGTAGAATTACATTCATCGCAGTATGGACAGTAGAGGTTTGTATTGTGTATAAAAGAAACATTCGTGCTTTTAAGTCCTTTCATTATATATATATATGGATGGCGCGTTATTGCTTTGTGTTCATATAATGTTATATAAGAGGAAAATACAATTTACTTCTATAGCTATATTGATACTAAAAATAAAATTAAAATTATTGCCGAGAAGAAATTGATTTAAAAAATGTGAATAAACCTGCGGCGGATTCTCGTGAAAGATCTTGAGCCGGTTTCTTTTTACAATTTATCCTTTTAAATAATATTTAAAATTTATTGAGAAGGAATCGATTGGATAGGCAATAATATAAATCATCATACATTCTCTCCTCATCTCAGTCTTTAGAAGCAGGTATCAATTGCAAATTGAATTGTAATTGGACATACCACCTTTTCTTATTCCCTGATGTCTGTCGTATCATATTATAAAATGGATAACAAGGCCAAGATTCCAGAGTAAATTTAGGGGAAGATGAGTGGGGGAATGGCCATGTGTTGTTGGGGGGGAGCAGGGGCCAAAAAGAGAATTCCTTTGTGGAGGAGGACAGAGTCTGGTCACATCTGCGGGGAGGAGAAGACGTGGCGACTTGCCTCCAAGGAGTGTGACCGTTTGGATGATCCTGCAAGACGATGCCAAGAGATCCTGACATCGGAGCGACCTACAAGACGGTGTAGTCCAGGCTGGGCATGTGTGGAGCGAGACGTTTAACAAAAGTGACATCCAAGGATCCTTCTGAAGGGAGGTTGAAGGCAATTCCCACTGATTGTTCTCCTTCTGTTTAATGCCACATACAATAAAGCGATAACTTTAGCTGCATTCCTTCGAACTCACATGTGTATCTTCGTGGCATCCTGATTAGACAAAGATCACGAACAACGTCTGGGTACGACGTAACAAAATTTTCCAACTTTACAATTCAGTAGGTTAAGGTCATTTTTTACACTGACCTTAACACCAAAAGAAACCAAAACACTACACTGCTATAAAAAAAGAGAGTTAACGAAAAAATGATTACAATTACAAAAAGAATAATAATAACAAGACACGCCGCAACTTTTTTAATTCACTTTATTAAAGGAAGCTTCGGGGCAAGCCCTTCTTTAGCTAACTAAAACATATTAACGAAGAAATGGAAAGAGAGAAATTATATAGTACTTAAAAGATGAATTTATGTAAATACAGGACAAAATAATTTAAGAATTTACATAATTTTTAATAATCAAAGACATAATAATTTGAGAATTTACATAATTATTTTGCTATTACCTAGTACACGTGTTACATGCCATGATATTCATGGTGGGTAGTGATAGGCGACTACTCTAAGTGCACCACATGTCTACAAATGTGAAAAGCAGTTCGACTTTGTACTTAAAAATGTGCCAATGCCGTTTGGTTGCTTGTACTCGCTGGTGGGGTTGTACTTTTGCAAGATTCGGGGACCATTGGAACATTTTTTTTTAAATCGGAAAAAAAAGTGCTCAATGTGGGAATCAAACCCGGGTCGTAGCGGTCGAAAACTAACAATTTAGACCATCTTTCCACCGACCCCTATTTACATAATTAAATAAATTTTATAAATTAACTATTTCATACTTATTAAAGCTATTTTGCATATTTATTGTATATTGAGATAGTGATATGTGAATATAGAGAAAAACTATGATGTTTGATTTTTTAAATGTGTACGAGATATGAGTTCAATGATAGAGGACATTGCTGCTGCTGTGATGGAGATGCATGGAGACATCTGAGGCTCTTCATTGGACACGACAACAACAACAACATATTAGTTTGATGCAAATTATTATATGAAGATTAGTATAAGACATATAGAAAAAGTTTGTATTTGGACAAATTTTATTCTTTTTTTTTTTCAAATTTAATATATTTTTATTTTGTCTTTCAACTATAAGCTTTTAGTATAGGTTTAATCTTCTGACCATTTCTCTCAAATCCAGAAGACTTGATCAATTGACAACGGCACAGAACCTTTGGCTAATTAAAAATTCTTGTGTAAGGTTATGGATTATCAGCTCTCAGATATCAACATATATAGTCACGACCGTCATGGGTTCTGTCACGGATGCGCGCGCATCATCATTATGATCATTATCATTATCTAATGATAATAATAATAATTATTATTATTATATTATTATTATTATCCATCAACATATATAGTCACGACCGTCATGGGCCGGTTCTGTCACGGATGCGCGCGCACAGGGAGGTCACGTGCTCGCCGGCAGCAAACGGGCGCGCGCCGCCGGCATTGCGTCATAGATTATAAACACAAGGTAATAAGGCCAAATAAAAAAATAGTGTGTGATAAGGCACAGTTTGGATTATCTACTTATATAATTGCCTTATTCTCTCTGTGTGAAGTTCACTGTGTGAAGTTCACGGATAGATTTTGGTCAGAATGGATAAAATAAAAAAAGTGTCAAGGGATGGGAATCGAACCCACGACCTTCCGCTTACCGGGCAGATGCCATGACCACTAGGCTACCCTGGACATATTTTTCCGTTCACATTTTTATTTTTATATTTTCAAGACACACACAGTTTGGGGCGGGACGTTTCACAAGAGAGACATCCACGGCGCCAATTTATAATAGTAACGAATAGTATTTTAATTAAAACATTTTAAAAATATATACGCACTCGGGTAAAACCCGGGCGTTGCCCGGGCCATTCGTTATTATATAGTCACGACCGTCTTTCCTCATTCCTCATCGGCCGCCTCTGTCACGGATGCGCGCGCACAGGGAGGTCACGTGCTCGCCGGCAGCCAATGGGCGCCGGCATTACGTCATAGATTATAAACACAAGGTAATAAGGCCAAATAAAAAAATAGTGTATGATAAGGCACAATTTGGATTATAGATTATAAACACAAGGTAATAAGACCTAATCCAAATAAATAAATAGTGTGTGATAAGGCACAATTTGGATTATATTTAATACAGTTATCAGCGTCATGCACAATTCTGTCACGTTAAGTGTCAAGTTACGGTAAGTAGAAATTTAAAAATTAAAAAAAGATGCCGAAACCCGGGATCGAACCAGGGACCTTTAGATATTCAGTCTAACTGAGCTATTTCGGCTTATTTTATTTATTTCTATAGAAGCTTCTATCTTTATAATTATGTATATTTACAAAAAGTCAATTCGCTCGCGCCTCTAGCGGTGAAAATGAGGGGTAATTCCAGCTGACCTAATGTACATGTAAAGTTTGGAGCGGGACGTTTCACAAGAGTGACTTCCACGGCTCCAATTTATAATTGTAACAAATAGTATTTGAATAAAAACATTCAATCGGGTAAAACACGGGCGTTGCCCGGGTCATTCGGCTAGTTGAGAAATATACAAGAGATTCGTGGAATTTTCTGAATTACCCTATAGGTATTAAGCTGGTAAAGTGGCTAGGTCAATTCTATAGCTAAAATATAGATTTTTTCAAGCTTTTCCCGGAAGAAAATTGATCTTAAAAAAAATAATAAAAGACACCCCTTACGGCAAAAATAACGCGAAAACGTGAAAGTTTTCTTTTTGAAAAATAAAATAGAAGAGCTTGACACAAAGTTTGTAAACTTTTTAAGCCCTTCAATTCTCATCGTTGTTTATTTCAATGTTAGCTTTAATTTCTGTTATAGAACATCCTATAGTGAAACACACGATATTCTGTATTACGCATTTGAATACAATTCCAAGAGATATATGCTAAAATGTTGATATATTTTTAATTTTTCTTGTTTATCTATCTGAACATTTGAGTCAAAAGGCGATCCATCAATTAAAATTATATAAAAGGGTGTACCTGGATCTGTAAAGAAAAACAAATTCCCTCAAAATATTTCGAGAGATTGCTCCCTCTTTATCAATTTATTTCACTTTTTTACCGATCCAGGTACTCCCTTTTATATAATCTTATCTGAACATTGTTTCCATAATTGGAAACAACAAATTTTTAAACAAAATATTCAATAGCGCTCATAACAAAAGAAAATGAAATTTATAGATTACTGAATTTACAATAAATGCTAAAGCCCTTCTTAGAGAATATGTTCATCACACACACAGTTTTTTTATACATAATAAAAATAATTATAAAATAGCCGTTATTGTTAATATTCAAACTATCCACACCCTTATTTTAGAAGTAGGAATAGAATATACAGAATTCTGAATTTGAGTGCTGAATAATTCCGCTTAATTTCATAGATATCATAAACGTTATGTGTCGCTGAGTTTGTTGTTGACACACATTAAATATGTTATAATCCCTATATATATAAAAGTCAGTGTATGTATGTATGTCATAATATGTATATAATTGTATGCCCCCCGACCCACTATGCATGTACAATGTATGATTTTCAAAGATTTAATAAAGAATAAGGTAACTGGAGGAAAGAACGTAACAAAAAGACATATGAAGTAGATCTAGAAGAGAACATAATTATTAATAACGTCACAGTTAACCTTCTGACCCCGGAAACCCTGCGAGCTAAGTTTAAACCAATATTTCCGGACAAGACAGGACGTATCTGGTGACCAGAAGTTATAAAAGTTTGAGAGACGCCCAATTTCCGGAACAAGACCGGACGTATTTGATAACCACGGAAGTAAATAGAGTCGAACTAACACCCGATACTTCCTATCAGGCCGGGCATATCTTTCACCAAAGAAAGCCGCCGGTCCAATTAGGAAGGAATAACTAAATAGGTCAACCAATAGAAAAACGGGCAGGTTCCATCCTTCGACCAATGGGAAGGAAGATAACTTGTGGTGTTAAATCGAAAGACAAGAATTGTCAGGAGTGACTTGGCTTCCACCGAGTTCGGATCAGGAGTGCTTTGGCTCCCAAGGAGGTGACATCGGCTCTGGACCTCTCTCCCTCTGCTCATCCCGTAGCTAAGTACAATCACCGCCATGTGATCAGATAATTAACAATCAAAACTCGCTCCGCCTTCTCAAGCTTTCTTTCCTCCAAACCAGTTGCCTTTTATTTTTTTTCAAACCCCATCATGTGTCCTGATTATTCCTAACTGTGTGCTTCACTTGCCACTCAACGACTGCGCTTCAACCAATCCTCACCATTCAAATCGAACAACAAGAAATTCCGCAACGATATTGTCACAGAACGGTTAAGTCGACAGGATTCTACAACAGTGTAATACATCAAATATTGCAGTGTAATAACTTTGGATTATATTACAATAAAGTCGACAGGATTCTACAACAGTGTAATACATCAAATATTGCAGTGTAATAACTTTGGATTATATTACACAGAGTCGACAGGATTCTACAACAGTGTAATACATCAAATATTGCAGTGTAATAACTTTGGATTATATTACATGTATGTGGGTATCTATGTCGGCTATACACGTGCACAATACGTATCTAATCTGACTGAAATTTTAACAGTATATAGAGTAGAATCTGGAAAACTTATAGTGAAAATTTCAGGTCTTTATCCCGAATATTCTTCGAGTTATTTGCAAATTGCGTTGCAAATTTGCCTTTTCGCTCGCAAGCAGCTCCTCTAGCGGTGAAGATGGGAGATAATATCAGCTGACCTAATGTACATGTAAAACGTGTTTTGACAGGACATAGAGAAAATTTTGAAAAATATATTTATCGGATTTTTAGCCAATAAAAAATAAATTTGACAGGTTCTGGGCAAAAATAGTTGTTTTTTTAGTCAGAAAATGATTATGACAATATTGCTGTATCATGTTTGATTATCAGATGCAAAATTATATCGGGAAAAATTCCAAAAAGCTGAGCCCACGGGTGAAGCCAGTTCATTTTTAGTGTGCAGGAACAAAATTCTAACATAAAAACATTCATTCGAGCAGAAGACACAAAGCCAGATCATCTCTTTATAAATATATCGCTTCTCTGACACAAAGTTTGGAACTGGACGTTTTACAAGAGTGACATCCACGGCGTCAATTTATAATTGTAACGAATAGTATTTGAATAAAAACATTTAATCGGGTAAAACCTGGGCGTTGCCCGGGTCATTCGGCTAGTACCTTGATAAAGGTTGGCGTTTAGCCAACTGAAATATTGGTAAAAATAAATATTTTGATTCAATATATGTCTTTTCAATTAAAGATATCAAAACTTTGTTTGTTTTCCTTTATTATGTGACTGATTGTGAACTTAGTAATATCAATATATTCTTTTATTTCATAATTTTATAATTTCGGATAACGAGTATTTTTCCTCGGAAAGTATGAAAACGTAACCTTTTACAAAATCACTTATAACTTTAGGCCTTTCGGAAATTTGAAAATAGTTTTTTTAATGAAATATAAATCAATGTAAAATTCGAAAACAGATTATCCCTGAGGAAGAGTTAGGAGTACAATTTGTATTATAGATATAAACATATCAAGGTTAATTCTATACCTACTATTTAAGACCATGCTATGCTATTTTCTTATTCAGTACTTTTGTCTGAAGATGGTAACAACGCTGTTACCAAATGTCACTAGGGAAAATGCCAATAAGCCACAATAGCGTCGTAAATATAAATAAAAATGTTGAAAATTAGTTTATTTATTTATTTCAATTTAAAGCGCTATGTCCCCCTTGGGAAACTTGCGCTGTCATACATGAATGCCTTTTGTCTAAACATATTTTTTTTACAATAATTTTAGGCTGTAAAGAGAACAGTCATATGATATTAACAAGTAGAAAGAGAGAAAAAATGAGAAAAAGAACTGTGTACAAACGAAAGAAATTTCGATGCACTATATTAAACTGGCGAAACCGCTGGGAGGGTTCACCACTGATGAGCCAGGCCCTCCCATTAATTTTTCCATCGCAGTAAGGGCAGTAGAAATTGTTTTATTTTAAAAAGAATATTACGCGTCTAAAATAGTTGTAATTTGATAAAAGAAAGAGAAATGTCTGGCAATATCTACAATCAACAATATATAAATTATAACGTTCCCCAATAGTTATGGGTGTTTGTTGTTCGGTTGATGTTCTATCTTTTATTTCATTTTTAGAAGATGCTCGACCAATACTATTTGGGGTCGTTTATTGCGACAAAAAAATCCTTTTCTGTACTAATATCTAAAGAAGTCATTCGAAAAATTTTCAATATGTTTAAAAATAAGACTTACATTATCTAAGTAGGCCCAAACAGAAATTTTTACAATCTGATATATAATTATCAGTTTCTTAAACTTGGTTGATATAAACGGAATATCAATATACAAGACATTTATAAACAATAAATATTTTTTACCAAAATCTTTTTTTTTAAATAGTCGCTAATTAGATGAATGTATCATGACAACCTTCCACTGTAATTATGAAAATTAATCACTAACTTTAAAAATGCAATTTACCGTTAATTACACAGAAATCCATAAATTACAAACAACACGTGTTTCAAATTGTCAACAAATGAGTAAAGGGAGAGAGTTAAAATCATAATGAAAACAGTTTATAACACATTCACCAAAATTTTATGAAAACTTCAAAAACTTGAACTATCGTAAAAAATATCCAATTTCAATCAAGTTGATGAAAGACAGCTGCAGGTTTTATTGATCAACGAAATGCATTGATTAATAGCCTCAATATTGTTAAAGTTTACAATTGATTTTCACACTACTTTAAAAATCCTTCTATTTTATTAGTTTTTTTTTTTTCAGAAGACTTTAGACGATTGGGATTCGAGAAGAATGGAAGGAATCCAAGATTTATGTTCCAAATTAACTGCCTCATATTGTGATCCTCCCCACTTCTCCAAGAATGTTACTCTTTTTCTTCTGCTCTTTCGATAGATGACTGTTCCTAATAGGTCGTTGAAATTTATTTAAATTGCTTTCCTGACTGAAATTGGAAACACTTTCTCCCGTGATATTAACTAAATTGATAATTTAAAGTATAGTGTAACTAATTAAAATTGTTAATTAATTCATTAAATCTTTTTTTTTTCTGTTTGAATGTTTGAAGTTAGGTGTTTTTTTTTTTTGCTTATCCTAGTACACGTGGTACAGGCCATGATAATCATGGTGGGTAGTTAGCGACTGCTTTTACTGTAAGCGCACCACATGTCTACACATGTGAAAGCAGTTCGACTTTGCACTTACAAATGTGCCAGAGCCCCGTTTGGTTACTTGCACTCGCTGGTGGGGTTGGACTTTTGCAAGAATCGGGGGGCCATTGGAGCATTTTTTCTTTTTTTAAACAGAAAAAAGTGTCCAATGCGGGGATCGAACCCGAGTCGTAGTGGTCGTAAACCAAACGGTTTAACCAGCCTTCCACCGACCCCCCGAAGTTAGGTGTGAGGTAAAAGATATTTTAGAAAATGATTTATGTATGAATTTGACGTCTTTTAAAATAATGGAAACGGTTTACCTTGAATGCTATAAAGAAGAATGCCAAATATGAGAAATACACACAATAAAAACTTCCATAGTTAACAGATTAGCGACAATATTTATAAAATGTGAATTGACTTGATTATATTACAACCTCCAATGAACGACTACCTCCGAGAGAGATCGGGTATTTCAACAACAACCACAAAACCTTTATTATTTTTATCTCCATAACATAAAGAGACCTGGTCCAAGAGTTCAATAAGTGAAAAATCAAACAAGATTAAAAGTTTTTGATCAATTAAATGTTCATTTGTTGCTTCTCTGATGTATGCCGAGGTACTAAAGTATACACACGCATAAACAAAATTTAAAAACATCCAAAACGAACCTATTAGTTTTCCTAAAAACCTTGTTCAAAAACAACGCCGGCTGGAAAAAGTCGTAACAATACCATTAAGAAATTGTTTAAGAGGATGGTTAAATCTGTGAGACTACTGCATGTACGTGTGACAAATAACTCAACCTGCTCCACTAGATGACACTGCAAGTAGGAGATATCCAATTGGGATCAAGAACACCATATACATACCTATTAAAACCTAATATACTCCAATAATTATATGCATATTATTTTTTAAGTTGAAATCTAAACGCTAACTATATTCAATTTTTATAAAGTTTGATAAAGAAATACTTTATTAAATATTTGATAGATTAAATGGGGCATTTACAGTACTTCTTAAACAAATTCTCAGAAATTATATCTAAAACTCTCTACTTCCCAAAATCCAGTTATACAAGAATTGTTCCAATTTGATGGAGACCTCAATCCAAGACATAAAAGACCTGGACTTCACTCTACCTGAACTGTGACCTTCCAGTCAGTTCTGAAGGCCATTTTTTAGAAATTCTTGATGCCTAACATCCACGACAAAGTGGCTCGTGAGCTTTATGCTCGAATGGTACACTGTAAATTTGAGAGGAAATAAATATATAAATACTTTATTATATATAACATTAATGGAAGTTAAATTTATAAATTCAATTGCCCTCTATCGATAAAATGTGTAACAAATAAATTTACTGGCAATGTGTTTCTTTTCCACAATGGCATCAATAATTATATCTACAGACCTTACTGCAATGATATAAGTTATTGAATGAGAGGGTTTGGCTCGTTAGTAATGAATCCTCTCAGCGGTTTCGCCAAATTAATCTCTAGACCGCTCTACTATTGTATTGGATTGGGATAAACCCTGCATTTTCTATGGAAGGCAGCTTAGATGTGTTTGGTGAACCTATGAACATAAGCTTATAGATCTGGAGAGGTACATACATATATCTTCAAGGTATTACATCGAGCAAAGCTCTTCCGCAAATATGGTTTCATAACAAATATATATAAAGTAAATTAAATATATAAATTAATTTGCCATCTATCAATATATTTGTAACAAATAAATTTCTGTAGAGATAATATTTGATGCTATTGTTGAAAGGAAATGGCTGCACATGGCGTCTGTTCCTCATGTCAGAGGGGCCATTTCTTTTGGAGCTAAGTCGACCTGCCACTGAGTAGTGCTCCCGGTCTTAATGACAAAGGCAGATGCATTCTACTTCACCCAGTCATGATGGTTGTAAGCTTTACAAGCTTGATACCCTAATATGATTGAGTGGAGATAAGAAAAAAGAAGAGTTGAAAAGAAACCTATTGCAAGTCAATTTATTTGTTACACATTTTATTAATGGAAGTATCACAAGAGACTAGTTCCCATGTTTCATAAGCCTATTCTAAGTAAAAGTATTTATACAGCCATGACTAGGTTAGAAAAGGTGAGTCCAAAGTTTAGGGTTAGTAAACATGGAACCTAGTTCCGAGACCTCCCAAACATTAAAAATATTTCACTCGTTATATTTAATATTATGATACATTAGCGCGCCATCTGTTATTAAAATTCGAAACTATTATAGACGCGTATGATTCTTTTAAAAACAAAACAATTTCTACTGTCTTTACTGCAATGTAAATATTTTCCCATAATTTTTTTTCCATTGCAGTAAGGGCAGTAGATATTGTTTAATTTTAAAAAAAGAATCATACGCGTCTATAATAGTTTCGAAATTTCATATTTAATAATAGCAAAATTTCCTCGTAAAATAATAAATAATAAGATTTCAATTATTAATCAAGAACAAAAAGTAAAAATATTAAAATTTATCTTTCTTTCAAACTCAATAATCAATATAGGCACACACCTAAAGCGTTCTTATCTAAGCAATTTTTAAAATATATCACCTACTGAATAAGGTTTTTCTAATGGAGCACATTATAAAATATTCATATCTATTCTGGAAGCCATTAAAAACAGATAATTAATTTGGACATTTCCCGTAAGTTTTGCATAAAGAAACAATTATGTCGTTTTTTTATCCCCAGCACAAAATGTATGCCTCAAATGTCTCGTCTGCTATTTTTTTAAAAGTTAATATTTAATTCATAGCGTTATTTGTTTTAAAATAAAATTGATAATGTTTCGTCTTTTTAAATTTTCAAATCGTTCTCTATATATACTTCTATTAATCTGTTTATTTTCGATATTTTGCACATTCATTAATAAACTTGACTATTTTTATCTGATATTATTTATTAAATATATTTTATACACGAATATAAAAATTCGAAACTATTATAGACGCGTATGATTCTTTTTGAAAATAAACAATTTCTACTGTCCTTACTGCAATGGAAAAATTAATGGGAGGGAATTTTGATAACAGATGGCGCGCTAATGCATAAAAAAATATTTTAATATAATAATTAGACATTATCACCATATTCAGCGAATAAAGGTTCTAAGAGGATATTGATGATGAAAAGGTGTATGTTAAATATTTAATTGTTCACATTAAATATAAAGTAAACAATACAATAAGACTTTAAAAGAAACGAATTAAAGTATATTCGCATATAAATTCACAAATATATGCATTGAGTTCTAAAATATTTTCATGAATAAATTCCTAATAAGTTCTTTTTCAAAAATTAAACTATAGTTTATATAATTACAATGCTATTTTTATAATTAAAACGGGATATTTTCGTTTTCTTATAATGTAACATATTTATGCGGTTCTTATTCTAATAGGGTGATATAACTAATGTTATAATGTTGGAATCCGGCCAACGGCTTCTGTACATATTGTCAAAATATATTTAAATATATATTTATATGAATAGTTTTTTGTTTTGTTTAATTATATTCGAAAACATTGTAATTGCCATATTGAGAACTCTCGTTTGTTTTGTCTAAGTAGTTTTGTAGAATTTGCTGCTATTGGTACGTTGTATTTTTGTTTTAAATTTCTATTAATGTAAAATAGGTTAATATGTAAATATTTTCCATTCTGTTATAAAATAAAGATGTTAATCTAAGATGTCTTGATTTTGAACGTAGTCAAGTAAGAATATACCCTAAAATATCGATCTACAGAAGAATATTTTGATACTAGATAAATATTTAAAATACCATTATATCAGTTATCAGATATCACTACAATATCCTTATTTTACTTTGAAATTATCGTTGTATACTAATAGTGCCTATTGTTAACCAATAATCTATTCAATCTCTACGTTCCAGTGGCTCACTGTAAATTTCCTGGGTAGAGGGACATCGAGTCAATGAAAGGTTAAGAGTTAAATATATTATTGGTTGATATGGCTGTGTTTTTCTCCAAATTAATTTCCAATCAACAAATTATCTTCAAAAAGTTCCTATTGAATGCACCTGTATACCAGCCAATGGCATCATAGCTGTGGTAGTGAGGAAGTTGTACCCATCTTTAACAATGATCGATTTTGCATAAGTTTTATTTTCGCCATTATCAGTAGCAATTTCCATTTCAGCTGATTTCTCTGCGAATTCTTGATGAATCTCTACAAGTTTACTTCCTCTTTTAGAAGAGAATCAGGGCTTTCAGTCAATATACTGAATGCATTGGAAAGCTTCATCATTACGGCTCAAAGCAGCGAAAAACGCTGAGCTCGCGCGCTGCGTGGCCGCACGACCTAGAGAAAGAGAGAGAGGGGGAGAAGATTGTAAGAAAGTGGACAGCTGAGATGGCGGCAATTTGAAGGAGACAAATGTGTTTTGTTTCAATCTCTCTGTCCCAGCCTGAGGGTGGCACACCTGCTGCCCATTGATTCCTCCAATAACTCCCTGACTTGTCTTCTTCGATCTTTCTTTCCTTCCTCTTTTTCCAGTTGGCGGTTTCTAAGCCGAATACATTTGTAGAATTCACTAGTTATAATCCCATGTATCATTGGAAAAAATCACCCAGCGATAAGTATCTTGAATAAATCTTTTTATCATAATATATTATCATCCTATAATTATATATCAAATTATAAGCATCGATGATTATAGAATTTCAAGCTTTTGTGATCTTGAGAGACGTGCCTTTTTCTACAGAAGGATTTATAACTATTATGTAACAGTAATTGTAGTTGGTCATCTCTTTTTGTTTACATTCTAATATACAATCTGGAAATATCTGATCATATTTAGTGATAAATCTTGGGCCTTAGTGGTAAACCTTTATATACATATCGTACTAAATTATAATATTCTCTTTTATATAAGGAAATTATTGAAGAACTCCCCCATTAACTGCTTAATTGTACATCCCTTGATGAAGAAAGGAAGATCCTATATCAACAAATTAAATGTACCAACATTTCACCGTACGTATTGCTTTCAAAATATCAGCAAACAAATCTAAGGCAATATCTTACTATAATTTTTTAGATCATCATTATGTAAGGACTAGTCAACAATTGAATGACTTTGAGACGAAGAGTAAAGCCAGTTAAATTTCTATGTAAATAACACAAGATGATTATTACCTTACCCAATTGGGAGAATTTGTATGAGGAAAGTCCCTAATAAAGGCTTTTGTGTGTGTATGTATTCTCTTTTAAATAAGTCCTGTTATTTTTGACTACTTTACGTATTTTATTATTAGGGCTGCGTGCACTTTCGATCCTAACTGGTAGAAAAATGTCCGCCGAATTTTCTAAGTATGAATTTGAAGATATCTAAATACCGAGATCGATATTTTAAACTTCTTTTAAAGACATTTCCTCAATCAAAACAACTATTCAAAATTGTTTTGTAATAGCTGGTGTTGAAGAACTGTGAATCCTTCTATGCAAGCAATCACAAACCTAATGAACTGTACTCGCACACGAGAGCCTACTGTAGAAAACCAGGAAAGATGCTTGATGAACGTCTATGAATCTATTTTTCTTTCTAATACTATAAGATCTCCAGAACCTCATTCATAAATTTATATTCAGTGGAACTTCTTGTAAGAAAAATCAGTTGAGTGTAGGTTAATTAATCCTTCTCTATAGACAGTAGTAATTAGATTTGACTGATTGTCTCAACTGAGTTATTAAATGATACAGTCGGTCTTTCTGTCATTGTAAAGTTACTTGATCCTCTCCAAGAACGAATCACTAGCTTCTGCGATTTTCTTTTTTTGCTTATCCCTAGTACATGTGGTACAGGCCATGATAATCATGGTGGGAAGAAGTAGGCGACTGGTTTTACTGTAAGTGCACCACATGTCTACTCAAATGAAAATCAGTTCGACTTTGCACTTACAAATCTGTCATAGCCCCGTTGGTTACTTGCACTCTCTGGTGGGGTTGGACTTTTGCCAGAATCGGGGTTCATTGGAGAATTGTTTTAAATAAGAAAAAAGGTGTCCAATGTGAGAATCGAACAGTCGTAAACCAACGGTTTATACCATCCTTCCACTGACCCCCCCTCTCTGCGATTGTGGCTTTCACCAGTGCCCCGTTAAACAGCCATTTTTCAAAGTTCTATGTAGATCTTCCTAAATATCGCAGCTATCGAGGGCTTACCAAAACTCCATCCTACATCTCCGACTGTTGGCAGGCACCACGTGGGGCTGTGGTGCTGACACTCTACGCACGACTGCCCTCGCCTTAGTATACTCAGTTGCGGAGTACTGCGCCCCTGTGTGGGAAAGAAGCTCCCATACAGACAGCATAGATGCTCAACTTAACCAAACTATGAGATTAATAACGGGAAACATGAGACCTACCCCTATAGACTGGCTCCCATATCTCTCTAACATAGCACCTCCTGACCTCAGAAGAAAGAAATCTACCTCCAACCTTCTCAGTAAAATTAAAGCTAACACTAAGCTTCCAATCAACACTGTTCTCGAAATTCCTCCCCCAACTCGACTAATATCAAGGAATCCTGCATGGGTGGCCGATGAAAATGTAGATCTTAAAGAAGAGTGGAGAAACCGATGGAGCAATCTTGCCATCGCCAACAAAGACCTGGTGGAGGATCCTAACACCAAACCTCCCGGCTACAACCTACCTAGGAGGACCTGGTCAACCCTCAATAGAATCAGGACCTCTACTGGTAGATGCAACTACCTACTAAATAAGTGGAACATGAGTCCAGACCAGAACTGCGACTGTGGACAAATACAAACAATGCACCATATCCTAAGGGACTGTCCTCGAAGATTCTTCCAGGGAACACTTGGGGATATCCACCGGTGCACAGAGGAGGCCCTGGAGTGGATTCGTCACCTCGACATTCCACTCTAGAGAAACTTGCCAACATTGTTGTATTGTGCTGTAAAAAACAATATCATACGCAATATATATATATACATCTCCGACTTCATGCTGCCTCTTCTCCACCCACGGGGGTTCTAGGATTGAGAGACATACAGAAGAACCATAGTGAAAATATGAAAAAACTTCTTTCATTTGGTTTCGGAGGTTCAGTTTTAAAATTTGTATAACCTTAACTGTGTAAAAAGAGAGACAACATATTATTAATGTAAAAAGAAAGCATTGCTGAAAACAATTTTACACACATTTTATAGATTGATGATAATTATAATTTATGAGAAGAGAAACACATTGCTAAAAAAATTACCGTTACAAATTTTCTCGATAGATAGCACAATCTAATTTATAAATGTAATTTGCTACCAATTAACAATACCCAGACTAAGCATTAATATTTATATATTTGGTCTTAGAGGCTTCCTGAGAAATCATGAAATGGGTATTCATGGTAAAGTTTGTTTAAATACGCTGTTTATGTGAAGACCTGCCATGTGAGCGGCCATATTAAGCCATTTTGGTTTTTAAAATTACCTGTATAACATAATACACATATATAATCAAATATATATTAAGTAATTTATCATTAGTATATTTACGTTAGTAATATTCAAAATATATATAATTCTTACAATATAATTCTTCATTGTGCAAAAAATGCGTAGACAGCTTGTGATTCTGTTCTTTTTTACATGGCGTAAAGTAACACTGAGTATATTATTGACAAGTATTTAGACAATTGAATCAATTTGCATATATATAACTAATATGCCTAGTTATATTCACATATTGAGATCGAAAATATTATTTAATGAACTTCAAAAAACTATAAATAATTTGATGTATATGTGAAATATTCCCTATATACATTTCTCTCTGTATTAATATATATATATATATACAAACTACTACATATATATACAAACTACTACATAAAAAAAACTACTACATATATATATTTACAAACTACTACATATATATACAAACTACTACATATATATATACAAACTACTACATATATATATTTACAAACTACTACATATATATGCGAACTACTACATATATATATTTACAAACTACTACATATATATACAAACTACTACATATATATACAAACTACTACATATATATATTTACAAACTACTACATATATATATTTACAAACTACTACATATATATATTTACAAACTACTACATATATATACAAACTACTACATATATATATTTACAAACTACTACATATATATGCGAACTACTACATATATATATTTACAAACTACTACATATATATACGAACTACTACATATATATACAAACTACTACATATATATATTTACAAACTACTACATATATATACAAACTACTACATATATATATACAAACTACTACATATATATATTTACAAACTACTACATATATATGCGAACTACTACATATATATATTTACAAACTACTACATATATATACAAACTACTACATATATATATTTACAAACTACTACATATATATACAAACTACTACATATATATATTTACAAACTACTACATATATATATTTACAAACTACTACATATATATATTTACAAACTACTACATATATATACAAACTACTACATATATATATTTACAAACTACTACATATATATGCGAACTACTACATATATATATTTACAAACTACTACATATATATACAAACTACTACATATATATATTTACAAACTACTACATATATATACAAACTACTACATATATATATTTACAAACTACTACATATATATATTTACAAACTACTACATATATATGCGAACTACTACATATATATATTTACAAACTACTACATATATATATTTACAAACTACTACATATATATATTTACAAACTACTACATATATATACAAACTACTACATATATATATTTACAAACTACTACATATATATACAAACTACTACATATATATATTTACAAACTACTACATATATATATAATTCATAGCGTATAGCTTCTGATAGAATCGGATAAAAATAAATGGCCAGATAAAAATCGTTCTCTGTAGGAGTTTAGAAAAAAAAAGAATTCCTTTAAAATTTTTCTATTGATTCTGAGAATATTTATCGCGCTTTTTCGATCACTTTTAAGAAATCGATGGCGATGAAAAATCTGGAAATCTTTCTTATATAGATCTTAGTTCGGGTAGATTTCTTGATCTCTGTAATTTGAAAACTTATTGTAATTTCATGGAGACATTTTCTATTCTTTAGATCACATCTTTTATTTTCTTGCAAACGATTATCTTTTTATGTATTTCAAAATCTGAAATGTAATTCTATAGGTGTATATTTTTATTCACTACCGAATAATATTAATTTTGAAAATTAAATTTTGATCTTTTGGTCTCAATATAAATATATTACAGTCGATCTTTTAAATTAGAAAATATAATTTAATTGGAGATTTTAAACGATAACGAACTATACAATAGAGGATATGGTATTTGATTAAATCATTTTAAGAAGCGGTAGAATAACTAAATATATATATATATATGTCATAATTTGTATAATATCCAAGATGTATAATTTCTTTTCAACAAAATAGGTATATAAACATGTTAAGCTTGTGTTAAAATGTGAATATGCAAATTCATCCATCTATAAAATCTGTACAGAAATAAACGTGGCAGACATCGCGGGCGAATGCTACGGCACGTCGCGGGTGCGCTGCTTACTTGGCTGGAACTAATTCTTGGGGATTGTAAGCATAACAGTTGCACCCTTCCATTTGATCACGACATATATATATTATTTTTTAATGAAAATTACAGAGGAGAATATGAAAAGAAAAATATTCATTTTTTTTTCTTCTTTTTTATTATATAGTAGCGAGTATATACCCGGCTTCACCCGGTTTTACTCAGGTGAAAGCTTGTCTAACGAATATTATTTAACCAATAATAACTTATCATTAGTATTAAAATCATTTATTTATCTTAGCCATCAAATTTTCTACCACAACATATTTTATTTGGTTAATTATTTATGTAAATTGCATAGCCTTTGAGAGAGTAGCCTATATTTAAAAAATCTTTTATCATATTTTCACATCAAATTGTTTATTTTATGAATTATTGGTAGTTTTATAATGTAAAAGAAAGTGAAAGTTAATTACACACACAACCTAATATTGACTTTCCTATTTGACAGAACCATTATGTTAACATTTATAAACGTTTCATGTGATAGAAGTTGATGATGAAGTTCAGCTCCTTTTTGATATATAAAATCCTTCTGCTACTTTGACGCATTTTAATCCATGAAACGATTTTTTTTTATAAAGGACTGACGTGATACAAAAATCGAATACATTTTTAGCTCTTTCTCACCTTTAAAAAACAATAACGAAAATAAACTCGGGTAAATTGATAAAATGCTGATGTTGTCACAGTTTGTAGAAAAATAAAGCAATCATGGTGACACTCCTCGTGCGTGTCCTCTGGGGTACTTATTCAACATCTGCGTGCAGACTTTGTCCCGTGTGAAGAGTCACAGTCGATGTGATGACTATGTGGTGACAATGTGGTTGAGTTTGACTCTTCTACGTATACCTTGTTTTTATACCTCTGTAAAGTACATATGGTACTGATCATGATGGTAATCTTGGTGGACATTTAGCTACAGTCTTTTACTGAAGATGCTCTACCTGTTTACACATGTAGAAATCATTTCGACATTTGCGCTTGAAAGGTACCAGAGCCTCGTTTTATTACTTGTACTTACTGGTTGTGTTAGACTTTTGAGAGAATAGGAACCATTGAAGCAGAAAAAGTAATCATGCTGGTTTCTTTTGCGGTTCTCAGTTGTCGGAAATAGACAGAATGTTCTACTCCCTCATCAACCATTGTATGTACTGTTCACCATTTACTAGAAATAGACAGAATATTCCACTTCCTCATCAACCAGTGTATGTACTGTTCACCATTTACTGGAAATAGACAGAATATTCCACTTCCTCATCAACCAGTGTATGTACTGTTCACCATTTACTGGAAATAGACAGAATATTCCACTTCCTCATCAACCAGTGTATGTACTGTTCACCATTTACTGGAAATAGACAGAATATTCCACTTCCTCATCAACCAGTGTATGTACTGTTCACCATTTACTGGAAATAGACAGAATATTCCACTTCCTCATCAACCAGTGTATGTACTGTTCACCATTTACTGGAAATAGACAGAATATTCCACTTCCTCATCAACCAGTGAATGTACTGTTCACCATTTACTGGAAATAGACAGAATATTCCACTTCCTCATCAACCAGTGTATGTACTGTTCACCATTTACTGGAAATAGACAGAATATTCCACTTCCTCATCAACCAGTGTATGTACTGTTCACCATTTACTGGAAATAGACAGAATATTCCACTTCCTCATCAACCAGTGTATGTACTGTTCACCATTTACTGGAAATAGACAGAATATTCCACTTCCTCATCAACCAGTGAATGTACTGTTCACCATTTACTGGAAATAGACAGAATATTCCACTTCCTCATCAACCAGTGTATGTACTGTTCACCATTTACTGGAAATAGACAGAATATTCCACTTCCTCATCAACCAGTGTATGTACTGTTCACCATTTACTGGGAATAGACAGAATATTCCACTTCCTCATCAACCAGTGTATGTACTGTTCACCATTTACTGGAAATAGACAGAATATTCCACTTCCTCATCAACCAGTGTATGTACTGTTCACCATTTACTGGAAATAGACAGAATATTCCACTTCCTCATCAACCAGTGTATGTACTGTTCACCATTTACTGGAAATAGACAGAATATTCCACTTCCTCATCAACCAGTGTATGTACTGTTCACCATTTACTGGAAATAGACAGAATATTCCACTTCCTCATCAACCAGTGTATGTACTGTTCACCATTTACTGGAAATAGACAGAATATTCCACTTCCTCATCAACCAGTGAATGTACTGTTCACCATTTACTGGAAATAGACAGAATATTCCACTTCCTCATCAACCAGTGTATGTACTGTTCACCATTTACTGGAAATAGACAGAATATTCCACTTCCTCATCAACCAGTGTATGTACTGTTCACCATTTACTGGAAATAGACAGAATATTCCACTTCCTCATCAACCAGTGTATGTACTGTTCACCATTTACTGGAAATAGACAGAATATTCCACTTCCTCATCAACCAGTGTATGTACTGTTCACCATTTACTGGAAATAGACAGAATATTCCACTTCCTCATCAACCAGTGTATGTACTGTTCACCATTTACTGGAAATAGACAGAATATTCCACTTCCTCATCAACCAGTGTATGTACTGTTTACCATTTACTTAAACGTCGTAAAGATAATTATTTATATTCAATACTTTCATAAATAAATCAGAATATATCAGCGCCATTTTTTACGGTAGATATTCGTATTGATAAATATTTATTCATATTCCTCATTATATGAAAAATATTAATTTAAGTTGAATTTATATTTAAGCTTGAATTAGGAATTCATGAAGTTCTTCAATACCGAATTGTATGGCAATAGATTTGAAGAGATATCTTATATATTTTGATCTTCAGAGAGCATTTGTTTTCTTTTTTTTTTTTAAACAAAAATTGAGATACGGTCTGCACTACATTTTCGAAAGCCCTCAGCGCAAATTGTGTCCAGGGTCGGGTTTTCTTGATTCATATATACACCAGAAAACTACATCTGTCCAATTTTATGAAATAAAATGAACATTATTTTATATATACAGTAGAACCTTCTCCTTTAGTGGATCCCCGCTAGCGGATGGCTCTCCACAGAGGACAGTTTTCATTTGCAAAATTATTATTTTTACACTTTAGCAACTCTCCAGTAAGAGGACACCTCTTCCTAAAGGACACTTTGGCTCTACAATTAGGTGTCCTTTACAGGGAGGTAGTTCTACTGTATTTCAATATATGGATAATCTACAGGTATAAAAGTCATGTAACCTGATAGTTTACACCATTTCCCAACACTATATAGCCAGTTTATCTTGTTCATATATTTTATTCTATTCCTCTTAACTAGGGAACCCCATAAGACCACTTGTTTAAAATAAATATATGAGATCACAAAATACGCAAAAAGAGAGATACTTGATCAATTCAAATATTTATCTAATGTTCTATATATATTTCATCACATTGATAAATTCAATTTTCAAACCGCATATACTGGAGTTTGTAAACATTTTATAAACTCAATAAAGCATACAAAGTGGGAATATATATTGATATATTTATTATTTTATATTCAATGTTAGGGACCATGTGCATGGTAAATCTACTTCTATATTTAATGCATATCTATTCAAGTAGAATATGTTGAGTTTCTAACGTTAATTCTTAAAATGCTATCAGCAATTTTATAGTATACAATAAATATAATATCTAATAAATTATATTATTATCGACATATTGAAATTTAAATATATTAATTCAAGTATAAGTTTTTAATAAAATGTATGGTTGCCTAGAAAATGAATATAAAAGAGGAAAACAAATATAACCACATAGCTCTAAACTCTTCAACTATAGCTACAGGCGCCTGTAAACTGGGTTTCACACAAAACATTCTGTGTAGACAATTTGATGAGTAAACCTCTTTACACATTAAATATATTTTTGAAAATAGAGCAATCCATAGATAAATCTATAATTAAAAAGGCATTTATTGGATCAAAAAATCATTTATTTTACCAATATTTCAGCTGTTCAGCCGTTCAGGCGTTCAGCCAGCTGAAATATTGGTAAAATAAATGATTTTTTGATCCAATATATGCCTTTTTAATTAAACATTAAATATTTTTGAACAAAGAGTTTGAGAAGCAAAATTCACAAATAGATTTCTATTTCACATAAATAACTGATTTGAAAATACTAAAGTATTTATAATCAAAGTATGATAATAAAAAAAGAAACACAAATATCGAAGAGAAGAGCGTCTTTTTTGAGAAGCTCATCTCCACGACTTGTGTTAATTTTTTCTACAGAAGATAAGGAGATTATCGTTGTATTAAAGTATGATAACACTATGTACAATGAATATAACTCATTTGCCACCGCTACAGAGTTTTGTGGAGATTGAGATTGAAACTGATTTATTATAACGTCCATATAAGATTATATATGGTTAAATACATAAAATGAATAAATAAGATTAATAATGAGAGATATATGAATAAATATATATAATTAGATAAGATAATTGATAAATATACATATATATATACAAGGTCTTCATTGGTGGCGCCCACCGCGAGAAAGACTCCGCCACCGATGGACTGCGAGAGTTCTTTCCCACAGAGTGGGCAGGTCGGTTTGGTGGAAAATCCCCAGCGGGTCTCCAGCGATACCACGTAATTCGACATCTACTAAGAATACGTAGATCGCGTGATTCGCGGCTGAGGAGATGGTGATGGCGTGGTGCTCTAGTTGTTTTAAAGTATGATAATTATCCAATAAATAATTGTGCTATTTTTATAAGGAAAATAGTTTCTTTTAATAAGAGAGTATCGTACCACCTTTCGAATTTAAATGATTTTCCTTCGGTATAAATTTCTTTCTTTATACAGTTGAACCTGAGAGGACACTCGTAATAGAGGACACCTCTCTAAAATTACAGTTTTCATTTTCAAAATGACCATTTTGGCTATTTAGTAGCTCTCCTGTAAGAGGACACCTCTCCCTAAAGGACACTTTAGCTCTGAAACTAGGTGTCCTTTACAGAGAGGTTCTACTGTATATGCAAAAATTCATTCGATTTCAAATATATTCAGTTTCTAAGCGGTTAATTACCTGAGGAAGAATAATCAAATAGAAAAATTGTACGTTTTACTAAAATAAATGATTTACGCTTATAAATAGTGTTTGTTTTATTGATCATTGGTCAAGATACGTTATTTCTATATATGAAACGATATTAAAAATTTATAAAGATTTAGAAAATAGAGACGCTTATTTGATATAGGCTCTAAAAGGAGATTAAACCATATCCACAAATTAAACAAATTGCTAGAATAAATAAAAGGCGGCTATCAATAATATAATTTGGATATTAGATTTCCCCATTAACACCTCAATATACCATTAGTTAGTAATATATCAGATATATATCATATATATATATATATATCAGATATATATATATATATATATCAGATATATATCATATATTAGTTAGTAATATATCTCTATATTAATAGAGTTAACCCTTCCAAACAAATCTACCGCTATTTTCATTGATATATATATTGAGGGAAAATACGAGAAAGCTTTCAATCTAGAAAAATAATCATAAAACTGCGCCGTAAAAGTGAGTTAGAAGGTAATAAATAGAACCGTTTCTATTTGAAAATCTTTCTAAATCCAACAAGTCTCTATCAAGTATTGCTCGACCATTCCAAGACATTCATACCCAGTTCTGATCACATAATTCTCATTGGGGAAGTGCGCTCTGACTGAAATCATCGGCAATCTAATCTTCTTGAGTGTGCTATAAATTTCTTGGGGAGCTCTTTTCAAGGTCCCCGTGTCGGGAAAAATCATTATCACCCCTGGAATCGATCTCAAGATTTATGTGCCTCAAGAACGCTGCCGTCTTCTTTAATTTGCTCTGACGTCTAGCAGGGACGAAGCTAACCTCCGGTTTTTTTCCTATGTCGAAACTTAGTTTTTACTCTCCCTTTGGGACTCCATATGATATTGCCCCTCCTTAGGTGTCTAGATTAATTATTTATCTTTCCTTCTCTTCCTCCCAAACCATTTTTTATTCATTTTGTGATATCCTTAATGTGGAACAGCCTCTATGGATCAATTTTAACGCCTCATCTAATCTTTATAAATGATCAACTATAATAGATTGGTATAGTGAACGTTAAATCAATGAACCTTCTTTTTAGAATGGTATTTTGGTTTTAGTAATGGTTAGTTGTGTTGTTTATAGGAGTTGGACAAATTGATGACAATCATTTATACGAAATATACATGTAATGGCAATTAATAATTTTGCCTAATATTTTATTATGATATACATATTAATTTGAAGAAGAGATTTCTATTAAGATATAAATCGAATTATTTGGTTAAAATGTAATACTATCATTAGAATATTTGACAATGTAGCATAAATATTAAGTAAATATTATACAGATAACTTCATTAAATCAACTTCCATCATTGCTTAACCTATTGTAAATAACTACCTTGCGATTTCTTCTATCTGATTATGTTGTTGCTTATTTGTTTAATGCATATGTTTGTTATATTATGTATGTTTATGTCATGTGTGTTAATCAAAGCAGAGCAAGATTCAAGATGATTCTGTGGATGTGAGGAACAGACTTCTATTCATCTGCTGCTAAATTTCCCCGTCTTCCAAGAGTATAGAATAAACAATAAACTGAATGTATCAAACCCGTTTGATCTAATTTCACCAAAAGACAAATATATAAAATTCAACTCATTTTGCAGATTTATTTTGAATTTTATTTAAAAAAAACTACTAAATTCTATTGGAACGCTTTTATTTAGAAATTAATTCTTTTTAGTATTGTTTAATTGAATAATTCTCTAATATCTAGCATATTTTCATTCAAAAATATTCTTTAAAACTTTTTTTTTTAAATCTGTAAATTGCTATTCTCGAATACACACAATACTTTACAATTTGATTTCATTTAATCAAATTTGCATACCAACCCTTTGTACATAAATCGTGTTGATATATATATATATTTTATCTTTTCATCTAACTCTCTAACTTGCATACTAATTCTGTACATATTTAAAAATCTTTCTTTCTTTTCTTTCAAAATTTTTGTTTATGTTTAAAGTGAAAGTGTCCCTAGGGGGACATAGCGCTCTAAGTCGAAATAAAGAAATATGTTTATTCAATGCTCTTTTTTTTAATTGTTTATTTTCTTTTTGATAATTCTGTTAACTACTCTACTACAATATGAATTATTGTAAATAGTTTCACGCACAATTATCCAGATCGGATATAGCGTGTCTTATTTACAAATGGTAATAAAAAGGTAAATATTATGCATTAAAACTATCAAATATAAATACATTATCCCATATTAGATTTTCAAATGCGTATTCTTGTACATAGGTGTGAAAGTGTTTTTCGAAGTTTTTTATTGAGTCTTTCGTTTACCTCTTTCTTTCTCTCTCTCTTATATAGGAGTATAATCTCCTATAATCTTATTTTCGGCTACATGAACTCAGTAGAATATAGTTTAAATATATACGGATTAAAAGATTACATGAGGAGCTTCTTTTTAGATTTATTGCGAGCTTTCGAACCTTACGGTTCTTCTACAGGCATGGATAGCAAGAATGTACTAACCTGGTTAGTATATTTATGCTTTCCATGCCTGTAGAAGAACCGTAAGGTTCGAAAGCTCGCGAAAAATCTAAAAAGAAGCTCCTCATGTAATCTTTTACCCGTATATATTTAATATAATCTTATATGGACATCAGAATAAAGTAGTTCCAATCTCAATCTTTCTCTCTCAATCATCTAAATTATTTAATAATTTAATAAAGTTTCAATCTCTAGAAAATATTTTCAAATTATTTATATAAATAAAGTAAAAACTTCCTAGGACACTGCAGTTTATTAGGGTTTTCGCTTAGAACATTATTTATTCCGGTCCTAAATAATTGTGAGTAGCAATTTTGTTCACACTTAGTTATCTCGGGTCACTGCAAAAAAAAAGGTCACTGTGAATCAAATATTTTTCAGAGTTATTGTCTGAATCTCAATATACGTACAAAAAGGTAAAATTTTCTTTTGTCAATGAGTATATATTAAAAGTCAATCATAAAACCTTTTTTTTATATAAAATATAAAAATATATAGCTAGTTGTTCTTGTTCTTATATTTTTATTCTATTTCCCCTATTATGGAACCCCGTAAAAAACCAATGGTGTAAAATAAATATGTGAGATCAAAAGACGCAAAAAGAGAGATACTAATTCAAATATTTACCTAATGTTCTATTCACATTTCATCACTTTGATAAATTCAATTTTCACACCGCATATACTGGAGTTTGTACGCATTGCTACTGGGTATATTTTATATCTCTATATAACGCTATTTCACTTATATGAGCTTTATTCTTAGACTATAGTATAATTTGATGATTATAACGAAGTTTAATTTATATAAAATTATCTTAAAATTATAAAAAATATCTATAAAATTGTATCGTTAATAAAATATTGCTAAATGGATTGTACATAGTGTGATCAATAATTTCCAGTAATGCTAAATATTTAAAGAAATACAAAAGTATAATAAAGTTTTATTTAAAATTTCTCAAAATAATTACAGTCACTATCTATACACTTGTTCCATCTTTTTCTTTTCCAGATATCAAAACACCTCTGAAAATCCTCATCTTTCAGGCTTTTCAAAATATTCTTCGAATTCTCCTTTATTTCAAGTATTGAGTCAAATCGAGGTCCTATTAAGACTATTTTTAATTTTAGGATTGTATGTGTCATCATGTTCGATGAATTCATATATTATGTAAAGGATGTGTGAATATTGAAATACAAACCAATTATATAGAGATTTATTTAAACTTATATTTCATCCCTATTATGTACAATTAATATTAAAGAACCAATATTGGTATGTAATTATTGTGGATTCTAATCATTTGCATTGTTGAGTGGAATTAAATAAAATGATGTGTGCGCTTCAAAAATTGAAAATATATATAATTTACCATTCTCCCTCAGGTCACTATTTACTTTTATTCAAAAAGCTTTATTCAGCCAAACACATTATGCGGTTCAATAATTAACTCATTATGGAATATAGCACCAATAAATATTATCAATATTATTTGCAATTAAAAATATATTTATAGTTAAAAGTCGAAAGGTATTTTTAGGCATGTAAATTCATCTATAGCTGATAATATACTCAATATTATGGTTTGTAAGGTAATATATAATAATAATTATATATATTTCTACTGTCCTCAAAGCTTATGTCCATAGTTCATCTAAAATACCCATTCCAAGAGTCGAACAACAGTATCACTATAAAAGGAAGTTCCAAAAATGCAATATAACAGCGGTATGGTATATAAAACTGGCGAAACCGCTGGGAGGGTTCACCACTGATGAGCCAGGCCCTCCCATTATTTTTTATATCGCAGTAAGGGCAGTAGAAATTGTTCAATTTCAAAAAGAATTTTACGCATCTAAAATAGTTTCGAATTTTCATAACAGATTACGCGCTAGTGCATCTTTATATAATTAGTATAGAAATTTATTTTATTGCAGATAAAGAAGGAATAAAAGGAATATAATAATCTACTTATATAATTGCCTTATTCTGTCTGTGTGAAGTTCACGGATAGATTTTGGTCAGAATGGATAAAATAAAAAAAGTGTCAAGGGATGGGAATCGAACCCACGACCTTCCGCTTACCGGGCAGATGCCATGACCACTAGGCCACATGACCACAATTTATAATTGTAACAAATAGTATTTGAATCAAAACATTCAATCGGGTAAAACACGGGCGTTGCCCGGGTCATTCGGCTAGTATAATATAATACACTGCGGCCTGTGATTGCAAAACGACACTTGAAGTGTCGTTTTGCAATAAAAGGAATATATCGTCTATGCTCTAATTAAGACATATATCAATGTAGATCATTAATACAAAGCAATAACGCGTCCTCTATATGCAGCAAATGAAAACATTAAAACGCGAATGTTTCTTTTCACAAATAAATCAAACTTCTACTGTCCTTACTGCGATGAAAAAATATTGGGAGGGCTTGGTTCATCAGTGGTAAACCCTCCCACCGGTGTCGCCAATTTAACCTACAATACCGCTTCTTTAGAGCTCTACTACTTTATTGGATCATTCTGCTTTTATATGCAACACTGAAGGGTGGATTCTTAGAAATGGTATTTAAGCAAACTATGTGTACATAAGCCTTGTATTAATTTATGCCTAACTGGCCTTGTCCTTATTGTTTGCCGAAAAGCATTGCTCGATGCAAATATTTATATGTGAATCTACTGTCCTAAAAGCTTATGTCCATAGTTTGCTTAAATACCATTTCTGATATTCCACCTTCAGTGTAGCCTATAAAAGCAGAATGATCCAATACAGTATTAGAGCTCTAAAGAAGCAGTATGGTAGATTAAAAATTGGTTAAACCGCTGGTAGGGTTCACTACCGATGATCCAAACCCTCCCAATATTTTATCATCGCAGTAAGGACAATAGAAGTTGATTTATTTGTGAAAAGAAAAATTCGCGTTTTAATGTTTGTATTTAATGTATATTATTGTTAGCTATGGCATTTACTATATAATGATTCTTACTATTGTTAGATAAAATGAATTTCATTGTGATTGGGTTTGATTATTATTGTTAGATAAAGTTGATATTATTTATTGTTTTATCGGAATGTATTGTATCTTGACAAGAATGCTAACGGCATGTGCCTTTATTGGCATTGTTAGATTGTTAAAGAGGTTAACAACAATTATCATCGAATATCATTGATAGGTTACTTTATAAGTTACAAGGGATTCCATCACATGTGGGAGTCCCTGGAAATGAGGAGGCCGACAAATTGGCAAAGGATGGATCAGCTGGAAATCCTGATGCGGTGAACTCCGAGACCTACCTTTCAGCAAGGGACCATATTAACAAACTGAAACTACAACTGACAAGGAACCTCAGAGATTGTTTCCATCACACACACACATTCTTGGTACCAAATAGAAAACCCCCAAAAAACAGACCCTCCAACTAAACAGAAGGAAGTCGACACAGTTGGCCAGATGGAAATCTGGTTACCTGCGCCCCCTAGTCTATAAAGAGGGAGCCAAAAGCTTCTCCATGTGCACTAGGTGCAAAACCGAAGAGGTCACTTTGGAAAGGACAAAGGATCCCTGTACAGAAAACCAAGAAGAGTTTTTGAACTTCTTTATGAGCACGACCTCCAAGATCTTGTCTAATTTAGACTAAAAAAAGGATAAGGAAAAAAATATGTTAGCAACAATTGGTATCGAATTTTATTTGTTAGCTTGTTATATTAACAATATGTTTGTTATATTAATGACAATATACAGTTAAACCTGTCTATAGCGCCCCCTCTAAATAGCGCCTTTTTCTCTATAGAGCCCGATTTCAAATACGCAGTACATTGCGATTTACATTAAAGGTGACCTGTCTATAGCACCCCCTTTCTATAGCATCCTAATTTGGTGAGTTCCAAGAGGGGGCACTATAGACAGGTTTAACTGTATTTGTATTGAATATCATTGATAAATATGGCATTATTTATTAACAACAATTAAAATTTACAACAATCGACATTTAATTTCCATGTTATTTGTTAGGTATGCTTAAAATTGATATTGAATATCATTGTTAGATTGTTATGGATCTTATCAATGAATATCATTGTTCGATTTATGCTGATACTAATAACATTTGACATTGAATATCTTTTTTATATTACTATGAATTTTAGCAACAATTACATTTAATATCTGGGGGTCGGTGGAAAGTTGGTCTAAACCGTTGGTTTTTGACCGCTACGACTCGGGTTCGATTCCCGCATTGGGCACTTTTTTCTGATAAATAAAATATTCCAATGGCCCCCGATTCTTGCAAAAGTCCAACCTCACCAGCGAGTGCAAGTAACCAAACGGGGCTCTGGCACATTTGTAAGTGAAAAGTCGAACTGCTTTTCACATGTGTACACATGTGGTGCACTTACAGTAAAAGCAGTCGTCTACTTCTACCCACCATGATTATCGTGACCTGTACCACGTTTACTAGGGATAAGCAAAAAAAAACATTTAATATCTTCCTTAAATTGCTATGGATAGACATCCAAAATTGGCATCGAATTTCATTGTTAAGCTGGTCTTGATGTTAACAACATTGCCATAAAATAATTGCGATGATAAAATCTTTATTTATTTATTTATTACCAGTTGCAAACAAGACACGCTATATCCGATCTGGATAATTGCGCGTGAAACTATTTACAATAATTCATATAGTAGTAAAGTAGGTAACAGAATTATCAAAAAGAAATTAAACAATTAAGAAAAAGAGCATTAAATAAACATATAGATTAAACAAATAAGCAACAACATAAGCAGATAGAAAAAATCGTAAGGTAGTTATTTACAATATGTTAAGCAATGATGGAAGTTGATTTAATATAAAATATTTGTAATGTAAGTTAGGTGATTTACTTATTATAAGTATAGAAATACAAATATGAACAGAACGACTAAATTAATATTTGAAAGGTACCAAATTGATTCAAGATTGGTGTTCAAAAAATGCAATATAACAGCGGTATGGTAGATTAAACTGGCGAAACCGCTGGGAGGATTCACCACTGATGAGCCAGGCCCTCCCTTTAATTTTTACATTACAGTAAGGACAGTAGAAATTGTTTAATTTATAAAAAAGAATCATACACGTCTATAATAGTTTCGAATTTTCATAACAGATGGCGCGCTATGTATCAAGATATAATTGTTCAAATGAAATAATACCAAAGGAATCATGAAAATAACATATTATTTACAACATTTATAGAATAATATAGTAGATAATATAGAGTATAGTCAAACTGCTTTTCACATGTTAAGACATGTTGTACACTTACAGCAAAAAGCATTCGTCTACAGCAATATCGTCAATTTGATCAACCATGGACAGATGTCTAACAGAGTGGTTGTCATATCCATTTAGAATTGCCTCAGCTAGAAGCTTAAATTTTAATATACGATGTCTCACTTCGGTTAAATGGTTACTATACAAGTTTTATTTTTGCTTATCCCTAGTACACGTGGTAAAGGCCATGATAATCATGGTGGATAAAGGTAGGCGACTGCTTTTACTTTTAGGTCACCACATGTATATTGCATGTGAAAGCAGTTCGACGAAAAATATGTAGACATGTGGTGCACTTACAGTAAAAATAGTCGCCTACTTCTACCCACCATGATTATCATGGACTGTATCAAGTGTACTAGGGATAAGCAAAAGAAAAATAGAATAATATTAGTACATATTGTTGCATCAATTTTAAATGCGCCCTACATTTATTCAAAATATTCTATGATATTTAATATTTATTTAAAACAGATTATTTAGATTATCATCATTCCTTTTTATAGTTTCATTTCTTTTGTAATATTTATTGTACATATATCTTGATTGCTTATTGGAGCTAGAGAGGACCTGGACCAAGACTGCGGATCGCGACCTACGAGGAAGACAACGAATAAATAAACACAATAACTTTAAAAGGTAATTTATTTTTATTTAATTTTCTTTTTTTACTTTTCTTTATTTGCTTTGAGTATGGAAACCCGCTCGGGAAACGTGTATAACACCAAGAAGGAAGAAACCAAGGTCGAGGACCCTGCAAAACTGCAACTTGGAGTAACAATATTGACCAGGTTATTTCATTTATAGTGATAATATTCCCTCATAACACTTACTATATATGGAGTTCTTTAAGTTGGGTAATTCTAATTTCCACAAAGGAAGATAAAAAGGTTTCTGTAAGGGAACATTGTAGCAGCTGAAGTGGAAGGAGTTGCTGGAGTGGTTAAAACACCACATAGCCACTTCTCATTTGGCTAAAAGGTTTCAATTACTCCACTCCTTGTTTGGGGAGAGACAAATTAAAATAACGACCTCAAAAACCAGAGATGAATGGGCCATTTTGTTTCACGGTCTCATACTGGCTCTCATTAAACTGAATAGTTTGTAGCGAGTTAATGTATTGTTACAGTTTAGAGTTTCTCACGCCCTATATAAATAAATACAGTTGATTATTTTATCTTTTAATTTTACATATTTCTTTATCACTGTTTTCATAAAGGATAACCTCACAAAACCTATAAAACAATGTAAAGGCTAAAATGGAATCATATTGTCACGAATTTTGTTTATAGAAAATGTAAATCAAATGTCTATATTAGTAAATATGTAAATACTTCTATGTTTAATGATATATAAGGAAGGTATGTAAATTTTGTAACTGATTTTTTTTCATTTCTTGTTTTGTTGTGAATAAAACATCACTCACAAAGTGTATCAACTATTATATAGTGCATATATAGTGCAATATTGCTGCGTGTAAGGCCTCCAAAAGATTACAACCTCCGCCAAAGAATGGCGCTTTCGCCTGTTTCCATTTTCTAACTGATGTGGAAATCTCCGACTGCTGTGGTCCTGTTTTCTGGGGAGGGTAATTGTAAATACACTTTTATGTTGGCCCCAGGATGTAACATAATGTAAATACCCATTGTTTATTATCTCATTTAAATGTAATGTTTAGTAGTGGATGACAATAAAGGTCAGTATTTGAGTCTCCGTGCCGCCTGCTGTCGTTACTCTCGCCATTGCCATCATCGCCAGGCTGCTGCTACTCTTCTGGTAAGTCTCTCGTGTCCCCCCACCAGTGGTAAGGCCGAGAGGTACTGCCAGAGGAAGGGAGTTCCACTGGAGAGGTGGAACTCAGGACGTCTTTGGGTGGCCTGCGGGGAAAAGCTGCAGGGAAGAGCAACGGGAGCCTGAGTAGGTGATCCACGGAGGAGGAAGCGGCGTTGTCGCAAAGAACCGGTAGGGACCAGCCGCGACAATATATATGTTCTAATAAAAGACTCAATTTGATATTTGCGAAAGAGCGATTGCTCGATTTGCTCCATAGTTCATCTAAAATACCCATTCAAAGAGTATAGCAACAGTATAACTATAAAAGGAAGATCGAAAAAATTTAATATAACAGTGGTATGGTAGATTAAACTGGCGAAACCGCTGGGAGGGTTCACCACTGATGAGCTAGGCCCTCCCATTAATTTTTCCATTACAGTAAGGGCATTAGAAATTGTTTAATTTCAAAAGAATCATACGCGTCTATAATAGCTTTGAATATTCATAACAGATGACGCGCTATGCATCATAATATAATTAGAACTCTGTGTTTATGAAATCATAATATATGTTTGATAGCTTTGTTGTTAAATAAACTCTAGCTGAAGATAATTTGTTAGTGTCAATTGTGTAGTCGTTTAATCGTACTCTGATGTCATTAATAAATTATTATTTGCTTAATAATTTATTTGTTCAAGTCATCTATCACCACTTCACGTTATAATATTGGAAATTTATATAATAATATAAGTAACCTTTTTACTCTACCACGGCACTTTTAGCAAACATAAGACTTAAGGTATACAAAGGTAGTATATGTGTTTTCTTTTTTGACTTTCTGCTTTTAAGGATGAATTTTCAAATGTCGGATTCGTATTTCAGATGTTTAATTTATGTAGTTTATCTTTAATTGATTGTTTTTATATTTGAAGTTATCTACGTGTATTTTGGATATATATCAATTTTAGATCATATTATATAGTGCCTTCAAAAGAGGGTTGGAGTGTAGCCACAAGAACAAGCCTATATATTCATCGCCTTGAAACTACCTGTTAAACGATAGGAATTTGCGAAGGTCTGTGATGTTTGGAATCAAATAAAATAACCTATTCCCCTGGATATTCTTGTTTCAACGCTAAATAGCATTTGAGATTAAATATATATATAAAGTATAGGGTGCCTCTTCCGTCATATTAAACGTCAAAACTAGACGCCCTATGCTTTTTATAGATCAACTCCCCTCCCGGCAATATATAGTCTGAATTAATTAATAAAAGGTGGCCTGGATAAAATGTAAAAATAGGCTGATACAAACAATAGTAAGTGAAACATAGACAGATATTGTCTGGTTGTAGAGAAAGGCGTGCAGAATATAAACAATTTGAGCTAAATAGAGACAAAGATAGATTGATACATAGACCATTTAGTTGAGTACAAAAACGGTGGGCTTGAAAATAGACAAGGTTGGTCTGGATATAGACAAAGTTGGAAGAAACAGCGTTGGTCTGTATACAGACAAAGTTGGGCATAAAACTGCGTTAGGCTGGATACAGACAAAGTTGGGAAGAAACAGCGTTAGGCTGGATACAGACAAAGTTGGGAAGAAACAGCGTTGGCCTGGATACAGACAAAGTTGGGAAGAAACAGCGTTGGCCTGGATACAGACAAAGTTGGGCAGGAAACAGCGTTGGCCTGGATACAGACAAAGTTGGGCAGGAAACAGCGTTGGCCTGGATACAGACAAAGTTGGGAAGAAACAGCGTTGGGCTGGATACAGACAAAGTTGGGCTGGAGACAGCGTTGGCCTGGATACAGACAAGGTTGGTCAGAAAACTGCGTTGGGCTGGATACAGACAAAGTTGGGAAGAAACAGCGTTAGGCTGGATACAGACAAAGTTGAGCAGGAAACATCGTTGGCCTGGATACAGACAAAGTTGGGCAGGAAACAGCGTTGGCCTGGATACAGGCAAAGTTGGGAAGAAACAGCGTTGGCCTGGATACAGACAAAGTTGGGCAGGTAACAGCGTTGGCCTGGATACAGACAAAGTTGGGAAGAAACAGCGTTAGGCTGGATATAGACAAAGTTGGGAAGAAAACTGCGTTAGGCTGGATACAGACAAAGTTGGGAAGAAACAGCGTTAGGCTGGATATGGACAAAGTTGGGAAGAAACAGCGTTGGTCTGTATACAGACAAAGTTGGGCAGAAAACTGCGTTGGGCTGGATACAGACAAAGTTGGGAAGAAACAGCGTTAGGCTGGATATAGACAAAGTTGGGAAGAAAACTGCGTTAGGCTGGATACAGACAAAGTTGGGAAGAAACAGCGTTGGTCTGTATACAGACAAAGTTGGACAGAAAACAGCGTTGGCCTGGATATAGCCAAAGTTGGGCAGAAACAGCGTTGGCCTGGATATAGACAAAGTTGGGAAGAAACAGCGTTAGGCTGGATACAGACAAAGTTGGGAAGAAACAGCGTTGGTCTGTATATAGACAAAGTTGGACAGAAAACAGCGTTGGTCTGTATACAGACAAAGTTGGGAAGAAACAGCGTTGGTCTGTATACAAACAAAGTTGGACAGAAAACAGCGTTGGTCTGGATACAGACAAAGTTGGGAAGAAACAGCGTTGGTCTGTATACAGACAAAGTTGGGAAGAAACAGCGTTGGTCTGTATACAGACAAAGTTGGGAAGAAACAGCGTTGGTCTGTATACAGACAAAGTTGGGAAGAAACAGCGTTGGTCTGGATACAGACAAAGTTGGGAAGAAAACAGCGTTGGACTGGATACAGACAAAGTTGGGAAGACAACAGCGTTGGACTGGATACAGACAAAGTTGGGAAGAAAACAGCGTTGGGCTGGATACAGACAAAGTTGAGCAGAAAACAGCGTTGGTCTGTATACAGACAAAGTTGGGAAGAAACAGCGTTGGTCTGGATACAGACAAAGTTGGGAAGAAAACAGCGTTGGACTGGATACAGACAAAGTTGGGAAGACAACAGCGTTGGACTGGATACAGACAAAGTTGGGAAGACAACAGCGTTGGGCTGGATACAGACAAAGTTGAGCAGAAAACAGCGTTGGGCTGGATACAGACAAAGTTGGGAATAAAACAGTTTTGGACTGGATTCAGACAAAGTTGAGCAGAAAACAGCGTTGGTCTGGGTACAGACAAAGTTGGGCAGAAAATACAGCGTTGGGCTGGATACAGACAAAGCTGGGAAGAAAACAGAGTTTGACTGAATACATCAAATGGCAGATACCAATAACAAAGATGGATGGACGTCAAGAGAAGAGTAAAAGAGGCAACAAATGAAGAAGACAAACGCATTGATCTCGAACGGAAATTCCAGAAGTCGGGGGAAGTTGTGGCCTGAGGGAGAGATGCTGACCTAATGGAGAGATTTGATTAGAGAGGTGGGGGGGGGGTTATTGTCCTGCCTTTATTTCTTCCCCTTATATATCGATATAATTCTATTACACCTCACATATAAAGTATCCACACCGTTTAGATCTTCGAAGAAGTTTCGTACAGCATAGTAAACACCTGAAATATCCTTCGTCATTTTTATTGAATTATTTTTACACTTTGAGATGTTCATTAGGTCAACGCGCTCTCAATAATATTTATATATATATATATATATATATATATTAAGAAAAAGGCATCTACTTATCGTGCAACTGAACGTTGCTGATGGCTTGCGCCATCTATCGGAATAAATATCAACTATTCTCGTTTATTTTTAATTATTCCAGAATTGGCCAAATACCCATTCTTGATTAATCAAGAAAAGCTAACCACTTAGTTGATATTTATTCCGATAGATGGCGCAAGCCATCAGCAACGTTCAATTGCACGATAAGTAGATGCCTTTTTCTTAATTTATGCACCTTATCCCAGTACAATATTACATTTGTACTATTTTTTCATATATATATATATATAAATTTAAAGCGCTATGTCTTCCTAAGGACGCCTGCGATGTCAAACATGTATGCCTTTACATCTGTCTATACATATATATACAAATATTTTAGGCCGTGAATAGAATAGTCATATGATGTTAACAATGAGAAAGAGAGAAAAAAACGATAAAAAAGACCTGTGTACAAAATAAAGAAGTGTCTGGCAATATGTACAATAAGCATAATATAAATTATTAGTTTCCCAAAAGATATTTTTTTCCTATATAAATTAAAATATATCTAAAAAAGGTATTAAATTTAATATACATTTCTTTACTGGAAATGAAAATACTTGGATCTGTTACAATTAAATTATTGTCGATTCTATAGTCTTGAAAAACAGTACAATCTAGTAAAAGATGTATTGAGGTTTGTTCCTCATGTCCACAAAAATAACTCGAGTCTTCCACCGCTTTAATTTTTCAAAAAAGCTTCTGAAATTCCCATGTTTAGAAATGTTTTGCGAATTATGAAAGTTTGGTCAGAAATATTTTGGTATTTTGTTAGAGAAGAAGCTTTGAAAAGTTTCATTTGTGTTGTTCTTTAAAGTAGTCATTTTAAATCCAATAAAATCCGTTATTATGCTTGGGACATCTAAATTGTGTGTATTTTTATTTTTTTATCAATTTAAAAAAATTATTCATATTCCATATATTTGGATACAATGAAATCGTTAAGCAAAGGCATCTTGGCTATGCTATGTATACAATTAGAACTCGTCGTTTTATATGATTGTGTGCACCATAATAGCATTTGGTATTGAAATGAATTTAATTTATTTATATTTTTCTTATATATATTTACGAATTTATACCATATCTCCGATCAATAAAAAGCATTGGCCTAAATATTGTTTTGTATAATGTAAGTCTCTTTTGGGTATTCGGACCCCAAGCTTGTCCGCAAATTGACAGTAGCAGATTATTTTATTTGAGGACCACAAAAATATTTGTATGTTTATTATATTAAGTAGAGATTAAATGCTGAAAAATTTGAAGAGATTTAATGGAATTTCCCTACAAGACGAAGCATAGTGTTGGATTCATTTAATAAACCAAATATAGTATATATAGTTTCTGGTGTCCGATTTTCTTTTCAGGTAGAGTCTATACTATCCTTCATAGTGTAGCAAGGTATTTATTATTTTATTAACAGAGTATCATTTTTGTGTTTATATTTTGCTACTTTGTAAACTTTCCTCATTGCTTATCTTTTGTTTATCATTCATAGTTTGTTCTTGCCTCAAATTGCTGTGCCATCCTGAAGTTTGTCTTTCCTAAATTAACACGTAGAAATATTTATAAATTAAATTAAAACTTTGTATAAAACTAAGATGACTTTATGCAATTCTACAAATCTCTTGAGGTCTGGTATATATACACAATGTTCTTCCAAATGTAATTGTTCTGCCTGATCCTGTAGAAATCGGTGGGTAATAGACAGTTTAAATATAATCTCTGGTTAATGTTACGAAAATCATAAGACTCTGCAACGCTTTTTATTCACTTGATAAAAGGAAAATTCCGAGCAAACCCTTCTTTAGAAAGAGGGGATCATATATCGCCGCAACTCTTTTTTATTAACGCGATTAAAGGAAGCTTTCGGGCAAGCCCTTCTTCAGCTAAATATAGTGTACATATAGTTATATATATAGTAACTATAGGTACACTATAGTTAGCTGAAGAAGGGCTTGCCCGAAAGCTTCCTTTAATCGCGTTAATAAAAAAGAGTTGCGGCGATATATGATCCCCTCTTTCTAAATTGTCGAAATCCGCAATCCGTTTACCATGAAGCCCTTCTTTAGCACGTTTCAGTTATCTGAAGAAGAGTTTGTCCTAAAGTTTTCTTTTATCAAGTGAATAGAAAGAGTTGTGTCTTATATATATATTTTTTGTAAATTGTTGAAATCCGAAATATTGCAATATTGATCTGGTTGATGTATTGTTAGTATTGAACTGCTGTACTTCCTCTTTTCTTTAGATAGTTGTTATGTATGTGTGGTGATAGAGAACAAATATGGAGATGTCCAGTGAGTATGAGTAAACAAACGGGGCTCTGGTACCTTGTGAGTGTAACTTTCAAACTGCTTTTCACATGTGGGCCAGATCATACATGATAAGGATGGCCTGTACCACATATAATTGGGTTATGTAAAAAATTGAACATTAAAAAAAAATGCATATCCTGACTAGGAGCATATGTGCTTTTCAGAAGGCAGAGCGCCATCTAGTGGAACAGAAATCAACTATTTATTGATTTAACCTGTTCCCTGATATTTGGCCAACCCAATTTATTGCTAAATCAAGAAAAGCCATATTTCACATGAACATATTTCACACATTTAAACAATTAATTATAACCATTTATGACTAATATTATATCTCTCCTTATAAAATACATTTATATAGCCTATTTTAATAGTTTTTTTCACATCGCCAATCGCGTGTGCATCAAACTTCATTCTACCCAACTCTCTATATATATTACCCCTCTATACTAATAAAAATAATATTTCCATAACTAAATTTTAAAATCAAATTAGTGAAAACTGAATCAATTACGCTCTATTTTTACCTTTTAAATTTTCTTTAACAAAAGATTTTTTTTTCCAAGGAAGAACCAAATAGAATCGATATTTCTCAGGGCTTATTAAAGAAAATCCAATTTAGAAAGAAAACCTTTTTTAAAAAATTTCATTTGCATTACCTAGCTTTGTTAATGCTGGCATCATCATTAGGTTTAATTAGAGTTAATGGTGGGCCACATGAACAATAATCTCGTTACTTGGATAGCCTCGCTCCCGGCGTCTTACAATTTAATTTCTGCACAGATTTACTTGATAAACACGTGCAATTAGATTATGGATTATTAGGTAAATTTAATAATGTACCAGTCTAAAATATTTGATTCAATTTACCATGGATTGAACCCTCTTTTACTTAGTTACAAGAAAATGATATCTTAGAAAACTTTATATTCTTTTTTGATCATCTTATTTTTACCTCTATATAGCTTGTTATTAATTCGATTATATTTATTGTATCAATACAGTGCCTCGGGGGTCGGTGGAAGGATGGTCTAAACAGTTGGTTTTCAACCGCTACGACCCGGGTTCAATTCCAGTATTGGGCACTATTTTTTTCTGATTTAAAAATAAAATGCTCCAATGGTCCCCGATTCTTGCAAATTTCTAACTCCACCAGCGAGTGCAAGTAACCAAACGGGGTTCCGGAACATTTTTAAGTACAAAGTCGAACTGTTTTAGGCATGTGTAGATATGTGGTGCACTTACAGTAAAAGTAGTCGCCTACTTCTACCCACCATGATTATCATGGCCTGTACCACGTGTACTAGGAAGCAAGCAAAAAATAACACACACTCTGCCTCTGAGGATTTGTTTCTTGCTTCATTTAAACGATCTTTCAAGATTACAGGTAATACAAACCTTTCTATAGGAGTTTACAACGAAATTTCGTTATACTACTCGAGAATGGTGTATAATATAAAATCTTGATAGTTCGTTTAAATACAACAAGAATCTTATCCTCAGAGGCAATGTGTGTTAATACAAATTATATTTCAGAGGATTCTTTCTTCCAATATTATTTATTTTGCTCATCCCTAGTATACGTGGTACAGGCCATGATAATCATGGTGGGTAGAGGTTGGCGAATGCTTTTACTGTAAGTGCACCACATGTCTATACATGTGAAAAGCAGTTTGACTCTGCACTTACAAATGTGTAATAGCCCCGTTTGGTTACTTGCCTTCGCTGGTGGGGTTGGACTTTTGAAAGAATCGGGGGCCATTGGAACATTTTTTTTTAATTCAGAAAAAAAGTGCCCAATGCGGGAATCGAACCCGGGTCGTAAAGGTCGAAAACAAACGGTTAAGACCATCATTTCACCGTCCCTCTTATTTTTATTTTAAATATTTGACCAATATTACAACTTTGGATATGAATCTGATATTTGGCATCCTAACTCTCCAGACTGTACCCCCCTCGACAACTATGTATGGGCCGTTGTTGAGAAAGATGTCAACAAAGCTCCCCACGACACCATCCAGTCTGTCAAGAGAGAGATTCACACGGTGATGACCCAAATGGACAAGGTCATTGTTGCCTTGGTCAGTGCTTTATTCCACACTCGCCTCAAAACTGTAGTAGATCATAATGGAAACTACATGGAATAAGTAAATCGAGTGCATATAAACGGCTTAGTTGGATCCTCAATCGACGAAAAGCTGTTTATTCGTTCGAAAGTTCGCTAAAAAAACAGAAGACCAGGGACATGAAAACTTTCCACTTCCTTAAGTTTTATCTATGAGTATAATTTTAGCTTTAGAAATGCATTTAAGAGATTTTTTTATCAAGGGAAAAATCTGTTAATTTCTCAGATAATAATTTTAAAATAAACCGGTAAGTTTTTGAAAATATTAAAAACAAAAATAAAATTCGGTTCGGACCTATCAAATGACTCTCCTGGACAACCCCCACTCTAAGCCTCTCCTCCCCTTAAACAGCACAAGGAGAAAAGAAGACTAACAGTATTTGAGCTCTAAAAAGCGGTCTGGTGGATTAAATTGGCGAAACCGCTGGGAAGGTTCACCACTGATGAACCAAGCCCTCCCAATATTTTTTTCATCGCAGTAAGGACAGTAGAAGTTTGATTCATTTGTGAAAAGAAACATTCGCTTCTTAATGTCTTCATTCGTTTTAATAATTTACTTTATTACAAAATTTAAATTGTTGTTTATATATATACGGGTAAGGATGGAAGACCGTCATTCATGCCAGCCTGGTCTACAGAATTATTTGCTGAGATTATATATATGACATAATAAAAATATGATTTTTATTATTCATTAATATAATTATAATTTAAATAATCATAGAATTAACACAGAGTTAATTCTTTAAAATCCTTAACAAAAGGAGTACAACCCAAGATGTTTTTTGTATATACTTAGATTATATTTATAAAATTGTATGTTTGCAAACTGTTTTGTTCTTAAAATATAATCATTAAAAAAATACAATTTTGGATATAAAAGTTATCATTTCACTTCAATCCACGACTGCATGAATGAATTGGTAACGTACCTAAAATACATCTTTTTTTATGACATCTTTTTTAATAGTCGACAGGATGTATTTTAACCCTGTACGAGAAAAATTCCAATAGATTTCAAAGCCATATATTGCAACTAAGATATTTGGGAAAAGATATAGATAAAAGAATAGCAATTATGGAAGTCGAAACTTTAATTAAGAAATTAAAAAGGATAAAAAAAGTATAAAAGGCATTGAAGAAAATATCGAATCCATTGTGTCTATGGTAGATGTAAATGCAACGAAATGCAAACTAGAGTATGCAAATAATGATTTGATGAAAATGAGTGATATTTTCTTGCAGAAACTTGAGGATGAGGATTTGAATGACGAAGTGGAAAATTGCATAGATAAGTGTATAAGATTAAAGTGTGAATTGGATTTAAGGCATAATGGGCAAGAAACATCTGAAAAAAATTAAATTTACATGTTAAAATGCCTAAACTTGAATTGCCAACTTTCGATGGTAGATTAGAATCATGGCTTTCATTTAAGGATTTATTTTATTCTGCAATTGGTTCTAATTCACAAATACCGGAAATTGAAAAGTTACAATATTTGAAAGGCCAACTGAGAGGCGAAGCCCTAAGACTGGTCAACGCATTTCCAATTACAGCCGATAATTATGTTGAGGTTTGGCAAACCTTATTAACAAGATATGATAATCCAAAGGATCTGATTTTCACCCAAATAGATAATGCATTAAGATTACCAAAGTTAGCCGATGACAACCATAAGTCAATGTTTAAACTTCTAGATAGTTGCAACGAGATAGTAAGAACAGTGAAGGTATTAGGTTACCAAATCGATAGTTTATCTGATGTGTTTTTCGTCGAGATCATACAATATAAGCTTGATAAAACCACAAGAAAACAGTGGGAATTGCAGAACAACCCAAGGGTTGTGCCTTCAATTAAGGATTTAATGGAATTTCTAGAAATTCACGCAAAAAGCTTGCAGAATTTGCCAAATAAAGATGCAAATGTGGAGAAACATTCAATAAGAAGGGAATCACATAAGGAAATGGAGGAGTCATCTATTAAAAGGGAAACAGCCCCAAGAATGGAAGTACAACAAAAGCAATGGGGACATCCAGGTAGAAGCCCTATGGACTATAGTTCTAAAAGACGTCCTTGCCGAATTTGCCTGAACCGGGGACATGCCGGACGCTTCCATCCTGAGAATAGGTGCTGGTTTCGCGAGAGGGCCGTGCAAGCCCCCCCCCCCCCCCCCCCCCCCCCCGCTGCAAGCTTCATGTCCGTGCCGTCTCGATCCATGGACACCTTGACGCAGACAACAGCCCCTTCGAGCGAATGCCGACCAGCTCCGCCTCAACACTCCTGACGCCAAGGTCTGTATATAAATCTAAATGTGAATAATAACAGTATATTAGCTCTCATGGATACTGGCTGTACCTTCTCTATAATTCCTCAACATATGATAGATAAGATTCAACCAAACTATGTTGTTTTTAATAATTTACCTCTTATTAAACAGACATCCGGTATGCTAAATATAAATTCAAAAATTAATGTTAATACAACTATAGGATTTATTACTAGAGATATTGATTTTTATTCCTCTGATATTAATTTGCCATATGTATTGCTTTCTTTACACCATATAAGATTATTTAAATTAGACATTGATTTTCAAAGTTTTACAATTACTCAATTTGGTAGAATTCTTAATGTTAATTACCATAACCCTAATAATAATAATTATACACATCATAATGTAATTCCTTTATTTAAATCTATTATTCCTCCTAATGAAAATGATTTTAGAAATTTTAATAGTGTAGAATTTGATGAAAAACTTTCACCATATGAAAAATCTGATTTAATTAAATTAATTAAGGAAAATAAGGAAGCGTTTGCTGCCCATAAAATGGATATAGGACATATTAAAGCAGATCCAATTAGAATTAAACTTACCTCACAAACACCTATTTCATTAAAGCCTTTTAGACCTTCCTTCTCGGACAACATTGAAATTAAAAGACAGATTGAAGAACTTTTAAAATATAATGTCATTAGACCATCTTATTCCTCCTATGCATCCCCTGCTATGTTGGTGAATAAGCGAAATGAAGGTAAAATTCGACTAGTAATAGACTACAGAAAATTAAATGATATAATAAAAAGAGATTCTGAGCCCATACCAAGAATAGATTCTATATTAGATAAGCTTTCAGAAGCTAATATCTTCACTACACTAGATCTTTTATCAGGTTATCACCATTTAGATATACACCCAGATTATAAAGAATACACAGCTTTTACTACCACTCACGGACTTTACGAATTTAATAAATTATCTTTTGGATTAAAAAATAGTCCAAGTCAATTCCAAAGAGTTTTAAGGCAAATTTTAAATAAATATGATGTTGATTTTTGCATGAATTACTTCGATGACTTCATTATATTTTCAAATAATTTTCAGGAACATTTGACCCATTTAAAAGTAATTTTAGATATTTGCATAAAGGAAAATATTAAGCTAAAACTAAGTAAATGTAAATTCGCTACTTATCAGATTTCTTTTCTAGGATATGAAATATCAAACCATCAATTTTCACCCAGCACTAATAATATAGAAACGATTAGAAAATTGAGTTCCCCAAGGAATAAAAAGGATTTACAACGAGTTTTAGGATCTATTAACATTTACTCGAAATTTATCCCTAATTATGCTAAACTCAGACTCCCTTTGAATAATTTGTTGAAAAAAGATGTAAAATGGAAATGGGATGAAGAATGCGAAACCGCATTTTCTAAATTAAAAAATATGATAACCTCAAAACCTATATTAGCTATCTATAATCCCAAATATCCTATACACCTTTACACGGATGCTAGCCAAGAACAGATCGGATCTATCCTAAAACAAGAACAACCCGATGGGCTTTTAAAGCCAATAGCGTATAGAAGCCGTAGAATGACATCTTATGAATCAAACTATTGTGTAACTGAGCAAGAATGCCTTGCTATTATTGATGCTGTGGATTTCTTTTTACCCTACTTAGATGGCGTGCATTTCACCATCCATACAGACCATGCTTGTCTAAAGTATTTGAAGAACATAAAGAACCCAAAAGGACGATTATTTAGATGGAGCTTAAAGCTCTCAAGGTTTGACTTTGAGATAAAACACATAAGAGGAACTGAAAATAAAGAAGCTGATTTTCTCAGCAGATACCCCATAGCTCATTTTGTTTCTGACCCAGAACTAAAACAAGCTCAATTTGATGATAACATCAATGATAGGAAATATACTAAATTTAATGGACTTTTAACAATAAAGAAAAAAGGATTAATCAAAAGTGTTGTTCCACCATCATTAAGAGAAAAAGTATTAATAAGAGCTCATCAAGATTACGGCCATATAGGAGTATCTAAAATGTTAAATCTAATTTCCCCTATCTATTATTGGCCCTACCTAATTCAAGATATTTCTAATTATGTAAAACACTGTGAGGTGTGTCAACTCAATAAAATATCTCACCAGAAGAAATTTGGTCTGTTGGAAAGTCTCCCCCCAGCTAAGGATCCTTTTGATCTTGTGTCTATAGACACAGTAGGTGGACTAAATTACTATAATTCCACAAAGAAATTCCTTCACATCATCGTAGATCATGCTACTAGATACATTTGGGCTTTCCCCTCAAAAAGTCAAACTACTGACTCATATATAAATTGCCTAAACAAAATTTTTCAAATACAAAAACCCAAACAATTTTTAAGTGACAGGGCACCATCATTTACTTCACCAAGATTTAGAAAATATTTGATTAACAATAACATTAAACAATTATTGACTTCATCATCAAGACCTCAGTGTAATGGGTTAAATTAACGACTTAACCAAACTATAATAACCAGGTTAAGATGTAAATTCAATAACTTGAAAGGAAAATCAATACCATGGACGAAATTGTTAGATTCAGTACTAAATGAATATAATAATACTCCCCATTCCATAACAGGCTATACTCCTACTTACCTTTTGTATGGTAAGCTCCCTTATGATCCCCCCTTAAAAGAATCAGAATTTTACCCCCCTATAGACACTGCCAGAACAAATGCCTATAATAATACATTAAAATTTCATCAGATAAATAAAATTAGATATGATCAACATTATCAACCTTCCACCTTTAAAGTAGGCGATAAAGTTTGGTTACAAACCTTTTACCATCCAGATAACCGAAAATTAATGCCTCCAATGTCTGGGCCATTTACAATATTAAAACAGATATCCCCAGTCAATTATGAAATTGATAAACCCCAATCTAATTTAGGAAAAACTACCATGGTAATTCATTCATCCAAATTGAGGCCATACTACTCAAAAGAAGGATTTGAGTTAAAACTGACAAAAAGTAAAATACCCACTTTAGAGAAAAAACAAACCAACAAGTGGCACCTAAGGTAGTGAAAAGTAGAATCCCTCTTCTTACTAAATAATGGTAGGGAAATCTTAATATAAATAAGACAATACCAAAAATAACTACGCCTAAAAATTAAGCCTTGAGAATATAATTTTTGTGCACACATAAGATATAACTTGACACTTTTCTTTTCAATTGTTGTAAATATTTTACATTTTGATTTTATTTGTTGAGAAATTCACTCATAGGATTCTATATATTTTTCCCTCACAAACTTTATATGGAACATTTCATATTCGAACATTCTTTTTTTTTTTTTAATGTAAATAGTAAAACTTCATGTGTAAATATTTTCCATTATGTGGAAGTAAATAACCCATTATTTTATGTTTTTATTCTGATCAAACCAAATAAATGTGAAGCAAGATGTTGGATACCACTCGTCATTATGAGAAATAAATTTGTGATTTTCAAAAATATATTTTTTGGCATGTGGCAAAATACCTTTTGAATCTTGAGAGCCTGAGAAGGCCTACTCAATTCATGAGGTAAATCCCCTTATGAATTATAGGAAGGAGACACCTATAAATTCAAATAAGATTGGATAATTTTCAGCTACTGTCAAGAAAAAAGGTACCAATAGGAATATGTAGAAGGAATAAAGAGCATCATTGATATAGTTTCAATTGGTATCCTCCATCTTAATTGATAATCTATGTAAATAATAATGATACTTTTTTTTTTTACTTTGAAAATTACTCCCTAATTTCTATCCTTGGAGGGAAGAAATGACATAATAAAAATATGATTTTTATTATTCATTAATATAATTATAATTTAAATAATCATAGAATTAACACAGAGTTAATTCTTTAAAATCCTTAACAAAAGGAGTACAACCCAAGATGTTTTTTGTATATACTTAGATTATATTTATTTGTATGTTTGCAAACTGTTTTGTTCTTAAAATATAATCATTAAAAAAAAATACAATTTTGGATATAAAAGTTATCATTTCACTTCAATCCACGACTGCATGAATGAATTGGTAACGTACCTAAAATACATCTTTTTTTATGACATATATATAGAATTTTTAAACTATTTCTGACGCCTATGATTCTTTTTTTTTTTCTACTGATCTAACTGCAATGATAAAATAATGGGAGGGCCTGACTCATCACTAATGAACCAGGCCCTCCCATTATTTTATCATTGCAGTTAGAGCAGTAGAAAATTGATTCATTAAAAAAAAAAGAAACATAGGCGTCAGAAATAGTTAAAATTTCTCGTAACTGATGGTACGTTAATGCATCGTATAAATATATAGAATTTCTCTATATTTCCCTCAGATATATAAAATGACGGTAATTTATATACTAAATATATCAATAAAAGAGATAATTATACAAAGGTATAGGTACTTACAGGTATAAAAATCAGAATTAACCCAACAGTATCAAACTTCCTCCAAACAAAGTACCACCATATATTTGGCCTCCCCAATCAACATTTCTTCATCCCACTTTACTAATCACAACCCAGTCACACTTAATTATGTTGTAAAAATGGAAATTTCAACTTTTATGGCGGACATAAAATCTCACTCCTCGTTTTCATAATAACAACGTGATGCTTTAACAGCAAAAACGATAGAAATATTTTGATGGAGTTGAATGGTGTCCAAACACATTGAACTTTTGTCGTAAAATTTCTACGTTCCCCTTTTACTTTTAAAGTTTGTGTTAGTCAATATATTTATATTTATTGGTGACGTGTCTGGAATATGATACAGCGATATAGTAAATATTAATAATTGACAAAAATACTTTTGAAAATATATAAAATATTAAAATCAAATGTGATGGACCTCTTTTGAGCCGCGTTTAAGAATGTTTAAAATTTGTCGAAATCTTTTGGTTTGTATATATATTCATTTTCACTGCTATAATTGATTAAAATATATTTATATATATATATGTGAAAAATAGAAGATGGCTTTACTTTATTTATCAATAAAATGGGTTAGCCAAATAACAGGTAACAGGTTGAATCAACGTTTAGTTGATTTCTCTTCCACCACATAGCGCTCTGCCATCTAAAAAGCACATGTGATCCTGGTCAGGATATGCCTTTTCATTTTTTGAATATATATATATGCAATATAATTCCCACACTACTTGTAAATAGTCAACACATTTTTATTTTAATATCCATATATTTTAATATCTATAATCAAAGAGTAAATAGCCAATGCTTGTATATAATTTTTTGACCAACGACCCGAGGGGGTAAGAGGGAGAAGTGGAGAACAAAGGAGGTTGGAAAATAAACAAAGGGAAAATGGCTGCGTTTCTTTTTGTCGCGTCTATTATTTCTTATATACAAATTTAGAGTTTTTAATTTATAATAATTCAAAGATATACCTTAATACGACATATATATATGAAAGAGAAACTATGAATAATAATAAGAAGAAGATGCCAAGATAGAGGAGAATAGCATTTTTAGAAACAAAGGTTTTCGTAGAATCATACAAACTGAAAAGGAATGTGATAAAAAATACTTTTAAGAGCCTGATATCAGGGATTTATGAGCGTGTACACAGAACGTTCATATTGATATATTCATAGATATATACACATGGACAAAACTTGTCAAAACATGTTAGACCAACTTGAATAAGGCAAATGAGGTCCTGTACCCCCATCTTAGGGAGAGTTTCCTCCCGGATACCTTACCTAAACACAATATTGTCAAGTTCCTCAACACAGTCATCGCTGGGGACACGGATTCCATAACTCGCAAGTCTGAACTCAAGACGATTCTAAGCTCCTGATAGGATCCAGACGTACCTTCGGAGAAGACCTCGTCTGGTGTATATATTTTCTCTACTATTTTAAACTCTGTAAACTCTCTCTTGACCGTTGACTAGATGTCAATAAACCATTTTTAATTGTCAACTGGAATAAGGCAACATTTTACCACAACACTATGGCTTAAGATCGAGCGCTTTGGAGTAGCTTGATGGGAAGCTTGATGGCACACTAGACTTAGAACAGATAGATATTTGAAATGTTAATTATTTATAAGGCGATGCCATATATATGTCATAATATATGCTCTTCCAGGATTAATAAAACAATCCAACAGCCGACGAGAGAGAGATGGGCAGCTAAAGCTAAGAAAACTAACTTACGACCATTTTTTGGTCACATACCTGAGGGGGGCGTCACCACCTGGCGCTTATCTTTTGTTAGCCCCGCTTGTGTACACAGGGAAAAACAGTCGTTCAGTAGATAACGGCTCACTCGCCACGACTTTCTCTCTCGGCTGGCTGCCTGGATGATTGCTCTAACAGCTCGTCGTGTGATTATTTCTCACCTCACCACATCATTTACCACTATATTGTCACATTGAAAAGTCGACAGGATAAGATCTGACCGGGAAGCAAATCCCTCATATACCAGAGCATGAAGAAACAAGAAGCCAAGCCACGATGATCGAACAAACCCACAACCAAGTTCCACAAGAACCAACGACCGACGCTACTGTAGCCGCTTCCCTTCGAACTCTCACCCTCTGTCTCGACCAACTTTTAAACCGTGGGTCTGAAGAAGCAATCACCTACGACGGAGATGTACCTGCCGCACACTTCTTCTCACAACTTGAGTCTCAGCCGAACTTCCACAACTTAGAGCCAGCACGCCAAGCTCGAAAGGCTCTATCATCACTAAGAGGCGAACCTCGCAAAGTTGCACAAGACTTAGCGCTACTCAATAAGACTTATGAAGAGGTCAAAGAGTCACTCTGCGCCGTCTATCCCCGACGCCCTAGCTTCACCCTTCAAGAGTTCTATGAACTTAAATGCACGTCGATGGCCGACATCGAGACCTACTACAAGAACAAGGTCCGAATAGGATTGGCGATCAACCTCCCTAAGAGTGCCATCGTGCAAGCACTATCCAACGGTGTGCCACGTAACTATGGCAACCTTTTAAAGATGGCACAACCCTCGGGACCAGAAGAATGGTTATGCTTAGCCCAACAGCTGACCTACGAAGGGGATAACACCAGCACTAAAGCTGCCCAACAACGATCACCGCGCCAGAGCAGAGCACCTTCCACCACCGTGGACAAGACCCCACCATATCCTTGCCGTTACTGTGGCGGACAACACTGGCACGCACAGTGTCAGCAGCGAGGGCCCTACCAGCGGCCCTTTCGGACCTTTACACCTGCGGTCCACAACGTCGAACAACCCCAAAGATCGACTCGCCCTGCAGGTGTCTACGAGACCGCAGCAACGACGAGCTCGGGAGAAACCAAGTAATGCCAACTTCGGCAGCAGAACTCCTCCGAAGCTCAATGAACCTACCTGCACCCTAAACCAGCATATGCCTGTAAGTGCAATTATTTTAACCCCTATCATTCATTCTTTAAAGATACCATTCCTAATTGACTCTGGAGCCAATGTTTCCATAATTAGTTTAAACCAATTTGAATATATTAAAAATGTTAATAGTTTCATTTGTTCCACCCCTATTAACAATGATGTTATTATCCGTACTATATCTAGTCATGCCAAACCAATCGGATTAGTTACCTTACCAATACAATTTAATAATTTTAATTTTAATGAAACATTTTATATTTTAAATTCACCCCTTGAACATGGTATACTCTCTATTCATGTTATGCAATTTTTAAGATTAACAATAGATTTTCATAATCAATTGATACTTCAAAATAGTGTTCCAGTACCTAAACATTTGTACCATTTTGTATGTGACCTTCCCACTTGTAAGCACGGCTCGCGAATAATAACTTCTAACCCTAAACGACCCATAATTCACTCGGTTAACTTAGGCGTTGACGATTTTCAACCTCCACGTGAGCCTTACTTACAAACAACTCTTAGTAATATTTATCAACCTTCCCCTGAATGCCCCTCTCACCCTTACAACCTTATTAGCATTCCTACCAGCCCATGCGCCTCTAGAGAATTAATGATTAAAGAATTTATCGAACAACGCCCAGAACTGACTATCCCTTATCAGCAATTATTGTATTCTTTTAAAGATATTTTCCCTATCAATAAATTCAATGTATTACCACTCAACATAACCCCTGTAAAACTCAAAATTATTTCCGATAAGGTTATTTCCCTCCGACCATACCGAACTCCCTATGCCTACCAGAAGGAAATTCAGGACCAGATATCTCAACTTCTAAAACATGACATAATCACCCCCCTCCTCTAGCCCATATTCCTCTCCTGTGACACTCGTTCGCAAACGCGATAACACCATGCGTCTCTGCATTGACTTCCGTCGCGTGAACGAACTAGTACCCTCGGATTTGCATCCTTTGCCATTGATAGAAACGGTACTGGATAACCTGTCGAAAGCCAGAGTATTTAGCACCGTTGACATAAGCAATGCATACTATCAAATCCCCATCGCGGAGGAGAGTCAACCACTACTCTCTTTCGTGACTCAACAAGGGCAATATAATTTCAAACGCTTACCCTTTGGGTTCAAATCAGCACCCCAAATTTTCGAACGTGTGATTACCCAGTTGATCCACAAACACCACCTCTCTTTCATAGCCCATTATTATGACGACTTCGTTATTTTTTCTGACTCCTCAGAACAACACCTTACGCACCTTCGACTTTTCTTTAAATTCTGTTTAGAGGAAAATCTCCAACTTAACCTTAAAAAATGTAATTTTTATCAAAATGAAATAGATTTTCTCGGCTACCACATCACCGCAGGGACTTACACACCTAATATTAAAAATACCGAAATCATCAACGCTATTAGAACTCCTATCAACGTTAAAACCCTACATTCATTTTTAGGAGCCGTCAACGTATATCATAAATTCATCCCAGAATATGCTAGACTTCGCCACCCCTTAAATCAATTACTAAAAAAGAACGCCAAATGGCTTTGGAGCCCGAATTGTCAACAAGCCTTTGATAAATTGAAGCAACACCTCGCAACACAACCTGTGTTACATCTATTTCAAGAAGGGCTCCCATGCCAGGTCTATTGCGACGCTTCCACGCAGGGCATCGCAGGTGTACTCAAACAAGTACATCCTGACGGTAACATCTACCCTGTACAATATTACAGTCGCGCGTTGCGTTCCTATGAGCGTAATTACACTATATCTGAACTGGAGTGCTTAGCCATTGTAGAGTGCGTTGACAAATTCCGAGTGTACCTCCTAGGTACAAGGTTTGTCATCTACTCGGATCATCACGCCTTACAATGGCTAAAGACCATAAAAGACCCCACCGGACGCCTCTTTCGTTGGAGCCTTCGACTCTCAGCTTACGACTATGAGGTCAAATACCTCAAGGGCTCGCGTCAGTACGAGGCGGACCTCCTCTCCCGTAACCCTTTCTGCGGATTCCTATCCACAGGTCAAATAAAAGATCATCAGGGCGAATTACGGAGGGACACAAGGTATATCCTCAATGACAAGGACCTTATGACCATCATACGACGGGGTGTCACTAAAATAATTGTTCCACCATCACTCCGTGGCACCCTACTACAACGAGCCCATCGCGATTTCAATCACCCCGGCATTTCGCAGATGACCAGACTGATCGCAGCCCAATACTATTAGGACGGCATGACAAATGACATCAGGACACATGTAAGAACCTGTTCAGTATGCCAATTGGTCAAACCACCAAAAGGACCTATCTACGGAGAATTGGGACAACTCCCCCCAGCGGTCCTGCCGTACGAACTAGTGTCACTAGATACTATTTCTGGATTCGCGAAATATGGAAATTCTCAGACCTGCTTACATGTCGTAGTGGACCATGCCACACGGTACGCGTGGGCATTTCCATCGCGGTCCACCAGCATTCTCACCTATACCCAAGTGATTAAAAAGGTGATGCAGTTTGGTTCTCCTAAACGACTTTTGACGGATAGAGCTCCTGCCTTCACCTCTCCGAAATTTCGTAGATTTTTGATTAGACATAACATTGGCCAACTTCTCACGACAAGCAACAACCCTCAGGCCAACGGATTAAGTGAACGACTAAACGCCACGATCACTGGCAAACTTAAACTGTTGCGCCTCCAACAACCTAAGACGGCCTGGACCAAACTACTACCTCAGGTCCTTCAGGCTTATAACCATACCCCACATTCTGTGACCGGGTTTCCACCGTCATACCTTTTGTTAGGTAGTTTTCCGCTACAACTATCCGAGCATGTACAAAACTACCCAAAAATCGACGACGCCAGAGAATTGGCCTATCAAAGGACACACGAACGACACTTACGCGACAAAGCGAGATTCGACCAAACACATAGAGCTTCCGATTTTGAAGTAGGCGATCTCGTTTTGGCAAAAACATACCACCATCCAGACACTGGTAAACTAGCACCTTTCTTCTCAGGACCTTATGAAGTACTGGAGATAATTTCCCCTCAAATAGTACGGATCAACCGCTCCAACCGACCTCTAAGTCGTGAGACAGATACAATTCATGTCAACAAATTAAAACACTATACGGAAAACGAACAATTTATTTCACCGCCCGTAAATGATCGAGACCAACCCAAAAATACCTTCAATTTCCCATATAAACACTTCAATCACACTCTAATCCATACTACAACGGCTATTAACTCACGAAAGCAACATGACTACACTTACAATCAAGATGATCAAAGATATTTGAACCACTTATACCCTGAGATCTTTACCAATTACTAACCTGACAACAAGACTTTACGAACCCAGTAGTATCTAAATAATTAAGGTAGGGTGGCCCAAAGCAAGTTTCCCCTCGCTCTGTCCGCCTATATTCTACCTTTGCATCTAGAACTATTTTATCTTCGAAAATTAAATATAAATCCATTCGACTTCCTCACCTACACACGGGACTTTTCCCCTCGGACTCGCTACACAAGTAACTACATAGATAAGTTAGATTGGCCCAAAGCAAGTTTCCCCTCGCTCTGTTCGCCGAAATTCTAACATTGTATGTAGTTCGATATTTACCTCAGTCCTGAGCTCACACAATTGCCAACCTCAACCTCATTTCTCGTGCTCTACACTTATAGCATAGAAAGCCCATGACAAGTTTCCCCTTGCCATGTCCGCCTGAAAATTATCTTAAAGTGTAGAGTTCTCCAGTCTTAATGACCTTCAGAATTTCATCATATGTATGTGACTCTTCTTCTCCTTGTTCACACCTCTCAATAACATGTTCTCTCGAAATTTTTTCTTATCTTACACCATCGCTCTTGAAAAAAAAAAAAAAAAACTCTTGTTTTTAATTTTTCGTATATCAACTTATGTTTTTATGAACCAATGACCAAATTTTCGCTGAACCTCTCAGTCTTTCTGCAGTGTAGCTATTCCTACATTGAAACTTAGGTTCTGAAAGTCAAGGCTTTTTTTTTTTTTTCAACCATTCGACCTCAGAGGTCTTATTTTTTGTCAATTGACCGCAAAGGTACACTTTTTTTCTCACTCGACCCCGAAGGTCTTTTTCACGTACGCGCATGTCCATTATTTGTTAAATTTATTAATTTTAGTGTCATCAAGAGAACCGCACATAAGTTGTCTGCCTAATCAATCTTCTTCATTCTAAAGTATCTCTGTAAAATGTCTCAATACGTTTTGTTGACGAATGCTGCAGAGATGACTATTTGCTCCAGCCTCTTTCTAATGGCTTCCTTTGTTCATTTTAGAATGTTGAACCACTTACTTTAGAGCTCTCTTACTTTCCACCGTTTCTTTCTCTTCACCTCCTCATTCACGTATCCATATTGTACATAGCTATGATTGTCCATACCTACACTCTGTACCATATTAACCTACACATAAAATTAATTTGTATATAGCCTTTTATAACCTTGATATTTTCAAAATCTCCCATAAATGTCAAACTCCCCGGTGTTGTAAAACTGATTGTAAATAGTATTTACTTGTGTACTATACAATATTTTATTTACATAAAACTATGTCACCATTACCTTAACTAATTTTAATTGTAAAATTATTTTCTCTATTCCTGGCTTCTCCAGCTTTAAATATACTTAAACCATGTTCAGCCTTCTTCAACGGGGGCCATATGTCATAATATATGCTCTTCCAGGATTAATAAAACAATCCAACAGCCGACGAGAGAGAGATGGGCAGCTGAAGCTAAGAAAACTAACTTACGACCATTTTTTGGTCACATACCTGAGGGGGGCGTCACCACCTGGCGCTTATCTTTTGTTAGCCCCGCTTGTGTACACAGGGAAAAACAGTCGTTCAGTAGATAACGGCTCACTCGCCACGACTTTCTCTCTCGGCTGGCTGCCTGGATGATTGCTCTAACAGCTCGTCGTGTGATTATTTCTCACCTCACCACATCATTTACCACTATATTGTCACATATATATATATAATAAATTGAAACATTAAAGCACAAATGTTTCTTTTAAACATAAAACAAACTTCTACTATCCTTAACGCGATAAAATATATTGGAAGGACTTGGCTAATCAGTGGTGAACCTTCCCAGCGGTTTCGCCAATTTAATCCACCAAACCGCTTCTTAGAGCTCTAATACTGTATTGGATCATTCTACTTTTATACGCAGCACTGAAAGGTGGAATCCCATAAATGTTATTCAATCAAACTATGGACATAAGCTTTTAGAACAGTAGAATTGCATATAAATATTTGCATCGAGCATTGTTCTTTCGCTACCAATAGGTAACAATCGCAATAAGGGCAGTAGAAGTTTGTTTTATGTTAAATAACATTCGTTCTCTCTTTACCCTCTGACGAATAAGCAGTCGCGGACCAACAGCAGCATTGCTAGAAAGAGGAGTAGACCTCTTTAGAAATCCTGACTTCAACAGACCTAGTTGATAGACCTCAGCATGGGTTCCTCTCCAAGCATACGAAAGAGCTGCGTCTGTACTCATGTTAGAGTCGGCAGCAAAGGCTTCCATGTTAGGAACGGCCTTAAACTACAGGCAAAGTCAGACTTTCACCAAAGTGTGCCTGGATCATGGTACCTAAATCAACGAAAGCTGCACCCCTATACCCCATTCCATGAGATCAGCTCGAGGAGCATTAAACTCATGAAATTCGTGTAATCTTTACACAAGGATTTTCTCTTTCTTTTTTTATATGTGAAAATTGTCGAGGTGAAACGGCTGAACTATAAGCCGTGTTTCTACATTATTCAAGCGACAGGAAGCGCTAGGAAAGAACGACAACATTTGCTGTCACGGCTTTATTGTGCATTCTACATACTGGACCAAATAGGTACAGTGATGATCTAATTTCCACGACATTTTCATTCCAATTCCTTTCATTATTTTAATACAAAAACAAAGAGACTACATGGTTTTATGGCCAGATTGGATAGGAAGACAAACAAATATCAATACAAAGCAATAAATCGCCATCTATATATGACAAATGAAAACATTGAGACACTAACGTTTCTTTTCACAAATAAATCAAATTTCTACTGTCCTTACTGCGATTTAAAAATATTTGGAGGGCTTGGCTCTTCAGTGGTGAACCCTCCCAGCGGCTTCGCCAATTTAATCTACCAGACTGCTTATTTAGAGCTCTAATACTGTATTGGATCATTCTGCTTTTCGATGTTACGCTGAAGGTATTGGATTATTCTGCTTTTATATGATACAATATCAATCAAAATAGCAACATCGTTATTAAACGTTCACTACAGACTCGACTATGTACACTACACATGACAATTACTATATATAGTCACGACCGTCTGTCGTGCCCTCTGTCACGGATAATATACAGTTATCATCGTCATGCGTTCTTAATTCTGTCACCGTTTGCTTTTGGTTCAGTGGTAGTATGCTCGCCTGCCACGCGGGCGCCCCGGGTTCGATTCCCGGCCGATGCATTTTTTTTTTTACATTTTTTAAAACTCATTTATATATTATACAAGAATGACATCCACGGCGCCAATTTATAATTGTAACGAATAGTATTTGAATAAAAGCATTTAATCGGGTAAACCCCGGGCGTTGCCCGGGTCATTCGGCTAGTGTATATATAGTTATTAAGATTGAAGATATCTTCAATTTTGAGCACTATGAATGCCAGCCAGACAACCTCTATCTTTACGATGTATATATAGTTATTGATGAGATCAAGGTCCTGTGTCAACAGGAAATGTCCCATCTGTCATCTAGAGAACTTGATAAACGGCCTCAATGAGATGGATTACATCACGCTGGAATGGCTACCTTGTTTCCTAACTCTTCAGATTTCTGCTTACCTCGGGACATACATGACATCATAGAATATCTTTAAATATGATTATTCCCTCATGTTGTATGATCAATAACAAGGGGTTTAATTAATTATTATATTTCTGAATCATTGGTTCTAGAGGATTACTTGAACTGGTTATTTGATCATAAATTTCAAGAAGTTTATTCTATTATTGATTTTTTTTTGCTTATCCCTAGTACACGTGGTACAAGGCTATACGTGGGTAGAAGTAGGCGACTGCTTTTACTGTAAGTACATCACATGTCTACACATGTGAAAAGCAGTTCGACTTTACACTTACAAATGTTCCAAAACCCAGTTTAGTTACTTACATTTAGTAGTGGGGGTTGGACTTTTACAAGAATCATGGTCTATAGAAGCATTTTTTTAATCAGAAAAAACTGCCCAATGCGGGAATCAAACCCGGGTCGTAGCGGTCGAAAGCCAACGCTTTAGACCATCCTTCCACCGACCCCCCTATTATTGAATTACTGAAGTATTATTGATTGATATAAAATATTTTTCATTGAACATATTAAAATATAAAATTTATGTGTAAAATTTATTAATTGAGGATTTTTCGCATACTAGATTATTGCAATACTGGTTGTATGCTAAAAGATTATTTATTAATAAATTATAGTACTGAAATATTGGTTACTAGGGAATTATGTGATCACTAGGTTACATTAACATTGTAGATACTTGAGGATTATTTGAGGCCGTTTCCTGGAGCATTAGTTCCTTAAGAGGTGTGTTTTGTAGCTTCTGACAAAGTCCTGACTGTTTCAGACAAGATTTTAACAAGTGTTGTTTATTTGCCTCAGTTTTTTTTTTTTTTTGCATTTGATTTAATAATGAAATTGCCTTGTTGACAAGAGCGGATGTCGGTTTCTCGTTGTAAATGGATGTGGTCACAGAACGTGCAGCTTCTCAATAGCCTTCTATATGAACTCAAGATCTGTGGCAAAATATCTCGTAAAAAAAAGACAAACGCCAGGATATTCAAACAATTTGGACCAAAAACCAACAGCCATATATATTTATGAGATTTAAACATTTTTTATTACAGGTATTATTCCAAGTACACATGGTAAAGGCCATAATAATCATGGTCGGTAGTTAGCAACTGCTTTTATTGCAAGTGCATCATGCTTAAACATATAGAAAGTAGTTTGACTATTGCACTCAGTAGCGGAGTTGATTTTTTGCAAGAATCGTGGGTTCGAAAGAATTTTTCTAGAAAAAAAAGAAAAGAGCGTTCAATCCTTGTTTCGTTCCTGGGTCGTGGCTTTAGAACACGACGGTGTCTACCACTCCATCAAATCTCTTGCTCCAAACTTTTCGCTTCCAAAATCATGGAAAGTCTAAGACATAAAATCAAAGGAAATAAATCAAAATATAAGGTGGTGATTCTAAGAATCTCCTGATAGTGAAACAGTGGCTTGGACCATCTTCAGCCTGCACCATTATACTTCTTAATAGACAAATGTTTTCTATTGTGGTCTTTTTGGAGGAAGTTTGAGATCAAGACACATCTTTGGGTTTGTAAGGTGGTCGCTTATGGGAGGTATCTCTCTCCTCTTATGGATCGCTCATTGGAAGTTATACTTTCTGTGATAAAAGAAGAGACGCGCTCTTCTTTATATCTATATCAATTGATTATATCTATGGAAAATACATACAATATCAAAAATTGTATACCATCTTTAGAGCTACTAAGAGAATTGAGATATTTCATCGCACTGCGTGATACAGTAGAGAGGGAAGATAATTTAACGAGGCTTCTCATTTTAAATCGAACATTGTTTAATTATTTCATATAGAATTCCAGTTAACTACCTTATTTTTATTAATTCAATTGCCATCTTTCGTTAAAATTTGTAACAAATAAATTTACTGACAATGTGTTTCTTTTCAATATTTTATTTTTCAATATAAATAATTATTGAAAAGAAACACCATGCCAGTAAATTTATTTTTTATCAATTTTAACTACCTTATTTTATTTAATAAATAGATTTAAGTTATATGAAATTTCTTTTGAAATTCGGAAAGCAAAAGTAAATCATTCAACCTTCTATTTAGCGACGATTACCCTTTTTATGTTCTGAAAAACGAAGCAAATAATATTTTCTTAAGCTTTTTCCCCCAAGAAATCCCTAAATACTTTCGTCCAAATTTTTTTAATACACAATTTGTTACAAACCACGGAATTTTCAATAGTTTTTTAAATAGAATAAAGGCAACGGGGGATTCAAGTTGTTTTTGTGGTATTGAGGAACAAACCTCAAGACATCTACTGATTGAATGCCCAGCATTTCAAGATTATAGAATGAAGAATGAACTAGTTGTTTATGAACTTAACGATTTGATTTCCTACAAAAAATCATATTTAAAATTTAATTCATTTTGTAGATATATTCTAAACTTTCTACAAAATCTGGATCTCTAGTGTTTTAATGTGTTGAATAATGTAAATAACTTATGTAAATAAACTTTTCTCCTTGTTTGGCGCAAGTATCCCTCGCGGGATATAGCGCTTTGGAAATAAAATAATTATAATTACCCTTTTTAACTACAAAATATTCTTAAAAGCTTACGTTATGAAATTAAGTTGAGAATTAAACATATATAATATGGAAGAAAAATATGTCTCAATTTCAGACAGAATGAAAACTATAAAATTTTACTATAACTGTCACATTACATTGACTTGATGGTTATTGTGTATACTGATCTGATCTTTAAACACACCTAAAATTTACCTCACACTGATCATTATCAATTAGTAACTGTAAGTAGATACACACAAATTTACAACACATACAAAAATGGTCGATTTATATAAACGACAAATGGAAGAACCTTCTTCATGATATATTATATCTAAAATCATTCACTAATAAACAGTTTCAAGGTTTTCAATCTTCCCTAAGAACTATAGTTGGCTTCTTTGTTGCCTACAAACTGAATCGACACTCATGGAAAAACTTAAGAAAGTGGAAATATTTGATTTCATGTTCCGTCTATTTTTTGTGAAGGAGACAGGAACCTTTGTTCACATTTGGCTATTCTATATACAGTTACGAGCGTCATGCGTTCTTAATTCTTCAGTTTTCATCTCTGTCACCGTTTGCTTTTTTTTGGAATGGCGCTCTCCTATTGGTTGGCTACGATCACGCTACCTTCCCCCCCCCCACTCGCCTTTTGGTTTTTGTAACTATTGTGTTGGAGCGGGTCGCACCTTAAATAAATGCATATATTAGTTAATAACTAAATGGAATCCTCTCTTTCTTTTTCCCCAGTAAGAGACGCCTACGGAAGCCAACAGTACATAGACAGATAAAGCACATAGGCTATAGTTATTAACTAATATATGCATTTATATAAGGCGCCAATTTATAATTGTAACAAATAGTATTTGAATAAAAACATTCAATCGGGTAAAACACGGGCGTTGCCTGGGTCATTCGGCTAGTCTATTAATAAAGGTCACAGTGTATCAAATATCTTCCAGAGTTATTTTCTGAATCCCAAGATACATGCTAAAAGGTACAACTTCCTTAAGTTTTGTCCATGAGTGTAATTAAGTAATTCACGTCTATATTTTAATTCTAATTCCTAATTTCTACTAATAACCGTTATAAGATAACTATGCTCTTTAATAAAGTCATTAGAGACGGTGCTAAGAACAAATTCCCTGAAATCTCTAAAAATCTAAATCTGTTATTTTTTAAAACTAAGATC
>CP092880.1:10827002-10843172 GCA_030710605.1 Cordylochernes scorpioides | reverse complement strand
AGGCATAAATTAATACAAAGCTTATGTACATAGTTTGCTTAAATACCATTTCTAAGATTCCATCCTTCAGTGTAGCATATATAAGCAGAATGATCCAATAAAGTATTAGAGCTCTAAAGAAGCGATATGGTAGAATAAATTGGTTTAACCGCAGGGAGGGTTCGCCACTGATGAGCCAATCCCTTCCGATATATTTTTTCATCGCAGTAAAGACAGTAGAAGTTTGATTTATTTGTGAAAAGAAACATTCGCGTTTTAATGTTTTCATTTGCTGCATATAGAGGACGCGTTATTGCTTTGTATTAATAATCTACATTGATATATGTCTAAATTAGAGCCTAGACGATATATTCATTTTATCCCTTCTTTATCTGCAACAAAATAATTTTCTATACTAATTATATTATGATGCACTAGCGCGTAATCTGTTATGAAAATTCGAAACTATTTTAGACGCGTAAAATTCTTTTTGAAATTAAACAATTTCTACTGTCCTTACTGCGATATAAAAAATATTGGGAGGGCCTGGCTCATCAGTGGTGAACCCTCTCAGCGGTTTCGCCAGTTTAATCTACCATACTGCTGTTATATTGCATTTTTCGATCTTCCTTTTATAGTGATACTGATGCTAGACTCTTGGAATGGGTATTTTAGATGAACTATGGACATAAGCTTTGAGGACAGTAGAAATATATACAATTATTATTATATATTACCTTACAAACCATAATATAGAGTATAATTTCAGCTATAGATGAATTTACATGCCTAAAAATACCTTTCAACTTTTAACTATAAATATATTTTTAATTGCAAATAATATTGATGATTTTTATTGGCGTTATATTCCATAATGAGTTAATTATTGAACCGCATAATGTGTTTGGCTGAATAAAGCTTTTTAAATAGAAGTAAATAGTGACCTGAGGGAGAATGTTAAATTATATATATTTTCAATTTTTGAAGCGCACACATCATTTTATTTAATTCCACTCAACAATGCAAATAATTATAATCTACAATAATTACATACCAATATTGGTTCTTTAATATTAATTGTACATAATAGGGATAAAATATAAGTATAAATAAATCTCTGTATAATTGGTTTGTATTTCAATATTCACACATCCTTTACATAATATATGAATTCATCGAACATGATGACACATACAACCCTAAAATTAAAAAGAGTCGTAAAAGGACCTCGATTTGACTCAATACTTGAAATAAAGGAGAATTCGAAGAATATTTTGAAAAGCCTGAAAGATGAGGATTTTCAGAGATGTTTTGATATCTGTAAAAAAAGATGGAACAAGTGTATAGATAGTGACTGCAATTATTTTGAGAAATTTTAAATAAAACTTTATTATACTTTTGTATTTATTTAAATATTTAGCATTCCTGGAAATTATTAATCACACTATGTACAATCCATTTAGCAATATTTTATTAACGATTAAATTTTATAGATATTTTTAATAATTTAAAGATAATTTTATATAAATTAACCTTCGTTATAACCATCAAATTATAATATAGTCTAAGAATAAAGCTCATATAAGTTGGATAGCGTTATATAGAGATATAAAATATAACCAGTAGCAATGTTTACAAACTCCAGTATATGCAGTGTGAAAATTGAATTTATCAAAGTGATGAAATGTAAATAGAACTTTAGGTAAATATTTGAATTAGTATCTCTCTTTTTGAGTATTTTGTGATCTCATATATTTATTTTACACCATTGGTGTTTTACAGTATTCCCTAGTAGGGGAAATAGAATAAAAATATAAGAACAAGAACAACTAGCTATATATTTTTATAGTTTATAAAAAAAAGTTTTGTGATTGACTTTTAATATATACTCATTGACAAAACTTAAGAAAAATTTACCTTTTCGTAGGTATATTGAGATTCAGGACCGGAATAAATAAGGTTCTAAGCGAAAAAACCTAATAAACTGCAGTGTCATAGCAAGTTTATACTTTATTTATATAAATAATTTGAAAATAATTTCCAGAGATTGAAACTTTATTAAATTATTAAATAATTCAGTTGAATGTGAGAGAGAGATTGAGATTGGAACTATTTTATATTCCAATGTCCATATAAGATTATATATAAGAAAGAGAGAGAGAAAGAGGTAAACGAAAGACTCAATAAAAAACTTCGAAAAAACTTTCACACGTATGTGCAAGAATACGCATTTGAAAATCTAATATGGGATAATGTATTGATATTAGATAGTTTTAATGCATAATATTTACTTATTTATTACCATTTTCTTAAATATATATATATATATTTACTGGCCGAAATGTCTTTTATTTAAAGAAATATGAATGCCGGCCAGGCAGCCTCTATCTTTACTATATTTATTCCCAGTTGGAAATAAGACACGCTATATCCGATCTGGATAATTGCGCGTGAAACTATTTACAATAAGATAGAATAAATCGCAAGGTAGTTATTTATAACTAGCCGAATGACCCGGGCAACGCCCGTGTTTTACCCAATTGAATGTTTTGATTCAAATACTATTTGTTACAATTATAAATTGTGGTCATGTGGCCTAGTGGTCATGGCATCTGCCCGGTAAGCGGAAGGTCGTGGGTTCGATTCTCATCCCTTGACACTTTTTTTATTTTATCCATTCTGACCAAACTCTATCCGTGAACTTCACACAGACAGAATAAGGCAATTATATAAGTAGATATGTTAAGCAATGATGGAAGTTGATTTAATGAAGTTATCTGTCATAATTAGTATCGTGGAGAGAGAAAGTTGATCAAGTTGAGTTATTTACAATTAGTTATATTCTAAAGTAACTTTTAATTATTTACATTGATGTAAATCATGTCGCATAGTAGTATGGTTACTCAATATTTACATAATATTAATGCTAAATTGTCAAATATTCTGAAGATAGTATTACTTTTTAACCAAATAATTCGATATATATATCTATATTAGTTTCATATTTGTATATTAAGACTATGCAAAAATTAGAATCCTCTTCTTTATATTAAATTTTATATCCTAATCAAAATTTTAACAATATTATCAATTGCCATTACATGTATATTTCGTATAAATGATTGGCATCAATTTGTCCAACTACTTTAAGCACAACACAACTAACCATTACTAAAACCAAAATACCATTCTAAAAAGAAGGTTCATTGATTTAACGTTCACTATACCAATCTATTATAGTTGATCATTTATAAAGATTAGATGAGGCGTTAAAATTGATCCATAGAGGCTGTTCCACATTAAGGATATCACAAAATGAATAAAAAATGGTTTGGGAGGAAGAGAAGGAAAGATAAATAATTAATCTAGACACCTAAGGAGGGGCAATATTATATGGAGTCCCAAAGGGAGAGTAAAAACTAAGTTTCGACATAGTAAAAAACTGGAGGTTGGCTTCGTCCCTGCTAGACGTCAGAGCAAATTAAAGAAGACGGCAGCGTTCTTGAGGCACATAAATCTTGAGATCGATTCCAGGGGTGATAATGATTTTTCCCGACACGGGGACCTTGAAAAGAGCTCCCCAAGAAATTTATAGCACACTCAAGAAGATTAGATTGCCGATGATTTCAGTCAGAGCGCACTCCCCCAATGAGAATTATGTGATCAGAACTGAGTATGAATGTCTTGGAATGGTCGAACAATACTTGCTAGAGACTTGTTGGATTTAGAAAGATTTTCAAATAGAAACGGTTCTATTTATTACCTTCTAACTCACTTTTACGGCGCAGTTTTATGATTATTTTTCTAGATTGAAAGCTTTCTCGTATTTTCCCTCAATATATATATCAATAAAAATAGCGGTAGATTTGTTTGGAAGGGTTAACTCTGTTAATATAAATAGTTTTAAGCCCTTTTTATATATAGAATTTTCATCTGATATATCACTAACTAATGGTATATTGAGGTGTTAATGGGGAAATCTAATATCCAAATTATATTATTGATAGCCGCCTTTTATTTATTCTAGCAATTTGTTCAATTTGTGGATACGGTTTAATATCCCTTTAGAGCCTATATCATCGTCTCTATTTTCTAAATCTCTATAAAATTTTAATATCGTTTCATATATAGAAATAACGTATCTTGACCAATGATCAATAAAACAAACACAATCTATAAGAGTAAATCGTTTATTTTAGTAAAACGTACAAATTTTCGATTTGATTATTTTTCCTCAGGTAATTAACCGCTTAGAAACTGAATAATTTTGAAATCGAATGAATTTTGCATATACAGTAGAACCTCTCTGTAAAGGACACCTAGTTTCAGAGCTAAAGTGTCCTTTAGGGAGAGGTGTCCTCTTACAGGAGAGCTACAAAATAGCCAAAATGGTAATTTTGCAAATGAAAACTGTCCTTTGTAGAGAGGTGTTCTATAGTGAGAGTGTCCTGTCAGGTTTTACTGTATAAAGAAAGAAATTTATACCGAAGGAAAATCATTCAAATTCGAAAGGTGGTACGATAATGCCTTATTAAAAGAATATATTTTCTTTACGAAATAGCACAATTATTTATTGGATAATTATCATACTTTAAAACAACTCGAGGACCACGCCATCACCATCTCCTCAGCCGCGAATCACGCGATCTACGTCTTCTTAGTAAATGTCGAAATACGTGGTATCGCTGGAGACCCGCTGGGGATTCTCCACCAAACCGACCTGCCCACTCTGTGGGAAAGAACTCTCGCAGTCCATCGGTGGCGGAGTCTTTCTCTCGGTGGGCGCCACCAATGAAGACCTTGTATATACATTTTTATTTATATATGTATATTTATCAATTATCTTATCTATTTATATCTATTTATTCATATATCTCTCATTATTAATCTTATTTATTCATTTTATGTATTTAACCATATATAATCTTATATGGACGTTATAATAAATCAGTTTCAATCTCAATCTCCACAAAACTCTGTAGCGGTGGCAAATGAGTTATATTCATTGTACATAGTGTTATCATACTTTAATACAACGATAATATTTCAACTTTAAAAGAAATAAATAACCAAGATATATTGGAACTAATGAAAACAACAATTACAGATGTTATGGACCAAAAACTGAAAGGGATCCAAGATGAATTAGTCAAAACAACTCCAACATATGCTCAAGTAGCTCGTACAGAAACATCACAAGATTACATAAAAAAAAAACAAAATTTACATAAGGAGTTCACAATAGTGGCAACACCTATAAATGTGGAAGATAATACAAAAATGTATCAAACTATATCAGGCAAAGTTAAAAAGCTTAGGGACGAAGGAAAAAAAATAAAGATTAACAAAATTATAAATGCTAGGAAATCTGTAATAATAAAGACCCCTACAGAATCAGACATGGAATCTCTAAATGATGAGTTAGGCAGGGCAGAGGAACTCGCAAATATCAGCAAAATTTTTATCCCCAAACCAAGAGATCCTACAGTAATAGTCAAAAATGTTAATAAACTTACAGAAACCGCTAATTTTACTAAAATAATCTGCAGTATGAACCCTGAATTGAACGAAATGGAAAATGATATCCATGTTTTGTTTAGCATGAAATCGAATAAGCCCCACCACAACATAGTTCTTAGGGTTTCTCCAAAGGTTTACCGAATCCTTAAAAATATGAATAATAAATTATATACTGACTTTGAACGCTGTTTTGTGGAAGATAAGATTCTGGTAAAACAATGTCAGAAATGCCTTCAATTTAATCCCAACCATAAATTGGCCGATTGTACTAACGTCGAGATATGCAAATTATGCGGGCGCGCAAGGAATTCATGACTGTTCAAAAATTTGCAATTGTTATAACTGTCTAAAACATCCTAAATTTAGAAACTCGCCGAATCATAGAGCTAATTCCTCGGACTGTCCTCTATACAAAATACAGATAGACAGAATTATCCAACGAACGAGATATGATCCAACCGACAATTAGGCAAATTTCGCAGCTAAGATTTTTGTTTATTTAGTTTGAATATCATGCAGGGAAAAGGAATTAAATGTTTACAACAAAATGTAAGAAAAAGTATCTTGGCACTGAATGAGCTTCAAGCTTCTATAAAAGACAACCCACCAGATATCATCCTAATACAGGAACCTTATCTGATTGATAGAGATGTAATTTTCGATTTGGAATCTCAAATAGTGCATTCAACGACAGATGAACAAATTTATACTGCAACGATCTTTATGAATAAGAGTTTAAAATTTAATAAAATCAATAAATTCACAAACTCCTTTTGTACAACCACTTCTTTAAATTCAGCAAAATCAAATACTATTATCGCAAACTTTTATATACATCCACATAGATTTAATGACACTCATAGAAAATTTATCCAAGAGCTTCTGGAGACCTACAATCAACAACCTATTATACTATGTGGTGACTTTAATTCTAGACACCCAGTCTGGTTTGATCCGACAACAAACTCCAATGGTTTCAAATTCCACTCCATCATAGATGAACATAACCTATTTATTCATAATCTTAAGATACCCACCTGCCGAAATTCTAGCTTTATAGATCTTACGATTTCAAACAAAAAATCAATAGGTATGGTACAAAACTGGAAGACGACTATATTGACGCACATTTCAGATCACGTAGCAATAACCTTTGACATTTATCACAATTTTAACAGGCAAAGGACAGTTCAAAACTCAACATGGAAATTTATAGAAAAAGATGCTGATTGGAAAACATTTACCGAAAAAAATAGCAATACAAGACGTAGATAATATTATAACCATGATAAACCACGCGTCAAACATCAAAGATATTGACAACATTGTAAAGACTCTCACACAAATAATTAAAGAGGCAGCTTATCTGTCACTAAATGTCAAGACAAGAAGCGGAAATCATAAAACAAATACATACTGGTGGGATGGGAAGCTGGAGAAAATGAAAAAACGATTTCCACTATATTAGAAATTTGTATTACCGACATGGAAAGGTCCTTGAAAAGACCTATAAATCAATGAGAAATAAATATTTAAATAAAAGTAAAAAGGCAAAAAGAGCGAGTTGGAGAATTTTTATAGAAGAAAGTCATTCAAATAACTCATTTGGTAATGCTTATAGGATATTCAAGTCATTGAGATCGAAAAATAGAAATTTAGGATTACCACTAATAGATAATTTACCAGATCATTTAAAGACCGACAAAATAAAAAGTTTAATGAACGATCTATTTCAGGATGATATTGGAGGTTTGGATAAAGATGATCATATTTTGATTAGAAATTATACGCCTAAATATAAAAATAAAAGTAGTGTTTATATCGAATCTAAGGAAATAGAGGAAACAATTTTAAAAACAAATATTAAAAAAGCACCGGGCCCTGATTACATTAGTAACAATATGATTAGACAGGCTAAAATAAAAATAATCCCAATTCTGCATAAATTATTCAATAAATGTATAGAAATGGGATATTATCCGGATGAATGGAAAAAATCATTCTTAAAAATAATTCCAAAACCAGGCAAAACGAATTATGAAATAAATAAAAGTTATAGACCTATATCATTGACATCTAATCTATCTAAAACATTTGAGAATATAATAAAAAATAAATTAAGTAACTATTATTTAGAGAATAATTTAATGAGCTCAAGGCAGCATGGTTTTATGAAATCTAGATCAACAATTACTGGAATGGATAAAATTATAGAAACTATATTGAAACATAAACAAAAAGAATTGACTTCCTTGATAGCTATAGATATTGCGGGTGCATTCGACAATGCATGGTGGCCTGCTATTATAAAAAGAATGGATAATGATGATGTTCCTTCAGATTTAATACGGATCATAAAATCTTATTTGAATAATGAAAGGGAGGTGAAATTTACATACGAATCAGAAACTTTTTATAAGAAACTAACTAAAGGATGTCCACAGGGTGGACCTTTATCTCCACTTCTATGGAATATTTTGCTAAATGATTTGTTGATAAATTTTGATTCAATGAATGCAGATATTATATGTTATGCAGACGACGTTACAATAATTTGCTGGAATAAGACTATTGAAGGACTAAAAACCGCAAGTGAATACACCTTAAATTATGTGATCCAATGGTGTAATAGAAATAAATTAACGATCAGTACAGAGAAGACTAATATGATATACCTACATAACAGACAAAAAATACCTATTAAGGTTAATAACAATATAATAATGCCGGTCAAGCAAGTAAAAATTCTGGGAATGAAATTTTCTAATCACAAATGGAAAAACAAAGTTAACTTTACACCGCATGTTAATGATATTCTGTGTAAGGCAGGACGTATGAAAAATTATTATGTTCACTAAGTGGCAATATGTGGGGTTTTAGACACTGAAAAGAGGTTAACTTTATTCAAAACAATCATTAGGCCTGTACTTACATACGGTTCTGAAATTTGGTTCAAATATTTAAACAATCGTTGTAAACAAAAACTGAACTCCATGCAGTACCAGATCATTTTATGGGCAGTTAGAGCATACAAAACCACTTCATCAAACTGTGTGCATAGCTTGGCAAAAATTCCACTCCTAACAGATTATATAGAATCCAGAATAATCAAATTTGATCTAGCTCAAATGTCCATTGAAGATCTAATTACTTACGAACCCCATGCTCCAAGTATAGTCAAATCATTCTTACACGCAAAAATGAATGAAATTTTTGAGACACTAATGAAATTTTCAGAAGCTTTTTCGTATTAGGAATTCCAAGATTTTTCCGTCCAAATTTTTATAATATCCAATTCATTACAGATCATGGCAATTTTGGGAAATTTTTGGCAACTATCGGCGCCGTGAAGGAACCAGGGATGCTTCTGCGGAGGTGAAATTCAAGACGCGAGACATCTACTTCTGGAGTGCCCAATTTCCGGGATTTTAGGGAAAATAGATTTGGTCGTATTGGACAGCTTGATGAATTTGTAGACAAAAAAGAAAAGTATAAAAATTTTGATCAATTTTGTAAATACATATACAACTTTCTCTTGAATTGGAAAAAAGAGAAGGAATCTTAGAAAAAAAAAAAGAACTGCGATGCTTGCTCTGTGTGTTTTGCTTTGTTGTTTGTTTTTCTCTTTGGACAATTTCTTTAGTTAATTTATGTAAAATAATGAATTGAACAGGATTGTATATAGCCGTATTGCTGTAATGCAGTGAAATGTATTGGCGCAAATATCCCTGAGTTTGGGATATCGCGTTTCATGATGTTAATAAAGTTAATTAATAATCTCCTTATTTTCTGTAGAAAAATTAACACAAGTCGTGGAGATGAGCTTCACAATAAAGACTCTCTTCTCTCCGAAATTTGTGTTTCTTCTTTTATTATCATACTTTGATTACAAATACTTTAGTATTTTCAAATCAGTGATATATGTGAAATAGAAATCTATTTGTGAATTAAGCTTCTCAAACTCTTTGTTCAAAAATATTTAATGTTTAATTAAAAAGGCATATATTGGATCAAAAAATCATTTATTTTACCAATATTTCAGCTGGCTGAACGCCTGAACGGCTTGAACAGCTGAAATATTGGTAAAATAAATGATTTTTTGATCCAATATATGCATTTTTAATTAAAGATTATCTATGGATTGCTCTATTTTCAAAAGAATATTTAATGTGTAAAGATGTTTTCCCATCAAATTGTCTACACAGAATGTTTTGTGTGAAACCCAGTTTACAGGCGCCTGTAGCTATAGCTGAAGAGTTTAGAGATATGTGGTTATATTTGTTTTCCTCTTTTATATCCATTTTCTAGGCAACCAGAAATTTTATTAAAAACTTATACTGGAATCAATATATTTAAATATCAATATGTCGATAATAATCTAATTTATTAGTTATTATATTTATTGTATACTATAAAATTGCTTTATAGAAGTTTAAGAATTAACGTTAGAAACTCAACCTATTTTACTTGAATAGATATGCATTGAATATAGAAGTAGAATAAACATGCACATGGTCTCTAACATTGAATATAATATAAGAAATATATCAATATATATATATTCCCACTTTGTATGCTTTATTGAGTTTATAAAATGTTTACAAACTCCAGTATATGCGGTGTGGAAATTGAATTTTCAAAGTGAAGAAATTTATATAGAAAATTAGATAAATATTTGAATTGAGCAGTATCTCTCTTTTTGCGTATTTTGTGATCTCATATATTTATTTTAAACAAGTGGTTCTTATGGGGTTCACTAGTTAGGAATAGAATAAAAATATACAAACAAGAAAAACTAGCAAAATAGTGTGGAAAATGGTGTAAACTATCAGGTTACATGACTTTTATATCTGTAGATTCACCATATATTGAAACACTGTAGAATTTCCCTGTAAAGGACACCGAATTGCAGAGGCCAAAGTGTTCTTTAGGAAGAGGTGTCCTCTTACCGGAAAGTTGCTAAATTACAAAAATGGTAATTTGAAAATGAAAAACTATCCTTTTTAGAGAGGTGTCCGCTAGCGAGGATCCGCTAAAGGGAGGTTCTACTGTATATATAAAATAATGTTAATTTTATTTCAGAAAATTGAACATATGTAGTTTTATGGTGTATATATGAATCAAGAAACCCCGACTATGGACACATTTTGCGTTGAGGGCTTTCGAAAGTGTAGTACAGACAGTATCTCAATTTTTGTTGTGTAAATAAAGAAAACAAATGCTCTCTGAAGATCAAAATACATAAGATTTCTTCAAATCTATTACCATACAATTTGGCATTGGAGAAATTCATGAATTCTTAACTCAAGCCTGAATATAAATTCAACTTAAATTAATAGTTTTCATATAATGAGGAATATGAATAAATATTTATCAATACGAATATCTACCGTAATAAATGGCGCTGCTAAATTCTGATTTATTTCTGAAAATATTGAAAATAAATAACTATCTTAACGAAGTTACTTTAATCAACGACGTTTAAGTAAATGGTGAACAGTACATACACTGGTTGATGAGGAAGTGGAACATTCTGTCTATTTCCGATAATTAAGAACCGCATAAGAAACTAACATGATTACTTCTCTGCTTCAATGGTTCCGATTCTCTCACAAGTCTAACACAACCAGTAAGTACAAGTAATAAAACGGGGCTCTGGTACCTTTCAAGCGCAAAGTCGAACTGAGTTCTACCTGTATAAACACGTAGATTATCTTCAGTAAAAGACTGTAGATAAATGTCCACCAAGATTACCATCATTATCAGTACCATATATACTTGGGAAATGTATAAAAACAAGGTAAACCAGAAAGAGTCAAAATCAAGCACATTATTGTCATCACATCGACTGTGACTCTTCACACGGGACAAACTGCACGCAGATGTTGGATAAATACCCCAGAGGACACGCACGAGGAGTGTCGCCATGATTGCTTTATTTTTCTACAAACTGTGACAACATCAGAATTTATCAATTTACCCAAGTTTCTATTCGTTATTGTTTTTTAAAGGTGAGAAAGAGCTTAAAGTGTATTCGATATTTGTATCACGTCAGTCCTTTATAAAAAATCGTTTCATGGATTAAAATGCGTCAAAGTAGCAGAAAGAATTTATATATCAAAAAGGAGCTGAACTTCATCATCAACCTCTATCACATGAAACGTTTAAAAATGTTAACATATTGGTTCTGTCAAATAGGCAAGTCAATAATAGGTTCTGTATGTAATTAAATTTCACTTTCTTTTACATTATAAAACTACCAAAAATTCATAAAATAAACAATTTGATGTGAAAATATGATAAAAGATTTTTCAAATATAGGCTACTCTCTCAAAGGCTATGCAATTTAGAAAAATAATTAACCAAATAAAATATGTTGTGGTAGAAAATGTGATGGCTAGGATAAATAAATGATTTTTATTCTAATGATAAGGTACTATTCGTAATATAATATTCGTTAGACAAGATTTCACTCGAGAAAATCCAGGAGAAGCCGGGTATATACTCGATACTATATAATAAAAAGGAAGAAAATAATGAATATTTTTCTTTTCATATTCTCCTCTGTAATTTTCATTAAAAAATAATATATATATATGTCGTGATCGAATGGAAGGGTGCAGCTGTTATGCTTACAATCCCCAAGAATTAGTTCCAGCCAAGTAAGCAGCGCACCCGCGACGTGCCGTAGCATTCGCCCGCGATGTCTGCCACGTTTATTTCTGTACAGGTTTTATAGATGGATGAATTTGCATATTCACATTTTAACACAAGCTTAACATGTTTATATACCTATTTTGTTGAAAAGAAATTATACATCTTGGATATAAACGATAAGGAAGAGTAAGGAGAAAAGATTTTTATTCAATTAAACTTGTGACAAGCTTTCGGGCAGTCACGCCCTTCAACAGGTAATAAAAAGAACAATTGACTATTAAAATAGGAAACAAACTGAGCTTTAAAACAAAAATGATACAACTGCAGCCTGGCCGCGAGAAAACGTGAGGTGGGGGGGGGGGAGGGGGTTTATCCGGTTTTTAAGTTAATACATATATCATGATATTGGTTAGGTAAATCTATATGTCGATTAATACTGTCATTAGAAATGGGTAAAATGGCCTCTATGATTAATCTCTGGTGTTTACTGGGAATGTTATTGTACAAGGTGGTGAGAGAATCTAAATTGAAAGAATAGCCAGAATTATGGGTGTGGTTGTATTTGAAGGATCTGCCGCCTTTATTAGTGATGCATCTGGTGACTCGGTCTATTCAGTCTCATGTAACGATTGTAGTGCAACCTACATAGGTGAGACCAGGTAGGTCCGTGGCCATCAGGATGATCGAACATGGTAGATGCATCACCAATAAAGACGGCAGATCCTTCATATACAACCACACCCATAATACTGGCCATTCTTTCAATTTAGATCTCCCACCACCTTGTACAATAACATTCCAGTAAACACCAGAGATTAATCATAGAGGCCATTTTATCCATTTCTAATGACAGTATTAATCGACATATAGATTTACCTAACCAATATCATGATATATGTATTAACTTAAAAACCGGATAAACCCCCCCCCCCCCCCCCCCACCTCACGTTTTCCTCGCGGCCAGGCTGCAGTTGTATCATTTTTGTTTAAAGCTCTCTCAGTTTGTTTCCTATTTTAATAGTCAATTATTCTTTTTATTACCTGTTGAAGGGCGTGCTGCCCGAAAGCTTGTCACAAGTTTAATTGAATGAAAATATTTTCTCCTTACTCTTCCTTATCGTTTATACAATCTATGGAGAAAGTTTTAAAGTAATTTTATTATACATCTTGGATATTATACAAATTATGACATATATATTTAGTTATTCAAACCGCTTCTCAAAATGATTTAATATCCTCTATTGTATATTTTGTTAATGGTTTAAATCTCCAATTAAATTATATTTTCTAATATAAAAGATCGACTGTAATATCCCTATAAGTGAAACAAAAGGTCAAAATTCAATTTTCAAAATTAATATTATTTGGTAGTGAATAAAATATATACCTATAGAATTACATTTCAGATTTTAAAATACATAAAAAGATAATCGTTTGCAAGAAAATAAAAGATGTGAACTAAAGAATAGAAAATGTCTCCATGAAATTACAATAAGTTTTCAAATACAGAGATCAAGAAATCTACCCGAACTAAGATCTATATAAGAAAGATTTCCAGATTTTTCATCGCCATCGATTTCTTAAAAGTGATCGAAAAAGCGCGATAATATTCTCCAGAATCAATAGAAAAATTTTAAAGGAATTCTTTTTTTTCTAAACTCCTACAGAGAACGATTTTTATCTGGCCATTTATTTTTATCCGATTCTATCAGAAGCTATACGCTATGAATTATATATATATGTAGTAGTTCGTATATATATGTAGTAGTTTGTAAATATATATATGTAGTAGTTTGTATATATATGTAGTAGTTTGTAAATATATATATGTAGTAGTTTGTAAATATATATATGTAGTAGTTTGTAAATATATATATGTAGTAGTTTGTATATATATGTAGTAGTTCGTATATATATGTAGTAGTTTGTATATATATGTAGTAGTTCGTATATATATGTAGTAGTTTGTATATATATGTAGTAGTTTGTATATATATGTAGTAGTTTGTGTATATATATGTAGTAGTTTGTAAATATATATATGTAGTAGTTTGTGTATATATATGTAGTAGTTTGTAAATATATATATGTAGTTAATTAACTTTATTAACATCATGAAACGCGATATCCCCAAACTCAGGGATATTTGCGCCAATACATTTCACTGCATTACAGCAATTCGGCTATATACAATCCTGTTCAATTCATTATTTACATAAATTAACTAAAGAAAATTGTCCAAAGAGAAAAACAAACAACAAAGCAAAACACACAGAGCAAGCATCGCAGTTCTTTTTTTTTTTCTAAGATTCCTTCTCTTTTTTCCAATTCAAGAGAAAGTTGTATATGTATTTACCAAAATTGATCAAAATTTTTATACTTTTCTTTTTTGTCTACAAATTCATCAAGCTGTCCAATACGACCAAATCTATTTTCCCTAAAATCCCGGAAAATTGGGCACTCCAGAAGTAGATGTCTCGCGTCTTGAATTTCACCTCCGCAGAAGCATCCTGGTTCCTTCACGGCGCCGATAGTTGCCAAAATTTCCCAAAATTGCCATGATCTGTAATGAATTGGATATTATAAAAATTTGGACGGAAAAATCTTGGAATTCCTAATACGAAAAAAGCTTCTGAAAATTTCATTAGTGTTCTCAAAAAATTTCATTCATTTTTGCGTGTAAGAATGATTTGACTATACTTGGAGCATGGGGTTCGTAAGTAATTAGATCTTCAATGGACATTTGAGCTAGATCAAATTTGATTATTCTGGATTCTATATAATCTGTTAGGAGTGGAATTTTTGCCAAGCTATGCACACAGTTTGATGAAGTGGTTTTGTAAGCTCTAACTGCCCATAAAATGATCTGGTACTGCATGGAGTTCAGTTTTTGTTTACAACGATTGTTTAAATATTTGAACCAAATTTCAGAACCGTATGTAAGTACAGGCCTAATGATTGTTTTGAATAAAGTTAACCTCTTTTCAGTGTCTAAACCCCACATGTTGCCACTTAGTGAACATAATAAATTTTTCATACGTCCTGCCTTACACAGAATATCATTAACATGCGGTGTAAAGTTAACTTTGTTTTTCCATTTGTGATTAGAAAATTTCATTCCCAGAATTTTACTTGCTTGACCGGCATTATTATATTGTTATTAACCTTAATAGGTATTTTTTGTCTGTTATGTAGGTATAGCATATTAGTCTTCTCTGTACTGATCGTTAATTTATTTCTATTACACCATTGGATCACATAATATAAGGTGTATTCACTTGCGGTTTTTAGTCCTTCAATAGTCTTATTCCAGCAAATTATTGAACGTCGTCTGCATAACATATAATATCTGCATTCATGAATCAAAATTATCAACAAATCATTTAGCAAAATATTCCATAGAAGTGTGAGATAAAGGTCACCCTGTGGACATCCTTTAGTTAGTTTCTTAAAAAAGTTTCTGATTCGTATGTAAATTTCACCTCCCTTTCATTATTCAAATAGATTTTATGATCCGTATTAAATCTGAAGGAACATCATCATTATCCATTCTTTTTATAATAGCAGGCCACATGCATTGTCGAATGCACCCGCAATATCTATAGCATCAAGGAAGTCAATTCTTTTTGTTTATTTCAATATAGTTTCTATAATTTTATCCATTCCAGTAATTGTTGAAGATTCATAAAACCATGCTGCCTTGAGCTCATTAAATTATTCTCTAAATAATAGTACTTAATTTATTTTTTATTATATTCTCAAATGTTTTAGATAGATTAGATGTCAATGATATAGGTCTATAACTTTTATTTATTTCATAATTCGTTTTGCTGTTTTGAATTATTTTAAGAATGATTTTTTCCATTCATACCGGATAATATCCCATTTCTATACATTTATTGAATAATTTATGCAGAATGGGATTATTTTTATTTTAGCCAGTCTAATCATATTGTTACTAATGTAATCAGGGCCCGTGCTTTTTTAATATTTGTTTTAAAATTGTTTCCTCTA
>CP092880.1:10816223-10826902 GCA_030710605.1 Cordylochernes scorpioides | reverse complement strand
ACTATGGCTTAAGAGCGAGCGCTTTGGAGTAGCTTGATGGGAAAGTCACACTAGACTTAGAACAGATAGATATATGAAATGTTAATTATTTATAAGGCGATGCCATATATATATAATAAATTGAAACATTAAAGCAAGAATGTTTCTTTTAAACATAAAACAAACTTCTACTATCCTTAACGCGATAAAATATATTGGAAAGACTTGACTAATCAGTGGTGAACCCTCCCAGAGGTTTCGCCAATTTAATCTACCAGACCGCTTCTCAGAGCTCTAATACTGTATTGGATCATTCTGCTTTTATATGCTACACTGAAGGGTGGAATCCCATAAATGTTATTCAATCAAACTATGGACATAAGCTTTTCGAACAGTAGAATTGCATATAAATATTTGCATAGAACAATGCTCTTCCGCTACCAATAGGTAACAATCGCAGAAAAGGCAGTAGAAGTTTGTTTTATGGTAAAAACATTCGTTCTCTCTTCAACCTCTGACGAATAAGCAGTCGCGGACCAACAGCAGCATTGTTAGAAAGAGGAGTAGACCTCTTTAAAAATCCTGACTTCAACAGACCTAGTTGATAGACCTCAGCAAGGATTCCTCTCCAAGCATACGAAAGAGCTGCGTCTGTACTCATGTTAGAGTCGGCATCAAAGGCTTCCATGTTAAGAACGGCCTCAAACTACAGGTAAAGTCAGACTTTCACCAAAGTGTGCCTGGATCATGGTGCCATGATCAACGAAAGCTGCACCCTTACACCCCATTCCATGAGATCAGCTCGAGGAGCATGAACTCATGAAATTCGTGTAATATTTACACAAGGATTTTCTCTTTCTTTTCTTATATGTGAAAAGTGTCGAGGTGAAACGGCTGAAGTATAAGCTGTGTTTCTACATTATTCAAGCGACAGGAAGCGCTAGGAAAAAACGACAACATTTTCTGTCACGGCTTTATTGTGCATTCTACATTGTGGAACCTAATAGTTGCAGTGATGATCTAATTTCCACGACATTTTCATTCCAATTCCTTTCATTATTTTAATACACAAACAAAGAGACTGAATGGTTTAATGGCCAGAATGGATAGAAAGACAAAAAAAAATCAATTACAAAGCAATAACGCGCCATATATATATGACAAATGAAAACATTGAGACGCGAACGTTTCTTTTCGCAAATAAATCAAATTTCTACTGTCCTTACTGCGATTAATATATTGGGAGGGCTTGGTTCATCAGTGATGAATCCCCCAGCGGTTTCTCCAATTTAATCTACCAGACTGCTTCTTTAGAGCTCTAATACTGTATTGAATCATTCTGCTTTTATATGCTACACTGAAGGGATTGGATCAATCTGCTTTTATATGATACAATATCAATCAAAATAGCAACATTGTCATTAAACGTTCACTACAGACTCGACTGTATACACTACACATGACAATGTATATATAGTGCTTACAATTAAAGATATCTTCAATTTTAACCATATGAATACCGGCCAGGCAACCTATCTATCTTTACGATGTATATATAGTTATTGATGAGATCGATGTCCTGTGTCAACAGGAAATGTCCCATCTGTCATCTAGAGAACTTGATAAACGGCCTCAATGAGATGGATGACGTCACGCTGGAATGGCTACCTTGTTTCCTAACTCTTCAGATTTCTGCTTACCTCGGGACATACATGACATCATAGAATATCTTTAAATATAATTATTCGCTCATGTTGTATGATCAATCACAAGGGGTTTAATTAATTATTATATTTCTGGATCATTGGTACTAGAGGGTTATTTGACCTGGTTCTTTGATCATAAATTTAAAGAAGATTATTCTATTATTGATTTTTTTTTGCTTGTCCCTAGTACACGTGGTACAAGGCTATACGTGGGTAGAAGAAGGCGACTGCTTTTACTGTCATGTGAAAAGCAGTTCGACTCTACACTTACAAATGTTCCAGAACCCCGTTTGGTTACTTGCACTCGCTGGTGGGGGTTGGACTTTGGCAAGAATCGGGAGACATTGAAGCATTTTTTTAAATCAGAAAAAAGTGCCCAATGCTGGAATCGAACCCGGGTCGAAAACCAACGGTTTAGACCATCCTTCCACCGATCCCCCACCACATGTCTACACAAGTTCGACTTACACTTACAAATGTGCCCGAACCCCGTTTGGTTACTTGCATTCAGTAGTGTATGTTGGACTTTTACAAGAATCATGGACTATTGAAGCATTTTTTTTCAAATCAGAAAAAAGTGTCCAATGCGGGAATCAAACCCGGGTCGCAGCGGTCGAAAGCCAACGCTTCAGACCATCCTTCCACCGACCCCCCTATTATTGAATTACTGAAGTATTATTGATTGATATAAAATATTTTTCATTGAACATATTAAAATATAAAATTTATGTGTCAAATTTATTAATTGAGGATTTTTCGCATACTAGATTATTGCAATACTGGTTGTACTACTCTGATAAAAAGTTTCGACACTTTGCTTATAAAATCCTGAAAACTCAATATATTTTCTCCCGGTTTATGGCAAACGCAAGCGTCGCCCTTAGCTTGGAGACCTGCCAATTTTCAAAAATCACGCGCCACAACAGCGCGAGCAGCGTCTGTTCGAAGTGAAGCCATTTTGCCCGTGCTTCGATTTCGTTATTCACCAAAATGGAGGATCAACGAATTTGCATCAAATTCTGTGTGTGAACGTATTCAAGGGTGCCGAAATTTTTGGATGTTGCAAACAGCCTACGGAGTTGCCGTCATGAGCCGGAGACGAGTTTTCGAGTGGTACAAGCACTTCAAGGAGGGTCGGGAAGAGACCGCCGACAACGAGCGTTCCGGGAGACCGTCCACATCAACCACGCCTGAAAATGTGGACAAGGTGCTGGGACTGGTGCGTGAATACCGACGAATAACTGTCAGGGAGGTAGCCGAAGAAGCAGGGATATCATTCGGGTCGACTCAATCGATAATGAAAGACATTTTGGGAGTGAGAAGACTCAAAGCCGCGTTCTCGTTCCCAAAGATTTGACTTTTGATCAAAAGAACGCCAGGAAAGAAACGGCCAGTCTCAATCTCGAAGCGACAACCGACGACCCCGAATTTCTGAAGAGGGTCATTACTGGAGACGAAACATGGATTTACGGCTTTGATTCGGAAACTACCCAACAGGCATTGGAGTGGCGCTTCAAAAATGAGCCGAGACCAAAGAAAGCGAGGAAGGCTCCCAGCAAAGTCAAGGTCATGTTGACGGTGTTCTTCGACTACCAGGATATCGTTCATCATGAATTTTAACAACAAGGATCTACAATAACTGCTGACTCCTACCTGGGAGTTTTGAGGCGATTGAGAAAGGCGATCAGGCAGAAACGGCCGGAGCTGTGGAGGAGCAAGTCGTGGATCCTCCACCACGATAACGCGACGGCGCACACAGTCCTCAAAATCTCGAGGTTCCTGCAAGACCACTCAACCTCTGTGTTCCCCTAACCCCCTACAGTCCCGATTTGGCCCCCTGCGACTTATTCCTTTTTGAATGCAAAAAAAAAGGTTAAAGGGTCGGAAATTTCAGAGCATAGAAGAGATCAAAGTGGAATCGAAGAAGGCCATGAAGGCGATCCCGAAAACAGACTACCAGAGGTGTTTTGCCGACTGGAAAAAAGGTGGCTGAAGTGCATCGCGGCCAACGGGGACTACTTTGAAGTGGACAATTTGAATTTGGTAGAATAATAAAGTTTTTTTTAACTTATGAGCAAAGTGTCGAAACTTTTTGATCACAGAGTAGTATGCTAGAAGATTATTTATTAATAAATTAAAGTACTGAAATATTGGTTACTAGATAATTATGTGATTACTAGATTACATTAACATTGTAGATACTTGAGCATTTTTTGAGGCCGTTTCCTGGAGCATTAGTTCCTTAAGAGGTGTGTTTTGTAGCTTCTGACAAAGTCCTGACTGTTTCAGACAAGATTTTAACAAGTGTTGTTTATTTGCCTCAGTTTTTTTTTTTGCATTTGATTTAATAATGAAATTGCCTTGTTGACAAGAGCGGATGTCGGTTTCTCGTTGTAAATGGATGTGGTCACAGAACGTGCAGCTTCTCAATAGCCTTCTATATGAACTCAAGATCTGTGGCAAATATCTCGTAAAAAAAAGACAAACGCCAGGATATTCAAACAATTTGGACCAAAAACCAACAGCCATATATATTTATGAGATTTAAACATTTTTTTATTACAAGTATTATTCCAAGTACACATGGTAAAGGCCATAATAATCATGGTCGGTAGATAGCAACTACTTTTATTGCAAGTGCATCATGCTTAAACATATAGAAAGTAGTTTGACTATTGCACTCAGTAGCGGGGTTGATTTTTTGCAAGAATCGTGGGTTCGAAAGAATTTTTCTAGAAAAAAAAGAAAAGAGCGTTCAATCCTTGTTTCGTTCCTGGGTCGTAGCTTTAGAACACGACGGTGTCTACCACACTCCATCAAATCTCTTACTCCAAACTTTTCGCTTCCAAAATCATGGAAAGTCTAAGACATAAAATTCAAGGAAATAATTCAAAATATAAGGTGGTGATATTGAGAATCTCCTGATAGTGAAACGGTGGCTTGGACCATCTTTAGCCTGCACCATTATACTTCTTAATAGACAACTGTTTTCTATTGTGGTCCTTTTTGGAGGAAGTTTGAGATCAAGACACATCTTTGGGTTTGTAAGGTGGTCGCTTATGGGAGTTATCTCTCTCCTTTTATGGATCTCTCATTGGAAGTTATACTTTCTGTGATAAAAGAAGAGACACGCTTTTTTTTATATCTATATCAATTTATTAAATCTATGGAAAAATACAAACAATATCAAAAATTGAAAAAATAGTACAAATGTGATATTTTACTAGGATAAGGTGCATAAATTAAGAAAAAGGCATCTTCTTATCGTGCAACTGAAAGTTGCTGATGGCTGGCGCCATCTATCGGAATAAATATCAACTATTCTCGTTGATTTTAAATTATTCCAGAATTGGCCAAATACCCATTCTTGATTAATCAAGAAAAGCTAACCACGGACGTGTTTCGGGCTGTTGGCCCTCTTTTTTTTTTTTTTTTTGGTCGTTGAGGTACAGCTTGCACCACACTGATGAGGGCCAACAGCCCGAAACGCGTCCGTGGTTAGCTTTTCTTGATTAATCAAGAATGGGTATTTGGCCAATTCTGGAATAATAAAAAATCAACGAGAATAGTTGATATTTGTTCCGATAGATGGCGCAAGCCATCAGCAACTTTCAGTTGTACGATAAGGAGATGCCTTTTTCATAATATCAAAAATTGTATATCATCTATAGAGCTAATAAGAGAATAGAGATATCTCATCCATACTGTGTAGTACAGTAGCGAGGGAAGATAATTTAACGATGCTTCACATTTTAAAAATCGAACATTGTTCAATTATTTAATATAGAATTTTAGTTAACTACCTTATTTTTATAAATTAAATTGCCATCCATCGTTAAAATTTGTAACAAATAAATTTACTGGCAATGTGTTTCTTTTCAATATATATTTTTTGAATATAAATACGTAATTATTGAGAAGAAACACCATGCCAGTAAATTTATTTGTTATAAATTTTAACTACCTTATTTCATTTAATAAATAGATTTGAGAACAACATTTGATTCCCATCCCTGGACACCTTTATTTTTCTATTCATCATTACTCTTCACAATTCATCCTTTCATACTTCATCCCTAAGGTTAGAAATAATCGTTATTTCTCCCCTTAAAAATAAATTTAGATTTTTTGTTTAAAAGAAACACATGCGGGATATTTTCAAATGTTGTTATACGATCATAAACCGCATTATATTGTATTATAAATAGATTTAAGTTATAGGAAATTTCTTTTGAAATTCGAAAAACAAAATTAAATCATACAACCTTCTATTTAGCGACGAATACCCTTTTTAACTACGAAATATTCTTAAAAGCTTACGTTATGAAATTAAGTTGAGAATTAAACATATATAATATGGAAGAAAAATATGTCTCAATTTCAGACAGAATGAAAACTTTAAAATTACTTTGTCACATGTCACATTACATTGACTTGAAGGTTATTGCGTATACTGATCTGAACTTTAAACACACCTAAAATTTACCTCACACTGATCACTATCAATTAGTTACTGTAAGTAGATATACAAAAATTAACAACACATATAAACACATGGTCGATTTATATAAACAACAAATGGGAGAACCTTCTTTATGATATCTATATATATAAAATATTTCACTAATAAACAGTTACAAGGATTTTCAGTCTTCCCTAAAGACTATAATCGGCTTCTTTGTTGCCTACAAACTGAATCTACACTCATGGAAAAAACTTAAGAAAGTGGAAATCTTTGATTTCATGTGCTGTCTATTTTTTATTTTTGTGAAGGAGACAGAGAAAATTTTGTTCACACACTTGGTTATCTATCAATAAAGGTCACTGTAATATCCTCCAGAGTTATTGTCTATATCCCAATATATACATACTAAACAGTCCGAATTCCTTAAGTTTTGTCCATGAATGTAATTAAGTAATTCACGTCTATATTTTAATTCCAATTCCTAATTTCTACTAATAACCGTTACAAGATAATTATGTTCTTGGATAAAGTCATTAGAGACGGTGCTAAAAACAAATTCCCTCTGAAATCTCTATCTAAATCTGTTCTTTTTTAAAACTAAGATCAGAGATAAAAATCTGACAGGAGGTGTTACAGATGCCTTCAGATGAGGGTCAATAAAGAAGACGCTCTCTGTCTATTGATCCTGATCTTGATTAAAGCTAGGATTCCTTAGGGTAATTCCAGGGGCAGGGAGAGGTTTCCCTAACGTGTCCCTAGCCTCCACCCCCCATGATATCGAATGATAGGGGGAGACTGAGGCTGACTGAATGGAACTAACAAATTCCGATCACGACAAATCCCCCATAAAAACAATCCCTCCTCAGAACGTATTATGCGAAAATTGATTCCTCTCTTTAGCATGCTGCCCTGACGTCCTCAGTTTCGTATTTCACTTTAGGGGCATATTGATGATATGTTTTGGAAATATGAATCTCCTTAGCTGAGCACTTGACGTCCATTTAGATCTTAGGGGGATATTCTAAGATGTACGTGTTCTCGAATTCTGTTTGTTTCGAAAGTAGAAAAATATTTCTTTATATTATTTTTTATGCTAACCGCGAGAGAGAGAGAATATTTAATACTATTTTATATACGTTTATAAATGCATGTTCATTTATTTATTACGATTTATAGTACTATGTCATCTTAGGAACACTTGTGCTGACATACATGCATGGTTCTACAGTTGTTCTTACACATCTACAATCATTTTAAGCCTTAAGGAATAGTCTTAAGAAATATCTTAGAAGAAAGAGAGATAATGAAAAACCATTGTGTCATCAAATATTTATATCCAAATTGTTCATTTATGATTATTATTTAAAGATTTTGTTGTTGTATGGCGAATCCATACAGGGCAATGGGCCCTAATAAAATCCATTTTGTTGTTGTTGTCATTGTTAAAAGATAAGAGGAAATAAATGTATATAATAGTTTAAACATTCTAAGGACAAATGAAATTCCTAAATCTTAACGAGAAAAGAAAACTGTGTACAAAAGAAAGAAATGTTTGGCAATATCTACAATCAACATAATATAAATTATCAGTTTCTTAAAATATATTTGTTGCTATATAATCATAATATATTTGAAAAAAAGGTATTAAATTTAATATACATTTCTTTACTGGAAATAAAATTACTTGGATCTGTTTCTTTTAAATTATTGTTGATTCTATAGTCTTGAAAAACAGGACAATCCAGTAAAATATGTATTAAGGTTTGTTCCTCATGTCCACAAAAACAACTCGAGTCTTCCACTGCTTTAATTCTTTTTATAAATTAAGAAAAAGGCATCTTCTTATCGTGCAATTGAGAGTTGCTGATGGCTTGCGCCATCTATCGGAATAAATATCAACTATTCATTGATTTTTAATTATTCTAACACTCAGTTGCACGATAAGAAGATGCCTTTTTCTTAATTTATGAACCTTATCCCAGTACAATGTCACATTTGTACTATTTTTTTTACATATTTTTATAAAGCTTCTGAAAATCACATGAAATTCCATGTTATTATAAACCTTATAGGAATATAGTCAAATACACCCCAGCTTTAGTTGGGATATGTGCCTAAATGAATATTGTTCAGTCAAAGTTGTTTTAATAAAGGCTTAATAGTAGCAGTGGTACATGGTGAGGATAGTAAAGATGAAAAAGGAATTCATTAATTTCTATAATCATATTTATAAATTTGTATTTCCATCTATCGTTAAAATTTGTAACAAATAAATTTACTAGCAATGTTATTCTTTTCAATAATTTAATCAAATATTATCTCTACAGACCTTACTGCAATGATATAAGTTATTGAATGAGAGGGCTTGGTTTATCAGTAGTGAACCCTCCCAAACCCAATCCAATACAATAGTAGAGCGGTCTAGAGATTAATTTGGCGAAACCGCTGAGAGGGTTCACTACTGATGAGCCAAACTCTCTCATTCAATCATTATATGATTGCAGTAAGTTCTGTAGAGATATGATATTATTGAAAATAAACACATTTATAGTAAATTAATTTTCTACAAATATTCATATTTGCATATTCAAAGGTTGGAACTGTGACAAAGACCTAACCTTTTTATATTACAAACTTATCAATCAATTATATATGAATAATATACATTATTTATATTCCTTCGTAAGTGGATTATCAAGTCATCAAATTTGTTTGGAAAATAATGACAGTTGAATAAAATTACATTTTTATTTATAAAAAAGGAACAAATCAAATGAAAAACATTTAGGTATCGAATATAACTATATAGAGAGCTTCGGACCTGTAAATAATTTGTAGCAGACATGGAAATTGCAATTTTTACATTATTATCCCTAGTACACGTGGTACAGGTCATGATAATCATGGTGGGTAGAAAAAGGAAACTGTTTTTACTGTAAGTACACCACATTTCTACACATGTGAAAATCTGTTCGACTTTTGAACTTACAAATTTTCCAGAGCCCCATTTGATTACTTGCACTTGTTGGTAAGGTTAGACTTTTGCAAGAATCGGTGGTCATTGGGGCATTTTTTAATTATAAAAAAGTGCCCAATGTGAGATTCGATCACGGGTTGTAGCGGTCGAAAACCAATATGCAAATTGGTATTTAGCACCACCTATATTTGTTAAATTTATGTAAATTTAAGATTATTATTTAAAAAAAAAACATTGGAATAGTCGATTCTTAGAATAACAAAGGTGTTAGTATCCTAACGGCACGTCACATCCTCAACGTAACAAACCAATTACCCAAACATGTCCATCTATAGTATAATAATCTGTGGGAAGAGGAACCCTGTGGACTATTTGGCCATTCTGCTTAGCTTCAAAGGATGAATTATTCAACCAATATTTCTAGGGGCAAAACTAAATATCAATCTCTCTATTTATTTATCAAATTGTCATTATCTTTATCAAATAATTATTAATAATATAACAATTGTAGATTTGTACATATATTTGATATACAGTGAAATTTTCATCAGATAGTTTCTTACTTTGATCTTTTTTTTTAAATAAGGTAATGCTGTATATTCACTCCGTTCTCGGCCCTGGCTTTTTTCCAACCTATTAAGGCTTTGCCAATCTCTACTGCCACAGTCATGTTGACATGACCGTTGTACAGAGCAGATTCAACCGTAACTCCAAGAGGAAGACCCTATGAAGACAATCCCATAGAACAAGATGTAGCGGGAACACCAAACAGGTTCCAGATTCCTATAAAAACCGATATCATAGGATTTTGGAATGGTTTCATAGTGTCTCAGCGCTGTCTCGGGAAGGGCAGGCAGGATCAGAATGCCTCCACCATTGGCCAAATGTTCCCGAAGACATTCCAATTATGTATAGCATGAGTGGGGATCACATACCCACGTTATTTAGTTTATATCGAAGAAAGGCCTTGATAAATATAGGCGTTTTGCCTCTAGAAATATTGTTTAAATAATAAAATTTAATTTAGATCCAATATATGACTTTTATTAATTTATAGATAATAATATTTTTTGAAAATAGAACGATCCATAAATGAATCTTTAAATAAAAAGGCATATATTGGATCAAAATATCATTCATTTTACCAATATTTCAGTTGGCTGAACGCCAACCTTTATCAAGGTAATATAACTAGTAGTTAGTACTAGTATTAGTCGGTTATAACACCTTGATAAAGGTTGGTGTTCAGCTAACTGAAATATTGCTAAAATAATTGATATTTTGATCCAATATATGCCTTTTTAAATAAAGATAATAATGAAAAAACAATAGAAAAAAAATAAAAGATAAGTGGGTCACGTATTTATATTAAAAATAAAGAATGCATATCCTAACCACGAGCAAATGTGCTTTTCTTGATTTATCAAGAAATTGGGTTGGCCAAATATCACGGAGCAAGTTAAATAAACGTTTAGTTTATTTTTGCTCCATTAGATGGCGCTCTGCCATCTAAAAAGCACATGTGCTCGTGGTCAGGATATGCCTTCTTTAT
>CP092880.1:10774409-10806208 GCA_030710605.1 Cordylochernes scorpioides | reverse complement strand
GTTGTGGTAAAATGTTGCCTTATTCCAGTTGACAATTAAAAATGGTTTATTGACATCTAGTCAATGGTCAAGAGAGAGTTTACAGAGTTTAAAATAGTAGAGAAAATATATACACCAGACGAGGCCTTCTCCGAAGGTACGTCTGGATCCTATCAGGAGCTTAGAATCGTCTTGAGTTCAGACTTGCGAGTTATGGAATCCGTGTCCCCAGCGATGACTGTGTTGAGGAACTTGACAATCTTGTGTTTAGGTAAGGTATCCGCGAGGAAACTCTCCCTAAGATGGGGGTACAGGACCGCATTTCCCTTATTCCAGTTAACATGTCTTGACAAGTTTTATCCACGTGTATATATATCTATGAATATATCAATGTGAACGTTCTATGTACACGCTCATAAATCCCTGATATCAGAATCTTAAAAATATTTTTATCACATTTCTTTTCAGTTTGTATGATTCTACGAAAATCTATGTTTCTAGAAATGCTATTCTCCTCTATCTTGGCATCTTCTTCTTATTATTCATAGTTTAACTTTCATATAAATATTCAAAAATTAAAAGGCATATCCTGACCAAGAGCACATGTGCTTTTTAGATGGCAGAGTGCCATCTGGTGGAACAGAAATCAAATAAACGTTGATTTGGCCTGTTACCTGTTATTTGGCCAACCTATTTTATTGATAAATAAAAAAGGCCATCTTATATTTTTTTCACCTATATATATATATTTTAAATCAATTATAGCTATGAAGATGAATATATTTAGAAACCAAAAGATTAGGACAAATTTTAAACACTACTCAAAGCGCCTTAATAAAAAGTCCATCACATTTGTTTGTAATCTTTCAATTCTTTTTTTCAAAAGTATTTTTGTCAATTATTAATATTTACTATATGGCTATATCATATTCCAGACACGTCACCAATAAATATATAATATATGTTGACTAACACAAACTTTAAAAGTAAAAGGGGAACGTAGAAGTTTTACGACAAAAGTTCAATGTGTTTGGACACCATTCAACTCCATCAAAATATTTATATCGTTTTTGCTGTTAAAGCATCACTTTGTTATTATGAAAACGAGGAGTGAGATTTTATGTCCGCCATAAAAGTTGAAATTTCCATTTTTACAACATAATTAAGTGTGACTGGGATGTGATTAGTAAAGTGGGATGAAGAAATGTTGATTGGGGAGGCAAATATATGGTGGTACTTTGTTTGAAGGAAGCTTGATACTGTTGGGTTAATTCTGATTTATACCTGTAAGTACCTATACCTTTGTATCATTATCTCTTTTATTGATATATTTAGTATACGTATATCGTCATTTTTATATCTGAAGGAAATATAGGAAAGTTCTATATATATTACAAAAAAAAAAATATTTTGCTGTTGATTTTGGAATTATATAGATATAGAATTATTACTTAATATTGCTGATTATATTTATATACATGAGTATATTCGTGTGATATTGCAGTCGTGGTAGAAATAATAAAACTGTTTAAATCATTATTTGCTAGTTTGTTTTAATTGAGCTTATAAAATACATAGTCTGAGAAAGTATTGCTTGATTTTAAGGCGTGAGAATAAAAAAAAAAAGAGAGATTTATTTACATAATTACAAAAGATTGAGTTGAGCCGGCCAACGGGAAACAACAACAATGAGTTTTATATAGGGAAAGCCGCGACATCTGGTGGTAGACTTAACAGAGTAATTTGATCTGATAATTATAATTTTAAAATTAAATACAATTTTTGGATAACATATATATATATATATTAGATAATAAAAAGGCATATATTGGATTGAATAAGAGATTTATTTGCCAATATTCTGGTTGGCTGAACGACAACCTTTATCAAGGCATTAAATTTTCAAATACAATATTTTCATTACAAATATTGGCAAATAAATCTGTTATTTAATCTAATATATGCCTTTTTCATCTAATGATTTAAATTGCGCTATTTTCAAAACAATATATATATATATATAGCCCGAAACGCATTCTTGGATGGCTTTCTTGATTTATCAAGAAATTGGGTTGGCCAAATATCAGGGAACAGGTTAAATCAATGTTTAGTTGATTTCTGTTCCACTACATGGCGCTCTGCCATCTAAAAAGCACATGTCTCCTGGTCAAGATATGCCTTCTTTAAAAGAAAAAATATATATATATATATATGGAAGCAATGGTCGCTTCTCCCGTCAAAATAAATGTCAGAATCACAGACGCCATCTATTGACCGTCGCCGCAACTAGCGGCATCGGGTCGGTGACAAAGCCACAACACCAACTTTGGCAAACTCATAAGCGTCCACCTAGAGACCTGGATAGAGACCTCAAACTGGCCGAAGTGTCTATTATATATAAATATATATTTTGAAAATAGAGCAATCCATATATAATTCATTAGATAATAAAAGGCATATATTGGATTTTATAAAATATTTATTTTGCCAATATTTCGGCTGGCTGAACGCCAACCTTTATCGAGGCATTACATTTTTGTATACACACAAATTTTTTTTTCATGCACAAATTTCTCCCACCTACTCTGTATTTTATTTGATTTCAACTGTGATATTATAACACTATGCGGCGCTGAGTTTGTGTATACAAAAATGTAATGCCTCGATAAAGGTTGGCGTTCAGCCAGCCGAAATATTGGCAAAATAAATATTTTATAAAATCCAATATATGCCTTTTATTATCTAATAAATATATATATAATATATATATATATAATATAGTTATGAAAAAAATTTAAGATTAATAAATTTTTTTATTTAATTTAAATGTGTGAGGTTTGTTTTTTTAATTTTTTGTAATAAATAATTAGTTAGATTATATTTTTAAAAAAGAAAAAAAAAGTAACACCAGCAAAGCATCGGCAGTTACGCGTCATAGGCTAGGTGAAAAAAGGAATAAGCGAAGAGAAAGTTTTAAAGAGAAGAGCAAAGACAGAACCATGATAATAATTTTCCAAATATAAAATAAAGCTAATTAGAGAGAGAGAAGTATTTTTTACCTCTATTTTCTCTCTTGATGAGAGAAGTTAGATTTTTGTTATTATTATTTTTTTTTTTGGAATTTTTTTTTATATAAGCTTATTTTAAAGACAATCTGGTGTAAATGTGGAGGACACGATATAAGATAATATATTAAATTAGGAAGGATGGAAACCTTAAGGGTTAGATCAGTTGAAAACCATAAAGGTTAGACCAGATGGAAAGAGGATGGTACTCAGGTGGGCCTCTTCAGATGAAGACCTGAGCAGCAGTTTCGGTCCTTACTCCATTTTTCAAATATAAAAAAATACTATTAATATATATATATATACAGTAGAACTTGGATAATTCGAACCCCAAGGGACCATAAAAAAATTCGAATTATCCAAAAATTCGAATTAAAAACGGAAATTCTATTTATGGGAAATTCTAGGGACCAAGATAAATATTCGAATTAAAGAGGTTTTCGAATTAAAGAAGTTCGAATTATCCAAGTTCTACTGTATAATTAAATTTTATTGCCATCTATCGTTATAATTTTACACAAATAAATTTACTGGCAATGCGTTTCTTTTAAATATCATCAAATATTATCTCTACAGACCTTACTGCAATGATATGAGTTATTGAATGAGAGGGCTTGGCTCATCAGTAGTGAACCCTCTCAGCGGTTTCGCCAAATTAATCTCTAGACCGCTCTAGAGCGTGAACTAAACTAAACTGAACTGAACTGAGCTGTCAAGTCACTGTAAGGTGATGTAATTATAGGTTAAAGACGGGGCGACCTTATGTGACAGGGGCGTTTGAGAAAGGGCGCCTTTACCTGTCCAGGTGTGAGAGGGGTCTCTGCATTCCACCACATGTGACAGTGTGGGTGGCCTGTCGTGGGAACTGTGAATCTACCTGATTTATGACTTCCATCTTTAGACTCTGTTGTTTTGGCAATACTATATGTTCGATCTCTGCCCTAGCTCAACTCTTAAATCTATTACAGATTTTATTTATTTATCCACTTTGTACAAATTACATTACATAGGGCGATGTAATGACACAGATTAATCATGCGCATAATTATTTATAGATGTGTCTCTATATACAACATGACAATCTTATTATAAGTTATATACACAGTATGGGGTTGTTGGTTTAAATTACCATAGATGGGCCCCGGGAGTGAAAGGGTTTATCCGGGTTTAGGCGGGTAAAGCCTCTCTAACACAGGTAAGTAATTAAAATTTCTTTTAATTAATTTAAACTGTGAGGGTTAAAAAGGGCTATAACAAGATGATATTTGTTGGATATATAAAAGTGAAATAAAAATGACATTGTGTTTGATTAACAAAAAAAGATGATTAAAATAAAATGATGACATAAAAATTCACATTCTAAGAGAATATTGGTGGGCGTTGGACAGGGTTAGTAGTTAAAGAATAAGCAATTGTGAGATTTACACATGCAATCAAATACTTAGGTCCAGGTGCAAAGCGAGGATATGGACTTGAGCGTCTTCCTAGGCAATGTTTCACCTGTGATCCTGTATAGGGTAACAGTGCTTTGTCACAATTGTAGTGTTATTGGGTTGAAAAGTTGTTGAAGAATATGTAATTGTTAGAAGTACTCATGTAAACCAAATACTCAGATCCAGGTGCAAAGCGAGGATATAGACTTGAGCTGTCTTCCTTGGCAATGTTTCACTTGCGATCCTATATAAGGGTTACAGTGTTTTGTCACAATTTTAGGATTATTGGGTTAAAAGTTGTTGAAGAAAAGTTGCTTATTAATATGATTGAGAAAGGAGTGAAATAGAGCCATGCGATAAGTTAAATTGTAGCGACAGTAGGTGATCTGACTTGACTCGAAATCAAAGGTTGAATGTGGTCCGCTAGAGCTGAAAAAAAAGTTGAAAGTTGAAAAAAGTGAACGCTTTGTGTATGCGTTGGTGATTTGCTCTGCGGATGAAATGAAATAAACTCTTGAAGCGTGTTCAGACCAGAAGTTTGGATTTGTAAGTCTGGGGAACTGTGTTCAAGGCGTTTGTTGAATTACGAAATCAAAAAATAAATTGTCAAGCAGTGCTGTCGTTTTTCTACATTGATGTGACGCAATGACTGAAAAGATAGTGATGAAAAATATAGGGGATTGGTTAAAGAATAAGATTGTTGAAAACGATTGTTGTAGATGCCCGATAGTGGATGATAAACTTTGTCAGATAATAAAGGTATTTAAACAAATAAAATATAGTGAATAGAAATATAGAAATATGATTGCGGGTACAAAAAGTGTAAGTGGACAAAATTAAACCTGTAATATATAAAATATATAATAAATAATAAAATAAAAATAATTTTTGAAACAATTAGATGTTTTACAATACTAAAATAATATCATGAAAAATAAAAGTAAACTTGATTAGAGGTTTTTTTTTTTTTTTTAAATGTTGGATTAAAAAATTTGTTTATATAATTGAAAGGTAAGAATAAGAATAATTATTCAAGATTTTATACAAAATTCATAATATAATTGAAGGTTATTAATGATTGGATAAATTTTAAGTAGTGTAAAATTGAACAAAAATTGTCTCTTTTGACGAAAAGTTACAGTTGTGGTGTGTGACTAGATTATATCCCTTTGGTAACATCGGTGTTTCTATGACTCTGAAACTGGGAATATGTGAAATGATCTTTTCGTTTGTCCTCAATGCTGGTATGTAGAGAATGATTTCTCTTTCGCGTTAAAAAGTCTATATAAGACTTAACCAAATTGTTTTAATTGGTGTTATCAATTAACATGTAAAATGATTAAAGTATGTTGTGTTGTGATATCTCGTTGGTGAGATTTGTGAGATTCTCGAGGAAATCTAAATGAGTAGTGTGACACATGTGTTCAAAATGGCGTCATGAAGCTAGCGGTCAAGAAGATCTGCCTTGAGGGGGAAGAGAGGGCATGTCCAAAGATATTCTCAAAAGATAGTAGTGACCAAGGGAGTGGCGTCAAAAAGGGCGTCCACTTCCCCCCCTTTTTTTTTTCACGGAAATTCTATTTTTGGGGTGGTCCCACATGTGGGATGGCTTGCTATGTTTGAGATTTACTCGATACCGACTTTCTCTCTCTCTCTCTTCTTTTGTTGAGTTTGGCATATTTCTTGCCTATGATTGAAAGATATGATTTTCTCGGTGTTTGTAGTTGTTGTGTTTCGCATTTAGTTTAGACTTAGAAAAAATGTTATTAGGTGATGTCAGGTTTAGATGTGTGGTGAAAGTACGACTTTCAACGTGGACACGCTTTGAGTTGAGATGTGGTGTCACAGGCGTGAAGGCGTCTTTGGCCTGAAAAGTGAAAAAGTTTTGTGGTGTGGCACTGTGACACGAAGTGAGAAATGTGAATGAAAAGGTGTCACGTGAAGTCTTAGTTTGGTACAAATCTAACCTGTTTAACCATGAATAACAAATTTAATAAAGTCATGGGTGGTTGTTGTATGAAACACATCGAGAGAATATTTGACTGTTAGTGGATGTGGCACGCTTAATGTGAAATTATTTTATTGTGGCAACGATATAGAGCTAAGAGGAGCTCGAAATTGGATTTGTGTGTTGAGTCGCGCACTAATAATTGTTGCCAATTTGAGATAGTGATGCGAGGGTGTTGTAAGGTTTTTTGAAAGAAATGTGTTGATGACCAATCATGCATGTAAAAAGGAAAAGACGAGGGAGTGTATTTATCCTCGAATATTAACGATTGTAATTGTTTTGGAAGGCTGTGACTTAAATTAGCTACTGGCGGTGAAGTGGAGTGAATCTTTATTCCTAACTTGTTTTGGGAAAGATAGTTGTTTTCCCTAGTGGTGTTTTTGAAGATATTGTATCTTCCGATTTTTGCAATTAAAAAAAAATGCGTTTCACCTATGTTAATTTATATTTACAATTTGAATATACTTTTTAAATTGTTGATTATGATAATTAAAATGATTCTTATAAAAGGTCAATGTCGTGAGAGTTACAAATAATTTGAATTGGGCGCTTACTTAAAATGGTGAACATTACCAAATTTTAAGAATTGATAAAGATATTGGTCTTTTGATATAAAGATAACTAATAAGTAAAACAAAAATAAGTTGAGAATTATGATGAATGAGATTTTTATTTTTTAAAATAATAATAATGATTTTTTTTTTCAAGTTGTAGATTTGGATAGTACCATTTTAGATAAATTTAAGAACGACATGTAAGATTAGTAAAAATGGTAAAAAAGCGTGATGGACGAATTTTTTTTTTTTTTTAAGTAAAATTGAGAGTAATAACTTGAAATTTATAATCTGATTAAAAATTAAAGTAAATTTGATAAATGATAGTGTGAAAGTTTTAAAAATTGAATCAAAAATGATATAAAAAAGGTAAAAATTGATTTTAAATGCTTAAAGTGAAAATATAAATACAAAATTTATAGGGAATCAAGTTTTGAACTTGAGGATAAAGTTAAGGTAGGTTTTTTTAAAAACTTACAGTTGTGTGAAAGTTCAGTCAGGAAACTTGGTCTTGGCTTGTATTCCTGCTGACGTTGAAGACGCTCCATGTAGAGCTTGTAGACGCTTGTAGCATCTGTGAAGTTGATTGTGGCTTGTTGCCTTGAGCATTGTCTCGACGATGTCAAGTCGAAGGTGTGGAACTTGTCACAGGGTTTGGGCCACATCGCTGCTCGGTTTCAATGACTTGCGGGAATATCGGGGCTGTCGTTGGCGCGGTCAGCTTGCTCCCGACGTTGGCGATGGGTTAGCGGGTATGCGGAAGTCCGTTGGGGCGGCGTTTCTTCCGTAAATATCGTCTCTTGTTGGGGGGAGAGATTGCTTTGTCGTTTCGTTGGTATGGCGGGCTTGTTCCTCCATCTTTGCTCTTTCTCGCTTCCTATCTGAACGGTCTTCTTACCTCTTCGTTGTGTCATCCTTCGTTTTGGTCATCCTGTCGGCTCATGAAATATATTGTTGAATGTTTGGTTGTTGTCGACTTTTAGAATCCTGTCGACTAATGTAATAAGAGATCTCCTGTCGACTCACTGTAATAATTTGTTGAGTTTGATGTCGACTACTGAAATGATATTTGAAGTCCTGGTAGCTCTTGTTGTACTGTGTTGACCAAGAGGAACAGTCAGGATGTAGAGTTTTCCAGTACCTCTCTGCACCTTGGAAGACCTTTAAAAGTTCTCACAAAATACAGGCAGTCGTGGTCGAGGCAGAGTGGAAAGTTGGATATATCCACACAAAAAACGAAGACACAGTTGCACTAAGAAAGTCCCGTAACAGATAAAAGTTGAGCTAAGGAGCGAAAAGATGGAGATAGACGAGTTCTTCCTAACTACATGTTGGATGAGATCGACCTTGGTGACAACCGACGTGAGCTTCGCTGAGGGTGAACTAAACTAAACTGAACTCAACTGAGCTGTCAAGTCACTGTAAGGTGATGTATTTATAGGTTAAAGACGGGGCGACCTTATGTGACAGGGGCGTTTGAGAAAGGGCGCCTTTACCTGTCCAGGTGTGAGAGGGGTCTCTGCATTCCACCACATGTGACAGTGTGGGTGGCCTGTCGTGGGAACTGTGAATCTACCTGATTTATGACTTCCATCTTTAGACTCTGTTGTTTTGGCAATACTATATGTTCGATCTCTGCCCTAGCTCAACTCTTAAATCTATTACAGATTTTATTTATTTATCCACTTTGTACAAATTACATTACATAGGGCGATGTAATGACACAGATTAATCATGCGCATAATTATTTATAGATGTGTCTCTATATACAACATGACAATCTTATTATAAGTTATATACACAGTATGGGGTTGTTGGTTTAAATTACCATATATATATATATAGTCTCAGCAAATTTCCGTAGACCAAGTTGGCATGAATGACGGTCTTCCAAACTTACCCTTTCATATATAAGCAATAATTTCAATTTTGTAACAAAGAAACTTATTGCGTAAGTTTTTATATATTTTTTTATAAAAGTATATATATTCTCACAATGAGTTTCTTTTTATTAAAAAACGCTAGTTTTCAATCGATAATCGCTCTTCAACGGGCTTATTTTTCACAATTTTATCATGGATAGAGATTTATCATGAATAAAAGTATATCGCGCAATTTTCTTTTAACTGAATTTAAATTTTAAAATACCATCTATCAAATATTTTAAATATTTTCACCTTAATTCTTATTTTTGAATAAATATATTCAAATCTACTGCAAATTCTCTCTCTCACTTTGATTAATATAAAATAATTTCAGCTGGAGAGCCTTGCTTGATGTATTTTAATTGTATTTCTATGTCTTAAAAGCCAATCTTAGAAGCAAATATCCATAGTTACCCTAAATACATCTAATATAAATTTTCTGGGGAATGCAGACAGTATAGGGAAAATGGTAGAATACAATAGTAGAGCGGTCAAGAGGTTAGTTAAGTGAAACCGCTGAAAGAGTTTATTACTGATGAGTCAAGTCACGTATCTAAATTTCACCGCAGTAAAGTTTTCAGACTAAGTTTTTGATTATTTTTTCGAGGAAAAAAGTTCAATGTATTTTTGTTTTGCTTATCCCTAGTACACGTGGTAGAGGCCATGATAATCATGGTGGGTAGAAGTAGGCGACTGCTTTTACTGTAAGTGAACCACATGTCTACACATATGAAAAGCAGTTCGACTTTGCACTTAAAAATGTGCCAGAGCCCCGTTTGGTTACTTGCACTCGCAGGTGGGGTTGGACTTTTGCAAGAATCAGGGCCATTGGAGCATTTCTTTTTTTAAACAGAAAAAAGTGCCCAATGCAGGAATCGAACCCGGGTCGTAGCAGTCGAAAACCAACGGTTTAGACCATCCTTCCACCGACTCCCTTAAAAAGCTCAATGTAAAAATAAAATGCAAAATTATCCGTTCTGATCAATCCTGTCGATAACTGGGATTTTCAATGAGGTATAATCAGGTTAATATTGCTAGTGCTGCACTTTTGGTATTTTTTCTCCTTGTGCGTTTAAAGGGAGGAGGGGCTAAGAGTTGTTCAGGAGAGTCATTTGATAGGTCCGAAGCGATTTCTATTTTTGTTTTTCATATTTTCAAAAACATACCAGTTTATTTTAAAATTATTATCTGAGCAATTAACAGATTTTTCCCTGGATAAAAAAAAAACAATCACTTAAATACATTTCTAAAGCTAAAATTGCACTCATAGGAAAAAACTTAAGGAAGTGGAAAGTCTTTGATATCGCCAGTCGTCTGTTTTTTTAAGGATACATAGGCAATTTTATTCTAACTTGGTTATCTCGTGTGTCTTCAATAAAGGTCATTGTAATATCTTTCAGAGTTATTGTCTGAATCCCGATATACAGGCAAAAATATTACAACTTCTTTAAGTTTTGTTCATAAGTGTATTATCAAAAAGAATCACTTCATAATTTTCCATTAAAGAAACATTCAAAATATTTGCTATAAACTACTTGTTCAACTATTTCCTATAGCATAATCGATATACAGTTAAACTGTCTAGTGTGCCCCCTTTAAATAGCGCCTTCCTCTCTATAGAGCCCGATTTTAAATACGTAGTACGATGCGATTTACATTAAAAGTGACCTGTATATAGTACCCCCTCTCTATAGCACCCTATTTTGGTGAGTCCCAAGAGGGGGGCGCTATAGACAGGTTTAACTGTAATTATTTTTGATTAAAGTTATAACTTAGACTAGAGAGAGCAATGCGTATATATAAAGGTAAAAAAAAAAAATAGCAAACTTTCGAGAGAATAAACAGATCTTCGTCGATTAAGGATCCAACTAAGCCGTTTATATTCACTCGATTTACTTATTCCATGTAGTTTCCATTAGGATATACAACAGTTTTGAGGCGAGTGTAGAATAAAGCACTGACCATGGCAACAATGACCTAGTCCATTTGGGTCATCACTGTGTGAATCTCTCTCTTGACAGACTGGATGGTGTCGTGGGGAACTTTGTTGACATCTCTCTCAACAACGTCCTGTATATAGTAGTTGAGGGGGTGGCAGTCTATAGAGTTGGGGGGCCAAATATCAGATTCGCGTGTGTATCCAAAGTTGTAATATTGGTCAAATATTAAAAATAAAAATAAGAGGGTCAGTGAAAGGATGATCTAAACCGTTGGTTTACGACCGCTACGAACCGGGTTCAATTCCCGCATTGGGCACTTTTTTTTCTTAATTAAAAAAAATGTTCCAATGGCCCCCGATTCTTTCAAAAGTCTAACATCACCAGCAAAGGCAAGTAACCAAACGGGGCTCTCAAACATTTTAAAGTGCAAAGTCGAACTGCTTTTCACATGTGTAGACACGTGGTGCACTTACAGTAAAAGCATTCGCCAACTTCTACCCACCATGATTATCATGGCCTGCACAACGTATACTAGGGATAAGCAAAATAAATAATATTGGAAGAAAGAATCCTCTAATATATAATTTGTATTAACACACATTGCCTCTGAGGATAAGATTCTTGTTGTATTTAAACGAACTATCAAGATTTCAGGGTATTATACACCATTCTAGAGAAGTATAACGAAATTTCGTTGTAAACTCCTGTTGAAGAGCTTGTATTACATGTAATCTTGAAAGATAGTTTAAATGAAGCAAGAAATTTATCCTCAGAGGCAGAGTGTGTGTTATTTTTTGCTTGCTTCCTAGTACACGTAGTACAGGCCACGATAATCATGTTGGGTAGAAGTAGGCGACTGCTTTTACTGTAAGTGCACCACATATCTACACATGCCTAAAGCAGTTCGACTTTGTACTTAAAAATGTTCCAGAACCCCGTTTGGTTACTTGCACTCGCTGGTGGGTTAAACTTTTACAAGAATCGGGGACCATTTGAGCATTTTATTTTTAAATCAGAAAAAAGTGCCCAATGCGGGAATTGAACCCGGGTCGTAGCGGTCGAAACCTAACGGTTTAGACCATCCTTCCACCGACCCCCGAGGCATTGTGTTGATACAATAAATATAATTGAATTAATAACAAGCTATATAGAGGTAAAAATAAGATGATCAAAAAAGATTATAAAATTTTCTAAGATATCATTTTCTTGTAACTAAGTAAAAGAGGGTTCAATCCATGGTAAATTGAATCAAATATTTTAGACTGGTACATTATTAAATTTACCTAATAATCCATAATCTAATTGCACGTGTTTATCAAGTAAATCTGTGCAGAAATTAAATTGTAAGACGCCGGGAGCGAGGCTATCCAAGTAACGAGATTATTGTTCATGTGGCCCACCATTAACTCTAATTAAACCTAATGATGATGCCAGCATTAACAAAGCTAGGTAATGCAAATGAAATTTTTTAAAAAAGTTTTTCTTTCTAAATTGGATTTTCTTTAATAAGCCCTGAGAAATATCGATTCTATTTGGTTCTTCCTTGGAAAAAAAAAATCTTTTGTTAAAGAAAATTTAAAAGGTAAAAATAGAGCGTAATTGATTCAGTTTTCACTAATTTGATTTTAAAATTTAGTTATGGAAATATTATTTTTATTAGTATAGAGGTAATATATATAGAGAGTTGGGTAGAATGAAGTTTGATGCACACGCGATTGGCGAAGATGTGAAAAAACTATTATAAAATAGACTATATAAATTTATTTTATAGAGGAGAGATATAATATTAGTCATAAATGGTTATAATTAATTGTTTAAATGTGTGAAATATGTTCATGTGAAATATGGCTTTTCTTGATTTAGCAAGAAATTGAGTTGGCCAAATATCAGGTTAAATCAATAAATAGTTGATTTCTGTTCCACTAGATAGCGCTCTGCCTTCTGAAAAGCACATGTGCTCCTGATCAAGATATGTCTTTTTTATTTTTAATGTTCAATTTTTCACATAACCCAGTTATATGTGGTACAGACCATCCTTATCATGCATGATCTGGCCCACATGTGAAAGGCAGTTTAAAAGTTGCACTCACAAGGTACCAGAGCCCCTGTTTGTTTACTCATACTCACTGGACATCTCCATATTTGTTCTCTACCACCACACACATAACAACTGCATAAAGAAAAGAGGAAGTACAACAGTTCAATACTTACAATACATCAACCAGATCATTATTATAATATTTCGGATTTCAACAATTTACAAATATGTATATATAAGACACAACTCTTTCTATTCACTTGATAAAAGGACACTAAGGACAAACTCTTTTTCAGATAACTGAAACGTACTAAAGAAGGGCTTCATGGTAAAAGGATTGCGGATTTCGACAATTTAGAAAGAGGGGATCATATATCGCCGCAACTCTTTTTTATTAACGCGATTAAAGGAAGCTTTCGGCAAGCCCTTCTTCAGCTAACTATAGTGTACATATAGTTACTATATATAACTATATGTACACTATAGTTAGCTGAAGAAGGGCTTGCCCGAAAGCTTCCTTTAATCGCGTTAATAAAAAAGAGTTGCGGCGATATATGATCCCCTCTTTCTAAAGAAGGGCTTGCTCGGAATTTTCCTTTTATCAAGTGAATAAAAAGCGTTGCAGCTTCTAATGCTTTTTTGTCAGAGCTTATATTTAAACTGTGTATTACCCACAGATTTCTACAGGATCAGGCAGAACAATGACATTTGGAAGAACATTGTATATATATACCAGACCTCAATAGATTTGTAGAATTGCATAAAGGTATCTTTTTTTACATATAAAGTTTTGATTTAATTTATAACTATTTCTACGTGGTAATTTAGAAAAGACAAATTTCAGGATGGCACAGCAATTTAAGGCAAGAACAAACTATGAGTGATAAACAAAAGATAAGCAATGAGGGAAATTTACAGAGTAGCAAAATATAAACATAAAATGAAACTCTGTTAATAAAATAATAAATACTTTGCTACACTATGAAGGATAGCATAGACTCTACCTGAAAAGAAAATCGGACACCAGAAACTATATATACTATATTTGGTTTTTTAAATGAATCCAACACTATGCTTCGTCTTGTAGTGAAATTCCTTCAAATCTCTTCAAAATATTTCCAGCATATAATCTCTACTTAATATAATAAACATATAAATATTTTTGTGGTCCTCAAATGAAATATTATTGAGAGCGCGTTGACCTTATGAACATCTCAAAGTGTAAAAATAATTCAATAAAAAAATGACGAAGGATATTTCAGGTGTTTGCTATGCTGTACGAAACATCTTCGAAGATCTAAACGGTTGGATACTTTATACGTCAGGTGTAATAGAATTATATCGATATATAAGGGGAAGAAATAAAGGCAGGACAATAAACCCCCCCCCCACCTCTCTAATCAAATCTCTCCATTAGGTCAGCATCTCTCCCTCAGGCCACAACTTCCCCCGACTTCTGGAATTTCCGTTCGAGATCAATGCGTTTGTCTTCTTCATTTGTTGCCTCTTTTACTCTTCTCTTGACGTCCATCCACCTTTGTTCTTGGTATCTGCCATTTTATGTATCCACTCCAACACTGCTTTCTGTCCAACTTTGTCCGAATCCAGGCCAACGCTGTTTTATTCCCAATGTTGGCTATATCCAGCCCAACGCTTTTACTTCCAAACTTTGTTTCCAGCCCAACGCTTTTTTCTGCCTAACTTTGTCTGTGTCCAGCCCAACGCTGTTTTCTTCCCAACTTTGTCTGTATCCAAGCCAAAACTGTTTATTTTTAAGCTCACCGTTGTTTGTATTCAACTAATCGGTCTATGTATCAGTCTATCTTTGTGTCTATTTAGCCCAAAATGTTTATAATCTGCGCGCCTTTCTCTGCAACCAGCAAATTATTGTCTATGTTATACTTACTATTGTTTGTATCAGCCTATTTTAAAATTTTATCTAGGCCACTTTTTATTAATTAATTCAGACTATATATTGACGAGAGGTGTTTGATCTTTAAAAATAACGTTTAACGTTTAATATGACGGAAGAGGCGTCCTATACCTCGTATATATATACTAGCGGATGTACCCGGGTTTGCCCGGGTTTTACCCGAGTAAAGGTTTGTCTAACGAACATTTGTTAAAACAATTCTTATAAACTTATAAAAAAAAATAATAGATATATTTTGATAATTTGAAACTCGTAAATTTGAATCTCTCGATAAAGTGATCTTTTTTTCCCGGTCCCTGTGTGCCGTGTCATCCTGAATTTTGTCTTTCCTAATTTTCTACATTTCAAAATCGTTTTATCTAGTGAAAATTTTTTTCCCGGTCCCTTGAACAATACTCGATAAGTTGAATAAAATCATGGTCGTTCATGGAAGATGGACGAAGTTCCCGGAAGTCATCTTGGGCAAGCCCCCGCGAGGCTTTTTTCTTGTCTACTTGGCATAGCTGTGTCACCAACTCTGCCCCCGCGCGCCAGGACCTCTTGACCCTCTGATTGGTCGGTGGGTACTTGGACTGTCCATCCGGCCGGCGGCAGGACGATTACATTCTCTCGACAGGGGGTGGGGCAGACCTAAGCCTATCTCCGTCGCAAGGTGGCGCTGCTTGCGAGTTAAAGCTACAAATCTGCAAATAACTCGAAGGATATTCAAGATATTCAAGAAATTATTTTTCGAAAACCTTTCCGGGGATTTACCTAATAATATCCCAAAATTTCACGGCGATTGGATGTATGGTTTTTGAATCTATAGAGTACACACACAGACATTCATTTTAATACAGGGTGATCCAAAAGTCCCGCACAACTTTAAAAATTAATAACTCCGCGAATATTTGCGTTAGAGCAATGCGGTAAACACCATTGTGTTCAGGATGCAATGGGATTTTTTATGGCAAATAATGAAAAATTCGAAATTGATTTTAGTTACAATTTTATTCACCAGATGGCTCTCTACCAGATTCAGATATTCAGCGGCCAAATTGTTTGATAAATTGAAAAATATAATTGAACGACACGTATTTTTCCTTTTTGAATACCAGGAAAGAACCCTAATAATATCAAATAACAAATTAATAAAACACCACTTCGCCAAAAGTATGAAGAATTGGTTAACGATTTTCAAATACAATCAGAGATATGTAAAATAGGCAAATGCAAATTAAAACATGTAGCAAAAATATTTATATTTTATATGGGGTTTTGTGAAATAGATTGAATGTTTGAAAAATACTGCTGATATCAATACACGAATTTTTGATATGTTAATATAGTACCAAAAATTATGATGGCACTACTAATAGGATTTCTTGCTATAAGAAATGTGTAGTTTCTTGACTAATTGGAGACCCTTGACTATTTAACTGGATATTTGTCATGATCCAACAAATGAAATATAGAGGGGAGTGACAAAATATATTTGTCGTACTTTATTCCAAATATCCTATGGGCTTGTCAAATGTTATCATTGTTTATTATACTGTACACAATTTAAAAAAATGTTTCCCCTCAAATAAAAATAATTTTCAAATCGACCTTTTGCGTTGAAAAACGTGGTAGTAAAATCATTTTGTATTATTTTTTTTCACAAAATTTCTAAAGTTATTGGTATACAGAAAATATTCCTTATGCTATTTCTTCTAATGAGCGAAAAGCGAAAACTAAACATAAGGGGAAAAATTGTGTGTACCAGTGTTATTCGAGAAGTTATAACACTCTGGTTTGCACGACATAATATGTGAGCAAATGACAAACAAAAAATTACTGTTCACAAATAAAAAAGATAGTAAGATGTGAGGACAGCATTTATTATCCCCATATCCCAACACAAAGAGCTGCAAAATATTGGTAGATAATATAATACATGGCGGCTTATATAACACATGAGGTAACTGCCTTCTCTCTTGTATTAGGTCACAATCCTTGCTCAATGTGGCACCCTCCATTCTCAATCACCGCCTGCAGACGATAAATGACAGAATGGACAGCATTAAATAACATATCTGTTGAAATTGATAAAACGTACCATCTGATAGAAGCCTTCAACATGGCCAATGTGGTAGGCCAGCATCGATAAACACACGATTTAATGTACCCCCATAAACAAAAATCGCAAGGCGTCAAGTCTGGTGATCTTGGAGGCCACTGGTATATAAAGTGGCGACTTATCACACTATTTTCACAGAGCGTATCCTTCAGCAATTGTTTCGCACCTCGGGAGATATGAGGAGGTCCTCCATCTTTCATGAATGTTATTTCGCTTAGTGCTTTTGCCCTGCAATATGGGAATACCCTTTTCTCTCAAAAGTTGGACATAACGTTCCTCAGTTACAAAAACGATTTTAAAAGTTCTTCCATTGATTTTTCAAAGAAAAATGGCCCAATAATAAAAGAAGTGAACCCACACAAAACTGTAACTCTAGGCTGGTAAAGTGGCATTTCTGTAAAAATCCTAGGGTTGTCTGTTGCCCAAATGCGGCTGTTTTGAATGTTAAATTCTCCGTTTAGAGAAAAGTGAGCATCATCTGTCCACAGAACATTCGACAGCCAGTTTTCATCAATATCAATTCGCCGGAAAACCCATGCAGCGAATTCTTGACGCATCTCAAAATCGCCAACTTTCAGCTCGTGAAATCTTTGAATTTTGTATGGGTACACACAATAGAGACATTAAGTGAAGCGTCTTCGGATATCACAATCATACTCGGCGAATTTAACGTCAAAAGTTCAATTTGGGGATCACCTGTCCTGGATAACAAAAGTCAGCAGGTTGAGGAAATGCTAACAGACCTCGACCTTACACCGTTAAATAACGGAGAGAACACCTATCTAAGTCCACAGGCACAGAATCCGCAATAGACATCACAGCGATAAATTACAACATCGCACCCACAACACAATGGAAAATCATGAGAGGTGCAATCAGTGACCACAGACCAATTTTAACAACCCTAAACTTCAAAATTGAAAACGTCCATTAGAATAAAAGAACATGGAACTTTAGGAAAGCCGACTTGAAAAAAAATCACAGAAAAGCTTGAAGAACTGTGCAACGAAAAATTGAATTACAGAACGCTTGACAAAAACTTGGAAAAATTCTCTTCGAACATTTCAAAATCTGCAAAAGCATCGATACCTAGAGGTAGACGTAAAGACCTGTGGATACCTTACTGGAAGGACCACAACATCGAGGCAGTGATTTCAGAGAGAGAGACAATATCAATGAACTTCTTAAAAAAATAAAACAGAAGAAAACAGAAAGAACTCATTGAAATTAGTCACAAAATAGAACAAGAAATTTGGATATGCAAACAAGAAAAATGGCAGAATTCTGCGAAAAAATGGATCCAAGAAAGGACAGCCAACAGAGAACAATCAACACCAACACCAATCCTCCAATACTCTAACCGATATGAATAGAACAGCGCGAACGAGAACAAACAGATGGCTGACATAATTGCTGAATATCTTTCAAGCACTTCCATACTCAACTATACGAATGAAGACATGACTCTAAAAATAATATTAAAAAAAAAACCAGTTAGTTAAACAAGCAAGAAACTACCATCAACAAGATATTTTCTCGAGAGACTTCACACTGAATGAGCTAAACTTATCAATAAAAAAATCCAAGAGGTCACCCCAAGAGATAATCTAATCTTTGGTTAAATGATCAAACACTTTGAAGACAAAGCTAATAATCAACTCCTACGAATACTGAACATTTCATGGCAAACTGGTAAACTACCAAAGAATTGGAAGATATCAATTATAGTGCCAATACTGAAGCCAAACAAATATGCCAAGGAATACAAGAACTATCGGCCAATTGCTCTCACCAGCAAACTTTGTAAAATACCAGAACGAATTATCCACTCTAGGCTCATAGTCTGGCTCACTAACAATAATAAAATAAACCTCTACCAAACTGCCTATAGATCCCAGCACTGTACGACTAATCAACTGTTTTACTTCTGTCAATCAATAATAGATTCTTTCCAGGAAAAACCGCCAAAGAAGACCACGGCTATATTCCTTGATATGACCTCAGCTTTTGATCGAGTGTGGAGGGAGAAATTACGTGAAAAGCTGCACAACATCGGAGTAAGAGAAAAACCTTAATCTGGATTGCAGACTTCTTAAGGGGAAGAAGGTTAAAGGTTCGGGTCAATGGAGAATTTTCCAAGGAAGGAAGAACATGGGCTGATGTACCTCAGGGTTCTGTGCTCAGTCCTCTACTCTATCTGCTATATATTAACGACATCTATCCTTACCTCACTGAAGACACAAAGGTTGCCTGTTATGCAGACGATATAGCCATATGGAACACAAGTAGCAGCATAGAAAAATCGTAAAAAATACTAAACACATCAATGAGAGGACTGGAGAAGTGGGCAATGGAACTCCAAATGACCATAAACCCAATAAAACCAAACCTATGCGTCTTCTCCACTCACAGGGAAAAAGGCATAAATATAACAAAAAAATAAGCATAAACAAACAAATGATTGATAAAATTAGAAATCCATAATACCTAGGTGTGATACTGCAGTCCTGTATCTTTCAAGTTGGTCTCGAGGACCACGCCATTACCATCTCCTAAGCGGCAAAGTACGCGATCTACGTATTCATCGTAGATCGCAAAATGCGTGGTGTCGCTGGAGACCCACTGGCGATTCTCCACAAACTCTGCAGCGCTGGAAGAGGCGCCATATTCATTGTACATAGTGTATATAATGCATATTATCTTTTTTCAATAGTGCAGACTGTGCATGTATTGACAAGATGTCAACAAAATTATTTTAATTATTATTGATGAGGAATTGGAATTTTCAGAACACATAATTAGCACCTCAAATAGAACTATCAGAAAACTAAACATTCTGAGAAGGCTATGTGGAACAAATTGGGGAGCAAAACCCAGAATTCTCAGAACAACATATACCACCTTAATAAGGCCGATAATGGAATATGCAACACCGGTCTGGGCTCCCTCAAGCTCATCACTGAAAGTAAGACTAGACAGTGTTCAAGCAAAAGCGGCCAAAATAATCACTGGTGCTGTTTCATCCACCAACAATGAGAAAATTCAGAGAGAATGTGTTATAGACCTACTCGCTCGAAAGCAAAAGACAAAATAAAAACAACTTGGATCGGCACTTCGGAAACGAGGAACCAAAGGACGAGATCTCTCTGACCACTTGTGGTTTGGTAGATCCGCCCTTTTCTGAGAATGAGGTGAAACTGACGGCTTTCAAGTTCGGGAAAAGGAAATCTCTTGGTCCCGAAGGGATCGATAACACGGTCGTGAAAGCCCTGGTAAGGATGCACCCATCGCTTCTTTCCAGGTTATTCAATAGGTGCCTGGACACTGGTACTTTTCCTGAGGCATGGAAGGTTGCCCGAGTAGTGCTTCTCGAAAAGTCTGGTAGAAAGGGTAATTCTCCTAATGATTATCGTATGCTTTCTTTACTAGCGTGTCTAGGTAAGGTCCTGGATAGCCTACTAGTTCAGCGACTGAAGCACTGGCTAGAAAGTAATGAGCTCCTTTCCTCTTTCCAACATGGTTTTAGGGAAGGGAAGTCCACAACCACAGCTCTGAACGAGGTGTTAGAGGGGGTTGAGATGGGCTTAAATAAGGGTGCTTGGGTTCTTTTCGTGGCCCTGGACATTGATGGCGCGTTCAACTCCATGAACTGGAACAAGCTGATGAGAAATTCGATGGACATGGGTTGTCCTGATAATTTATGCAGCTTGGTTCGTGACTTCCTGAGGGATAGACGGATTAGCCTCAGTTTTGGTGGGCGGAAGTTGGAAAGAAACTGTGCTAGGGGTTGCCCCAGGGCTCTTGCTGCGGACCTATTCTGTGGAATATCCTGGTAAACACCGTTTTCCAGGAGGAGCTCCCTGAGGGAGCCAGGCTGGTTCTCTATGCTGACTTCTCTATGCTATGGTTCCTCATTGTTGAGGCTGCTTCGAGAGCGAAGGCTGAGAAGTGTGTTGAAACTTCTCTCCAAATTCTCTCGAACTGGGCCCATGACTCTGGCCTTAAGTTCAATGTCTCCAAAACTAAAGCCCTCAGCATTAAGCCTAGGGACATAAGAACTAAAAGGAAAGGGATCAAATGGGAACACAAGCCGGCTATCGGGATCGAAGGACGGAGGGTAGCGTTGGTCAATAGGATGACCATCCTGGGGGTGGTCATTGATGACAAGATGGGTTGGCAATACCAGGCGGAGGAGATGGTGGCGAGAGGCAGGGAGGCGTTGTGCAGGCCTGTCCTGGTTGGCTCTCAACAGGGGGGAGAAGGAGGGTACTATTTTAGGAACCTCTGCCTCTCCTGTGTCGAGCCAATCCTGCTATATGCTTCCAGGGCTTGGTGTCGCCGAAACAGGGATCAGAAGGTGGCGACTACTCTAGAGAGAGTGCAGAGGACAGCGGCACTCAGAATCACAGGGGGATATCGCACTACCAGCAGTGAGGCCTTTTTGGTCCTCGCTGGTCTTATTCCCCTGGGGTTGAAACTAGAGGAGGAGACCATCAGACAGAAGATCTAAGAGAACAGGGTAGATTCCCTGGGACTTGAAGCGGGTGCCCTGGAATGGAAGAGGGACCCAAGAAAGCCTCCGCAGTGGTTGCCAAAGTAGAATTGGAGTCCTGGAGAGCCGACAGGGATTGGCACGGAGGTTTTCACTGATGGGAGTAGGTCTGGAACCAATACTGGAGCTGGGGTAGTGATATACACTAATGGAGAGCTGATCTTCCAAGAAAGTTTAACACTCAGAGTGGACGAATTGGTCTTTTCAGCCGAGCTGGTTGCGATCAGGGTAGCCCGCAGAGTGTGTGCCGAGAAGAACTTCAGCCCGGACCGCCTCTATTCAGATTGTATGTTGGCCCTCGTCGCCATCAATCTGGAGAAAGGGCAACTCGCGCATCAAATAATCCAGGAGCTGGAGATGATGACGCGGGCTCCGGAGCTCCCTTGGTTTAGGAGACACAGCGTCATCGAAGGTAATGAGTTCGCAGACAGGATCTCTAAGGCAGGATGCTTAAAAGGTAGATCACTGAGGACCACTGTGACCAAGAAAGAAGTTTATAGGAGGATCAGGGGGCGCGTCCAGGACTTATGTTTGATAGATGGAGGAACATTGTGAAGGGAAGAGAGTTATTCAATGGGGTAACAACACCCAAGTACCTCTGTAAGGTAATGTCCCACAAACTCATTAGGGGTAGTTCGGGACATGGGCTCTTCCCCAAGTCTCCACAGATTTGAAATTAAGAGCAATCCTGATTGCGTCGTCTGTGGAGAAAGGGATGTGAATGCACGCCACTACGTCTTGGATTGTCAAGGGTAGTGGGTGTGCAGGAAGAGAGAAGGAGGGCGAAGGACGCGATCGAGAGTGAGCTGCTGAGAAATCACAGCAAGCTTCTTGAGAAAGCCCACGACGTGGCAGCTGAGCTTTTCCTCAGCTGTGAGTGAACAGAGTCGACCGGGGTCTGCCTCCCCGCGGTCTCTGCTGGACACAGTAGATAGTTTCCTATTTTGCTGTGATTAAAGGCCACCGGTATAGAAATCCTTCCAGACACGTTGTCTGGGAGGTGGTGTTTCAAGGTACAATGTCCAATCACTAGCTTGGATACCGTTACTTGGCTTATGAGTTGAACAGAATAGCAGCGAAGGCATGCTTCGCATGCCGGCTTGTGGACCGAAAGGTCTGGGTGGCCATCTGCTTCTAGGGTATACCAACTGTGCTTAGGTGGGATCCTCCAGTTCTTGTTTATTTTGGCTACTGTTTCTATTTCTTTAAAAGTAAGTTTATTTTTCTGTAGCAAGGATTCTTTTGTGCCTTTTTTCGCTAGCGCATCAGCAGCTTCATTGCCTTCAATGCTAACATGTAAGAGTATCCATTGAAGGTGAATTTTTGAGGTATTGAGAGTTTTTGGAGATAACCAATTATGTTCCTGCTTACTTTGTCTCTAAGTTCCCCTGTGTGACTCAAGTGTTGTATTGCACTTCTACTATCAGTAAGAATCCATATATCGTGATGTTTAATGTTTCTGATGGATTTTAAGACTTCATAGATGGCTATAAGTTCTGATCTGAAGACTGAGCAAAATTCTGGGTTTCTTCTGTTTATTTTCTCAATGCCATTTGTGGTTTTAATGAGAGAGCCACTGCCAGTGTGTCCCAACTCATCTCTGCTACCATCGGTATAGATAGTTATTGCATTTTTAGGAATTTTATTATTTATTTCTAATGATAATTGTTTTAAGTATTCTGGATTTTGGTATTGTCTGTTGGTGGTTTCATTTAAAGTGGCATTAAAAATAACATTTTGTTAGTGGTTCGCATGGAGATATTTTTTTCAGCTAAATAATATTTTTCCACTTTATATTTTAAAAATCCATTTCTTTTGGCAAGGTGGAGAAGGCCTTCTTTTTTGAGTCTTAGATTGGATTCCCAATTAAGTATATAATTGAAAGTTCTGTGTTTGTTTTCATAACTCTTGATTTTGTTTATATATTTTGGCAGATTGTAGCTTATTCTATTCTTTAAGGGCATAATGTCTGCCTCGTAAAGTACAATATCATTAGGGCAGGGTTTTCGAAGACCTGTAATAATTCTAGCTGCACTTAGTTGTATCCTTTCCAGTGATTTTAGATTTGTTTCAGATGCTGTACCATAGATTTGATATCCATATTCCAGGATAGGTCTCATTAGAGATGTGTAAGTTAATTTTATTGTTGTTGCTTCAGCTCCCCACTCTTCCTGAAATATATTTCAAGATTTTTAGTCGGTCTCTTCCTTTTCTAACAACTCCTTCAATATGTTTACTGGAGTTGATTTCTGGATCCAGGGTGTAGCCGAGATATTTAGGATGTTTATTATATTGCAATTGTTGTTCTTTCAGAATAATATTTGGTCTTATTTTGTATAGTTTCTTATCGGTAGTAAAAAGACAGGTTCAGATTTTTTGGGGTTAAATTCTAATTTATGTTTATTAGCAAATTTTTCTAGATGGAGAAGAGTCTTGTTAAATCTCTTTCAGCTTTTTTCCAGTTAGTGCTGCTGCTCCATAGAATAATGTCATCAGCGAAAAGTCCAATATTGGTTTTATGTGAAATTTATTTTTCTATGCCTGCAATAAATAGGGTGAAGAGAGTTGGGCTAAGGACTGATCCTTGTGGTAATCCTTGGTACAATTTGAAGGTTTTAGATAGAGTGCCATTATATTTGATCCTGATTTATATTTTTTTAAGAGAATCATTTATCCAAGTGATAGCTTTTCCATCAATTTTGAAATGTTTGTATAATTTTGTAATTAACTTGTTTTTCCATACCTTATCAAAAGCTTGTGTAAGGTCTAAAAAGCAGCTATGGTGTGGTTAGTTGGTTTTTCGTTTTGTGCATCTTTTACCTTTTGTGTGAAAAATAAGAGTTGGTCTATTGTCCCATGTCCTTTCCTAAATCCATATTGTACTTCTGGTAAGAGATTTATTGTGTCGGGGTGGTAGGTGAGTCGTCTGAGTATAATTTTTTCCATTAATTTGCAGCAAATATTTGTTAGGGAGATAGGTCGGTAGTTTTTTGGGTCATCAGCAGATTTGTCAAGTTTTTAATGGGAATTATTGTTGCATTTTTACAGTCTTGAGGCAATTTTCCAGTTTTCCAGGAGTTATTGAAAATATTAAGAAGTCTTTCTTTGCCAATTTTGCCCAAGTTTGATATCATTCGGCCATGGATTCCATCTGGCCCAGGAGTCTTGTTTAGGTCAGTGTTTTCTAATGCATAAGCTAGCTCTTTCATATTGATTTTTTCATGGAAAATATTATGAGTGCTGGTGACATTTTTTACAGTCATGAATAATCTTTCGGGCCTTTTTTCAACCTTGATTTTACTACTTATTTGATATGAATTATCTAAAAGATTGGCAGCAATTTTGTCATTAGTTGCTGGTGTACCATCTGTATTCTTAATCATATTTGTGTTTTCAGTTTGTGGCTGGACTCTGTCAATTTGTTTTGCCCAATTCCAAAGTTTTGTATTTGGGTTTCTTGGGTTCAGGTTTTCACAATTTTGTTTCCATTTTTCCCTTTTCACATTTACGCATAATATTTTTTTATTTTTGCAATCACAATGTTCAGTTCAGTTCTACAATATTTTTGGTTTTGGGTGCACTTTTTTGTAGTTCATTTCTTTTAGTTATAAGTCTTCGAATATTTTTTGCCTGGTGTGTATAATTTGGAATCCATTTCTTAATATTTCCTCTTGGCATTTAATCTTTGGCTGCTTTAATAATGGTGTTTTCGAAAGATATCATATTAGCCTTTTTGAAGTTCCAGAATTTTTCTTAATTGAGCTAGTTTTGGTCTTGGTGCTAATTTCTATCAAATTAGGGAAATGATCACTTCCAAAACTTTTTAATATTTTCTATTTGCATTTGTGGAAAATGTCAGGATAGTAAAAACTTATATCAAGGGCTTGTGCAGTATTATAGCTTGTAGGAATGATGGGTAGGATTCCCATCATTTAAGCACATGAAGGCATTGTCGTCAAATATGTTTGATAGTATTTTGCCTCTTGGGTTTGGCGTAGAACATCCCCATAGTTGATGTTTGGCATTAAGGTCACCTACAATAATAGTGTTGTCTGTAAGAAATTGAGCCATTGTTCCATCGTCAATAAATGTATTGTTTGGAGGGTGATACATATTGTATATGTGGATGGCTTTGTTTTGATTGAGGTAGACTTTGATACCTTGGGCTTCGAGGTCTAATGTGTTTGTAATATTAACGGCTATGTCCTCATAGTACAAATTCTTGATTAAAATTGCTAGGCCACGCCCTTCAACAGCATATACAGATGGATCTTCAGACCTTACCCTGAGTAATGGAGGGGCCGGAATTAACATAATACTGCAAGATGGAACAAACATCAAAATCAAAGAAGGAGCAGGACAGATTTCGTCAAACTTCACTTGTGAACTGACAGCTATCTGGAAATCCCTTGATGTATGCCTTAACCAACCATCCCTGCATCAAGCAGAAGGAATTTTAATATACGGCGACTCCATATCCGCTCTAGAAGAAATTCAGAAGGGCAATACTAAAATCACACAGAAAATACACTCGTTACTTACCCAACTGGAACCATTGGAGAATAACTGCATTCTACAATGAATCCCTGCCCATGCTGGGATCAGGGGTAATGAAATGGCATTCGAATTGGCAAAGGAAGCCAGAAAGTTGAGCCAAAGGAAAGAACAAATGTCATTATTTGACGCTGATTCTTTGTCAAAATACAAGATAATTAAACGAAAAAATAAGAAAAGATCAAAATGCTATATAAACTCTGAGAGAAAAATGACAAAATCTATAACAAGACTTAGAACAAAACACTATAAAGGAATGACAATACATCCAGATGGCACAAGAACCTATAGGGCATGCAACAATTGTCCTACTGTGGAACTTACACCTACCCACATATTCTTATAGCCAGCAATGGCCGCAGCCTTGAAAAAATTAGACATAGACCCTGAGCAGCAGCTTTACACACCTAAGATAGTGGACATTGCTGCCTGCTGTGATGGAGATACATGGATATCTCTGGCTCTTTATTGGACACGACAACAACAACGGCATTCCAGAGTAAAATAAATTATCAGAGATAGATACATATTTTTCAAATGAATTAAAATAAATATAATCGATACTGAGTGAGAGTTGAATTAAAAATATTAGAAATTTATTATCTTCGGAAACAAACCGTATCTAAAATATCAATTTTCTTTTTGCTACATGTTTTAATTTGCATTTACCTATTTTACATATCTCTGATTGTATTTGAAAATCGTTAACCAATTCTTCATACTTTTGGCGAAGTGGTGTTTTATTAATTTGTTATTTGATATTATTAGGGTTCTTTCCTGGTATTCAAAAAGGAAAAATACATGCCGATCAGTTATATTTTTCAATTTATCAAACAATTTGGCCGCTGAATCTCTGATTCTGGTAGAGCGCCATCTGGCGAATAAAATTGCAACTAAAATCAATTTCGAATTTTTCATTATTTGCCATAAAAATCCCATTGCATCCTGAACACAATGGTGTTTACCGCATTGCTCTAACGCAAATATTCGCGGAGTTATTAATTTTTAAAATAGTGCGGGACTTTTGGATCACCCTGTATATATATATATAGATTTAATCTCAAATGCTATTTAACCTTTAAACAAGAATATCCAGTGGAATAGTTTGTTTTATTTTATTTCTCTCAAACATCACAGACTTTCGCAAATTCCTATCGTTCAACAGGTAGTTTCAAGGCGATGAATATATAGGCTTGTTCTTGTGGCTCTATTCCAACCCTCTGTTGAAGTCACTATATAATATGATCTGAAATTGATTTATATCCAAAATACACGTAGAGAACTTCAAAAATGAAAACAATCAATTAATGATAAACTACATAAATTCTACATCTAAAATACGAATCCGGCATTTGAAAACTTCATCCTTAAAATCAGAAAGTCAAAAGAGAAAATACATATACTACCTTTGTATTTCTTAAAACCATATGTTTGCTAACTGTGCCGTGGTAGAGTAGAAACGTTACTTATATTATTATTTAAATTTCAAATAATATATCGTAAAGTGGTGATAGATGACTTAAACAAATAAATTATTAAGGAAATAATAATTAATTAATGACATCAGAGTACGACTATGCGACTACACAATTGACACTAAAAAATTATCTTTAGCTATGAGTTTATTTAACAACAAAGCTATCAAACATATATGATGATTTCATAAACACAGAGTTATGCTATGTATTTTAATTGATTAAATAAATAATATAGCTAAATATTATTTCTTCGTCACAAAATAATTCCATTTTTAGCCTTTACTCTGTTTTATATGTGTTGTCTTGTGAGGTTATCCTTTATTAAAACAAAGATGAATAAATAACTAAAATTAAAAGATAAAATGATCAATTGTATTTATATAGGGCGTGAGAAACTGTAACAATACATTAACTCGCTACAAACCATTCAGTTTAATGAGAGCCAGTATGAGACCGTGAAACAAAATGGCCCATTCATCTCTGGTTTTTGAGGTCGTTATTTTAATTTGTCTCTCCCCAAACAAGGAGTGGAGTAATTGAAACCTTTTAGCCAAATGAGAAGTGGCTATGTGGTGTTTTAACCACTCCAGCAACTCCTTCCACTTCAGCTGTTACAATGTTCCCTTACAGAAACCTTTTTATATTCCTTTGTGGAAATTAGAATTACCCAACTTAAAGAACTCCATATATATTAAGTGTTATGAGGGAATATTATCACTATAAATTAAATAACTTGGTCTATATTGTTGCACCACGTTGCAGCTTTGCAGGGTCTTCGACCTTGGTTTCTTCCTTCTTGGTAATATACACGTTTCCCGATCAGGTTTCCATACTCAAAGCAAATAAAGAAAAGTAAAAAAAGAAAATTAAATAAAAATAAATTACATTTTAAAGTTATTGTGTTTATTTATTCTTGTCTTCCTCGTAGGTCGCGATCCGCAGTCTTGCTCCAGGTCCTCTCTCGCTCCAATAAGCAATCAAGATATATATACAATAAAATATTACAAACGGAATGAAACTATAAAAAGGGATGATGATAATCTAAATAATCTGTTTTAAATAAATATTAAATATCATAGAATATTTTGAATAAATGTAGGGCGCATTAAAATTGATGCAACAATATGTACTAATATTATTCTATTTTTCTTTTGCTTATACCTAGTACACGTGATACAGTCCATGATAATCATGGTGGGTAGAAGCAGGCGACTATTTTTACTGTAAGTGCACCATATGTCTACACATATTTCGTCGAACTGCTTTCACATGCAATAGACATGTGGTGAGCTAAAAGTAAAAGCAGTCGCCTACCTTTATCCACCATGATTATCATGGCCTGTACCACGTGTACTAGGGATAAGCAAAAATAAAACTTGTATAGTAACCATTTAACCGAAGTGAGACATCGTATATTAAAATTTAAGCTTCTAGCTGAGGCAATTCTAAATGGATATGATATCCGCTCTGTTCGATACCTGTCCATCGTTGAACAAATTGACGATATTGCTGTAGGCGAATGATTTTTACTGTAAGTGTACCACATGTCTATGTCACAGCAGTTTGACTATATTCTATAGTATATATTATATTATTCTATAAATGTTATGAATAATATGTTACTTTCATCATTCATTTGGTATTATTTCATTTGAACAATCATATTATGATGCATAGCGCGCCATCTGTTATCAAAATACGAAACTATTATAGACGCGTATGATTCTTTTATAAATTAAACAATTTCTATTGTCCTTATTGCAATGGAAAAATTAATGGAAGGGCCTGGCTCATCAGTGGTGAATCCTCCCAGCGGTTTCGCCAGTTTAATCTACCATACCGCTGTTATATTGCATTTTTTGAACACCAATCTTGAATCAATTTGGTACCTTTCAAATATTAATTTAGTCGTTCTGTTCATATTTGTATTTCTATACTTATAATAAGTAAATCACCTAACTTACATTACAAATATTTTATATTAAATCAACTTCCATCATTGCTTAACATATTGTAAATAACTACCTTACGATTTTTTCTATCTGCTTATGTTGTTGCTTATTTGTTTAATCTATATGTTTATTTAATGCTCTTTTTCTTAATTGTTTAATTTCTTTTTGATAATTCTGTTACCTACTTTACTACTATATGAATTATTGTAAATAGTTTCACGCGCAATTATCCAGATCGGATATAGCGTGTCTTGTTTGCAACTGGTAATAAATAAATAAATAAAGATTTTATCATCGCAATTATTTTATGGCAATGTTGTTAACATCAAGACCAGCTTAACAATGACATTCGATGCCAATTTTGGATGTCTATCCATAGCAATTTAAGGAAGATATTAAATGTTTTTTTTTTGCTTATCCCTAGTAAACGTGGTATAGGCCATGATAATCATGGTGGGTAGAAGTAGACGACTGCTTTTACTGTAAGTGCACCACATGTGTACACGTGTGAAAAGCAGTTCGACTTTTCACTTACAAATGTGCCAGAGCCCCGTTTGGTTACTTGCACTCGCTGGTGAGGTTGGACTTTTGCAAGAATCGGAGGCCATTGGAATATTTTATTTATCAGAAAAAAGTGCCCAATGCGGGAATCGAACCCGAGTCGTAGCGGTCAAAAACCAACGGTTTAGACCAACTTTCCACCGACCCCCAGATATTAAATGCAATTGTTGCTAAAATTCATAGTAATATAAAAAAGATATTCAATGTCAAATGTTATTAGTATCAGCATAAATCGAACAATGATATTCATTGATAAGATCCATAACAATCTAACAATGATATTCAATATCAATTTTAAGCATACCTAACAAATAACATGGAAATTAAATGTCGATTGTTGTAAATTTTAATTGTTGTTAATAAATAATGCCATATTTATCAATGATATTCAATACAAATACAGTTAAACCTGTCTATAGTGCCCCCTCTTGGAACTCACCAAATTAGGATGCTATAGAAAGGGGGTGCTATAGACAGGTCACCTTTAATGTAAATCGCAATGTACTGCGTATTTAAAATCGGGCTCTATAGAGAAAAAGGCGCTATTTAGAGGGGGCGCTATAGACAGGTTTAACTGTATATTGTCATTAATATAACAAACATATTGTTAATATAACAAGCTAACAAATAAAATTCGATACCAATTGTTGCTAACATATTTTTTTCCTTATCCTTTTTTTAGTCTAAATTAGACAAGATCTTGGAGGTCGTGCTCATAAAGAAGTTCAAAAACTCTTCTTGGTTTTCTGTACAGGGATCCTTTGTCCTTTCCAATACAATTTAGTATATCTTGGGGAGTGACCTCTTCGGTTTTGCACCTAGTGCACATGGAGAAGCTTTTGGCTCCCTCTTTATAGACTAGGGGGCGCAGGTAACCAGATTTCCATCTGGCCAACTGTGTCGACTTCCTTCTGTTTAGTTGGAAGGTCTGTTTTTTGGGGGTTTTCTATTTGGTACCAAGAATGTGTGTGTGTGATGGAAACAATCTCTGAGGTTCCTTGTCAGTTGTAGTTTCAGTTTGTTAATATGGTCCCTTGCTGAAAGGTAGGTCTCGGAGTTCACCGCATCAGGATTTCCAGCTGATCCATCCTTTGCCAATTTGTTGGCCTCCTCATTTCCAGGGACTCCCACATGTGATGGAATCCCTTGTAACTTATAAAGTAACCTATCAATGATATTCGATGATAATTGTTGTTAACCTCTTTAACAATCTAACAATGCCAATAAAGGCACATGCCGTTAGCATTCTTGTCAAGATACAATACATTCCGATAAAACAATAAATAATATCAACTTTATCTAACAATAATAATCAAAGCCAATCACAATGAAATTCATTTTATCTAACAATAGTAAGAATCATTATATAGTAAATGCCATAGCTAACAATAATATACATTAAATACAAACATTAAAACGCGAATTTTTCTTTTCACAAATAAATCAACTTCTATTGTCCTTACTGCGATGATAAAATATTGGGAGGGTTTGGATCATCGGTAGTGAACCCTACCAGCGGTTTAACCAATTTTTAATCTACCATACTGCTTCTTTAGAGCTCTAATACTGTATTGGATCATTCTGCTTTTATATGCTACACCGAAGGTGGAATCTTAGAAATGGTATTTAAGCAAACAATGGACATAAGCTTTTAGGACAGCAGATTTACATATAAATATTTGCATCGAGCAATGCTTTTCGGCAAACAATAAGGACAAGGCCAGTT
>CP092880.1:10724845-10774309 GCA_030710605.1 Cordylochernes scorpioides | reverse complement strand
TTTTAAAGAAAATAATATATATAATATTTTCAGATTGTTGGCGCTTATCAGTGTAGTGCAGTGCATCAACGACTAAAAAAGCTAGTTCTAGAGGGTTACAGAAATTGACTATTTTTTGTCTGAATTACGATATAAATGGATAGATAATCGTTCAAACAGAATATTCCAAAGGCCATTCTGTACTCCAGAACAGAATGCTGAAGAAATCAACTATAGCTAATTATAAAGGTAACCCTAAAATTGTATGTACAGTCGAACCTGTCTATAGCGCCCCCTCTCGGGACTCACCAAAATAGGATGCTATAGAGAGAGGTGCTATAGATAGGTCACTTTTAATGTAAATCGCATCGTACTACATATTTAAAATCGGGCGCTATAGAGAGGGAGACGCTATTTAGAGGAGGCGCTATAGACAGGTTTAACCATATATGTTAAAGTTAGCTATAATTGCCATTCTAACACGGTGCAATAGTTACGTAATGGTTATTTGCCTTCTTAAGAGCTCACACAATATTCTTTCCCATCAGGTTCCTGAGATCGTATCGTTTTTATGGGTCGGATAATTGAATTCTTATCGCCTTGGCACCCTAGGGGGGAGAACAGAGCTTCAGCACATGCATTCTTCCAGGCTGCTACTTCAGCCTTCTCACTGGAGTCTTTGACCGCTTTAAAAACGGAATCTCACAAGGTAGATCTCAGGGGTTGATTTCCCTGGCCACAGGTGACATCTACCTTTTTACTAAGTTTGAAAGTATTCGATAAAGTACATCATTTTTCTTTATGTCGCTTGAATTTCTTGTGTACTTCTTATATACATATATACTACTTGGAGCATGTTTTTTCATATCTCCTATAATACACGCTAATTCTAATACAAATGTAGGTATATATATATATATATATATTATTCGCACCCTTATTGGTTGTTCACTGTCACGTGAGCGCAATCAGCCAATCATAGTTTAGAGTTTCTCTAGCTGAGGGATTGCATTAAACAATATACATATACCGTTTAATCAATATATATTGTCACGTGTAAAATTAGGAAAAACAAACTTCAGGATGACACAGCAATATATTTAGGTCAAGAACAAACTATGAATGATAAACAAAAGATAAGCAATGAGGAAATTCTACAGAGTAGCAAAATATAAATATAAAAAAATTATACTCTGTTAATATAATAATAAAAATTTGATACAATATATATTCATATATCTTTTAGAGTTATATTTATGTAATTTTTGTATTAGGTGTTTATTATTATAATTATTATTATAGTCATCTTAAACTTTTAAGATATATTTTTGGGGGGTCGGTGGAAGGCTGGTTAAACCGTTTGGTTTACGACCACTACGACCCGGGTTCGATCCCCGCATTGGACACTTTTTTCTGTTTAAAAAAAATGCTCCAATGGCCCCCCGATTCTTGCAAAAGTCCAACCCCACCAGCGAGTGCAAGTAACCAAACGGGGCTCTGGCACATTTGTAAGTGCAAAGTCGAACTGCTTTCACATGTGTAGACATGTGGTGCGCTTACAGTAAAAAAGCAGTCGCTAACTACCCACCATGATTATCATGGCCTGTACCACGTGTACTAGGGATAAGCAAAAAATATATATATTTTTATGACGGTAAATATAAGCGGAGTGGGCAATAGTTCGAGACTAAAGGTAATAACCTTAGATCATAGTTTGATGAGAGTAGTAAATCAGTATAGAATCTCTCATTTTAACCTGTATTAGCTGTGCTGTTGTATCTATAGCTGTTTCTTTCCTACAATACTTAACAGAACCTTTGTTTAATTCTTTTAGAAAATTAATTATCTCCGCTAAAAAATGGAAGATTAAAAAAACACATGATATCATCTGTTAATGGAAATTTAAACTATTGAAATTTTGGCCCTAGAGGTACAGTCTGGACCACGCTGAAGAGGGCCAACAGCCCAAAACGCGTTTATGGTTGGCTTTTTCTTGATTTATCAAGAAAATGGGTTGGCCAAATATCAGGGAACAGGCTAAATCAGCGTTTAATTGATTTCTGTTCCACTAGATGGCATTCTGCCATCAGAAAATCTCATGTGAGCTTGGTCAGGATATGTCTTCCTTGATTTCAATAACCAAACCTGACCATTATAAATTATTTTTTTCACATATATACAGAGAGAGTATATGTTTCTTTTTCAATAAAACAATTTTTACTGTCCTGTTGAAATAAACCAAGCCCTCCTATTATTTTTATCATTGCAGTCGGTCATTATAAAATTGATTGATTTTGAAATGAAACAGGCTCTATAAATAAAATTTCTAATATATATAAGTTTAAAAATAAAAATAAAAAAGGCATCTCCTGACCACGAGCACATGTGCTTTTTAGATGGCAGAGCGCCATCTAGTGGAGCAAAACTAAACTAAACGTTTATTTAGCTTGCTCCGTGATATTTGGCCAACCCAATTTCTTGATTTATCAAGAAAAGCCATCCACGAACGCGTTTCGCGCTGTTGGCGCTCGTCAGCGTGGAGAAGGCTGTAACCACTGCGACCAAAAAATATTTTTGGTCCCAATGGCTTCTTGAGAAATCAGAAAATGGGTATTTAAGGCCAAATTTGCGTAAAGACGTTTAACACATGAAAAACAATAGAAAAAAATAAAGGATAAGTGGGCCAGGTGTTGATATTAAAAAGATATTAATATTAGGCCAAGAACAAACTATGAATACTAAACAAAAGATTGACGAGCGCCAAAAGCGCGAAACGCGTTCGTGGATGGCTTTTCTTGATAAATCAAGAAATTGGGTTGGCCAAATATCACGGAGCAAGCTAAATAAACGTTTAGTTTAGTTTTGCTCCACTAGATGACGCTCTGCCATCTAAAAAGCACATGTGCTCGTGGAAAGGAGATGCTTTTTTATTTTTAATATCAACACCTGACCCACTTATCTTTTATTTTTTTCTATTATTTTTTCATATAGAAGATTGTATGCTTCTTTTTACTTCCATCGATTTATCACAAAGATAATTTAATTTAAAGCTGGAAGTTTATGTTGCCGTGTCTTGGTCTATAAGGAAAATCAGCTATATTATTGTTATTACTTTTATAACTTCAATCGCCATCTATCGTTAAAATTTGTAATAATTTGGCGCTATGAGGGTTCTACACTGATTAGCCAAGCTCTCTCATTCAAGAACTTTTACTATTGCAGTAAGGTCTGTAGAAATAATATTTGATGATACACGCGAAAAGACACACATTGCAAAAGAAATAATTATTACAATTTTTTTTTTTCATCGCAGAAAGGGCGGTGGAAGTTTGCATTATGTATATAAGAAACATTCGTGCTTTTAAATTCTTTCATTTTATATGTATAGATGGCGCGTTATTGCTTTGTGTTAAAATTTGTATTATTAGTATAATATATATATGTTGTAATGTAGTGTTATCCTGTTGGATGACTGTAGTGCGGCATGTAGGTTGCAGTCGTGGTGGCTACAATGATTAGAGTGGTTTCAGACGTGATTGGGATTACACAAAAGGACGAGGCATGTTGGATGTCACCATAGAGATGGCGAGAGAGTAAGTGAAGCCGACACCTGTCAAGGCAGATCTGTAGAGAGGGGTCTGTCAATCATCGTGTCTCAAAGCGGACTGATCTGTTTGAGTAAAAAGGGGGCACACCTGGTAACTCGACATGTTTTTCGGACCTTTTTCCTCTACAGGCGCCGGCTGTCACTCAATCGAATTTTATTTTGTCATACATTATATGATGGCCAAACTGGCGATTTAAATTGTTTTTACAGTTTTGGTTGTTATACAATATATTACATATTATATATAAGTATATATTAGAATATATTACGACATATATATACTTTATCAAACCCCTTTATATAATACTATCTAAATTAACTATAACATAATTAAATATTTGTTTTTCTATATATATTATAATAATAAACAGAAAAACACAATATATACATTAACTTTAAGTAATTCAATTTACATATAAAAACAATCTATAAACAAATTCAAATATATATATGCACAAATTTAACATATTTTAACAATTTATTAATTCAATAGCATATCTTGTTCTAGAAACCCCATCTGGCACAAGTAAGGTATAAAAACACGAATCCATTATAAAATAAAACATTATATCCATAATTATAAAAAATCACCCACATAGATTAGTATAGGGTATTGTTAATAAAATTTTCAACTTTTTTAGAGAGGATCTTTATTTCACATTGTTTTATTAGCGGTTTAACTGGGTTTGGAAACTTTCAATTATTCATGAGTTTTTCCTGGCGGAATAATTAAGCGGTTTTTATCAAATCCCTACGCTCGGGTTAATGGTGGAACACCCTGGACGATGGGAGGCTAATTTGAAAAATTGAGGGAAAAACTGATTTTTCTGCCCTTCTCATATTAAATATTTTACACTTCAACTTTTTATTGTTATTGTGGGTATAAAGGTAGAAGACTATATATATATAATTAGATAGTAAAAAAGCATATATTGGATTGAATAAAATATTTATTTTGCCAATATTTCGGCTGGCTGAACGTCAACCTGTGTCAAGGCATTACAATATTGTATACACAAACTCAGCGCCGCATAGTGTTATACTATCACAGTTGAAATCATTTAAAATACAATGTAGGTGGGGGAATATTTGTGCATGAAAATATTATTATGAAAGTTACAATCAGAATATATATAGAATGTCTTTATATAGGCAAGCCTCTGAATTAATTCATTCTTGTTTAAATATTCTTTATCAGTTAATGAAGAGATTTTTCAGCCATCTAAGATGCACTCATGGACAAAACTTAAGAAAGTGTAAATTCTTTTATGTCGCCAGTCGTTCTATTTCCACGTGGAATATTAGGGAAGACCAACTTCGGGATGAAACAACAATTTATTTCAGGCAAGAACAAACTATGAGTGATAAACAAAAGATAAGCAAAAGAGGGAAGTGTACAGAGTATAGCAAAAGATGAACATAAAAAATAATACTCTGCTAATAAAATAATAAATACTTTGTTACACTATTTTTTTTTATATTGGCCTCATTATTTCATTGTCTTTTAGGCTTCATAGCTTTTTCTTTGAGATGCGTATTACAATATCCTATGGGATACCTATACCTATTTGATGATGATACGAAAGTAAAAATCATTTATGTAATGTGTTAAACAAAGATGAATTTTGTATGTAAATCAATATTGTTACATCATGATTAATGGCGTATTTCTTATATTATTTTTAATATATTCGAAATTTAAATTATATATTTATTTATTTTTATATAAAATATTCTATGATATTTATTTAAAACAGATTAGATTATCATCATTTGTATTTAGGTACACTGTGACTTCACTGCTCTCTTTGATGTGAGAAAATAAATAAATCATTCTGGAGGTTACTTAAAGTAGACTTATCTCATTATTCCCTTATATAAATTTGTAGGATGGTTGAAACACGCTCTGGTAAGATGCAAGACCCAGCACAGGAGAGAATCAAGGCTGAAGAGTCTGCCAAGCCGCAACCTGGTGCAACAATTGGTAGAGATGCTAGTTCCGACCCAGTTGTCCTGAATCCCAACATCGACATCCCCAAGTATGATGGAACGGAAGACCCTCGCCCATGGATTGAATCTCTTGAAGAAATTGGCTTCCTGTACCATTGGGCAGACTACATTATCTCTCGTTATGCTGCCATGAATATGATTGGTAGCGCCAAAACCTGGCTGAACCTACACAAGATAAGTTTCACCAGCTGGGAAAATTTCAAGAGCCGCCTAATTGAGGATTTTGCCTCAGACGCCAACAAAGAAGAAATTAAGATGAAACTAAACAGGATGCAACAGTGGAATGAACCTGCAATCAGGTTCGCAGAGGATATCCTTGTACTGTGCAACAAGGTCGACCCCCAAATGGAAGAAAAGACTAAAATAAACTGGGTTATTGGAGGGTTAAAGAAAGAATACTCTTTTGCCCTTCACCTAAACCCTCCTAAAAATACCAATGAACTCCTAGAAATTTGTAAGAAGCTGGATTTGTTCGAAAAGAATTACCAAGAACGTGCAGAAAAATCAAAATCTCTATATAATGGACCACGCTCTCCTCGTCCCCATCATCAAGAGCAATGGAAGAATGCTACGTCGTTCAGAAGACCATATCAGAACACCTCCAAGCCCCAGGCCCCCGCTCCGAGGTACTACCAGAACACCTCCAAGCCCCAGGCCCCCACTCCGAGGTACTACCAGGACAAACCTCTGCCCCAGGTATCTGCCCCTAGACGATCTTACACTCCTAATCCTGAGCCAAAACCGGTCTACCCAAGTAAAACATACAATAAGAATCCAAATTCAATTAGGAATAGGACAGAAGACGGGAGACCAATCTGCTTTAAATGTAACAAGCCAGGGCACGTGGCCCGTTATTGTAGGGTCAAGTTTATAAGAATCTTAGAAGAGGATCCAGCAGATACCCAAGAGAAGGTCGAAGAGAAATGCCAAATGAATGAAATATCAGAGAAATCAGGACCTCGGCTTTATGCCGATGTATGTCATAACACACAGACAAATATTCCTACCCGGAATAGATATTCCGTGTTGGAAGATTTAAACTAAGCGTCGCGCCTGAATCTGTCAATCAAAGCAAGTCGACCATAAACGGAATCAAGAAGTTGGACCCTAAATACAAATTAAAAATTAACGTGGACAAGATAGGGACTTTTGAAGCTTTGGTTGATACAGGTGCTGACCTCTCAGTGGTCGACCTCAGAACGGCCCTCGATACAGGCCATGGTATAAGTAAACTCGCAAAAATTTGTGCAGGACCCGATGGAAAAAAATTGGACATGGTAGGAAGTATATTTTTAAATATAAAAATTGATGACGAAACATTATCACACAACTTTGTGATATTGAAAACGCATTTACGGACATTAATTCTTGGGAGAGATTTCCTTAAGAAAATGAACGCAAAAATAGATTGTAAGCAAGAAACTATCAAATACGATTTGACGAATAATCATGACGAAATCAATTTTGAAATGTTGAAAATAAAGAGTGCCAAGGATTCCATTGTACCGGAATGTTCCATGAAATTGATCAAGGCATTGGTAGAAACAGAGGATGGAGAATATATTATCGAGGAGAGCAGCAAAATGTTTCAAACAAATGGACTTCGTCTAGCAAGAAGCTTGATCAATGTTATAAATAGGGAAACACACATATGGATAACTAATCCGTATCCTCGACCGTTAAAAATAATGAAAAACCAAACATTGGCTTTTGGAAGTAGTCCAGCGAAAATAAATGTGAGTCGAGAAAGAGAGGTAGAAGAGAACAAAGAACCTAGATTCCAAATAAACGAAAATCTTTCACCAAAGGAACAGAAGGAGTTAAAACAAGTTTTAGAAAGGTATGGAGATCTTTTTTCGTCGAGATTAGGGAGAACCAATTTGGCAAAACATCGGATAGACACAGAAGACGCGAAGCCAATTAAACACAAGCCTTACCGGGTAAGTGCTAAAGAACGAGATATTATAAAAGAGCAAATTGACGAGATGCTTACAGAAGGCATAATTAGGCCATCTTCTAGCCCCTGGTCTTTTCCAGTAATATTGGTCAAGAAGCGAGATGGTAAATACAGATTTTGTGTGGACTACAGAAAACTGAATAATGTGACAGTAAAAGATGTCTATCCGATCCCTAGAATAGACGAAGTTATGGATACTCTCCAAGGATCTACACACTTCTCAGCAATAGACCTCAGATCTGGATATTGGCAAGTTGAAGTCGAAGAAAGAGACAAAGAGAAAACAGCTTTCACTACAGCACATGGATTATATGAATTCAACGTGATGCCTTTTGGACTTTGTAACGCGCCTGCTACCTTTGAGAGAAATATGGAGAATATGCTTGGGAATCTGAGATGGCAAATTTGTTTGTGTTATCTGGATGATGTTATCATATATAGCCCGGATTTTCCAACGCACCTCAAAAGACTTGAAGCTGTTTTTAGATGTTTTCGTGAATCTAATTTAAGGTTAAACGACAAAAAATGCCGATTTGCTTTTGAAGAATTGGAGATTCTCGGCTATATAACGAGCAAACATGGTATAAAACCCGCGGAACATAACATCAAAGCTGTCAGAAATTTCCCTCGGCCCAAAAAGGTCAAAGAAGTACAATCCTTTTTGGAATGTGTTCATATTATAGAAAATTTATCAAAGACTTCTCAAAAATTGCTGACCCTTTGACCAACCTTATAAAAAAAAGTGTATCATTTATCTGGACAGAAAGACAAGAGGAAGCGTTTCAAACCCTAAAAACAGCACTATTAAGTCCACCAATTTTAGGTCACTTCAATCCAAATGCACCTACTTATGTTCATACTGATGCGTCCAACATCGGCATAGGTGCAACACTTGTCCAAGACATCGGTGGTGAAGAGAAGGTGATCTCATATTTGAGTCGTACCCTAAGTAAAGCGGAGCAAAATTATTCAACCACTGAAAAAGAATGTCTGGCCGTTGTCTGGTCAATGTCAAAATTACGACCCTACCTTTATGGAAGACACTTTAAAATAGTAACAGACCACCACGCCTTATGCTGGCTCAAAAACTTGAAGGATCCAACAGGTCGATTGGCAAGATGGGCATTGAAAATTCAAGAATATGACTTCGATATAATACATAAATCAGGAAAGAAACATCTGGACGCCGATGGCTTATCTAGGGGACCCTTACCAGAAACTGATTGGGATGAGGATTTTGAAAGGCTATTTTTAAATCAAATAACAGACGAAGAGGATAAGTTTATCGAAAGTGTTAAGAAAAACCTTAATGGAAGCAGGCGATCAATTGCGCAAAACTTTAAAGTAGAAGATGGATGCCTCTTTAAGAAAAACCCGAACCCTGAAGGCAGGGCCTGGTTGCTTGTGGTTCCAGAGAATAAAAAGAGAGAAATTATGAAAGAATATCACAATCATATGTCGAATGGCCATCTGGGTGTCGCCAGAACCATGTACCGAATAAAGAGTAAATACTTTTGGCCATCCATGCTAAAGGATGTCTCAGAGTTCGTTAAGACGTGTCATCTTTGCCAAAGTAGAAAAGGCTCAAACCAATTACCTTCTGGACTACTACAGCCCATTCCCCCAGCCAACTTTCCTTTCGAAAGAATTGGAATTGACTTTGTTGGTCCATTGCCATCTACGAAAAACAGGAAAAAATGGATAATCGTGCTGACGGACTACTACACTAGATATGCAGAAACAAAAGCAGTCTCGGAAGCAACAGTGAAAGAAGTTTCAAAATTTCTAGTAGAGGATATTTTTCTCCGGCACGGAGCCCCACAATATCTTATTAGTGACAGAGGCTCTCAATTTACCAGTAATTTAATGAAAGAGGTGATGAAAACGTGCAAGATTAAACATTGCTTCACAACGAGCTATCATCCCCAGACTAATGGATTGACAGAGCGGTTAAATAGAACATTGATCAATATGCTCAGTATGTATGTGAACACTGATCAGAAGAATTGGGACGAAATACTCCCATTCATCACTCACGCTTACAATACTACAATTCAGGAAACCACAGGATATTCTCCCTTTTTCCTGATGTTTGGAAGAGAACCCACGTCTCTTTTGGACGACAGGAATATCTCGGTGGACATTGACAAGGATGATTATGATGAATACATAAAACATCACTTAGACAAAATAAACAGAACAAGAAAATTAGTTATTAACAACACAATAAAGACTCAAGAAAGAATGAAAAAGAACTATGACAAGAAACACATGGAAAGAAGCTACGAACCAGGAGAATTAGTAGCAGTTTGGACACCAATTAGGAAAATAGGAAAGTGTGAGAAACTACTGAGAAAATATTTTGGCCCATATAAAATATTAAAGAAGCTGTCCAACGTAAATTACTTAATTGAACCAAAAGATAATCCTGGCCAAGACCCATTGATTGTCCATGTCTCAAGAATCAAACCCTATTTTGAAAGAATTGATGAGGTCAATCACGAGGACGTGACGACCTCTGGAGAGGGGGAAGTGTTACATCATGATTAATGGCGTATTTCTTATATTATTTTTAATATATTCGAAATTTAAATTATATATTTATTTATTTTTATATAAAATATTCTATGATATTTATTTAAAACAGATTAGATTATCATCATTTGTATTTAGGTACACTGTGACTTCACTGCTCTCTTTGATGTGAGAAAATAAATAAATCATTCTGGAGGTTACTTAAAGTAGACTTATCTCATTATTCCCTTATATAAATTTGTAGGATGGTTGAAACACGCTCTGGTAAGATGCAAGACCCAGCACAGGAGAGAATCAAGGCTGAAGAGTCTGCCAAGCCGCAACCTGGTGCAACAATATATGATAATAATTATGTAAATAATAAAGAATTAAAGAAAAAACTACAACAAGCTATCTCCAACAATAACGCCAGCAAACTCCAGAAATATCCAGCCCAATAGCCATTATAAAGGTAATTTTACTTTGTTTCTACCATTTTACACAATTCTTTTAATTAAAGATACTTCGGCCAGTAAATCTTTTATATTATATTATAACCAGCGTTTTCAGAAAGCCTACAGACTGTGGGATACATCTAAATTTTAATTCCAATAATCCTATTAAAAATACAAGTATCAGAGTCATCAACAATCAATTCTGTCATCGTTTGCTTTTGCGAATGGAATAAATACCCAAATATGGCCATTTCTTATAAGCATCGGTGGTTCAGTGATAGAATGCTCGCCTTCCACGCGGGCGGCCCGGGTTCCCGGCCGATGCATTTTTTTTTACAATTTTAAAACTCATTTATATTATTAATTTTGAAACAACTAAATGTATTGCAAAAAAATAATTAAATCAAATACCTAAACACTAATATAATACAATTTTTGCCATTACACACTTTTTTCCTGTAGTTTATGTGTTTTTTCTGTATTGCTATTCTATGGCACTTCTACTATTTATTATTGATGTACTTTCAGTATGAAGGATACTTCACTCGGGGGATTTCTCGGGCGAAGCCGGGTCATTCTTCTAGTAATACATAAAGGACAGGTGATAAAATCTCTTGTACAAAGAGCCAAACAGGTATGTATAGACCGAGATATTTATAAAAAAAGAGATATTGAGAAGTAGAGCAGAATTAGAACAATCTGATTATCCAATTGGTTTCACAAAGAGATAATAAAAAGATTTACTGGCCGAATTATCTTTAATTTAATGAACTATGAATGTCGGCCAGGCAGCCTTTACAATTTTACACAATGTATCTAAATCCTCAAGCTATATAGTTAACTTCAACAGGCCATCTACAACCATCATTCTTTTCGTCAGAAACTTTGTGTCCATCGCCCAGCTTTCTCAAAGTTATTATTATTATTATTATTATCCCTAGTACACCAGATACAGGCTATGATAATCATGGTGGGTAAAAGTTGGCAACTGTTGGGTAGGGTAAAGTTACTGAATCTTTTCGTAATATCTCAAATTATTTGAGATTGTCATTTTACTGATCTTTATTTTGGCGCATGCAAGTACAAAAGCTATAAGAAATATGTAAGAGAAAAAATAAAGTCGGTGTCCTGCGGTATTAACTGTCTGTGTCTGACAGCCATGAACATGGATCAAATACCTCATTGGACACTTTTTTTTTGCTTATCCCTAGTACACGTGATACAGGCCATGATAATCATGGTGGGTAGAAGTAGGCGACTGCTTTTACTGTAAGTGCACCACATGTCTACACATGTGAAAAACAGTTCGACTTTGCACTTTCAAATGTACCAGAGCCCCATTTGATTACTTGTACTAGCTGGTGGGGTTAGACATTTGCAAGAATCGGGGGCCATTAGAGCATTTTTTAAATAGAAAAAAAGTGCCTAATGCGGGAATCGATCCCGGGTTGTAGCGGTCGAAAACCAAAGGTTTAGACCATCTTTCCACCGAACCCACCTTTCTCAAAGTACATAATTCCTGTCTTCCATACTACCAATAATCCCAACTTCCTTACTGATTTAGATTCCCCATAACATAGAGAGAATTCCAAATGGTATTTTTAATGCTTCAACGATATATTTTAAAATAGTTTATCAATAGACACAGGCAAAATATTAAATCCTTTAAAAAACCTATTTACCTTTTATATTTATCCCTCAAATATCAATATATTAAAAACCTCATACCGTATTTTACCTTTAAAATATTAAATTTGGAAATATTCACAGCATTTTTTTCATCTTAGCGCTTTCATGACAACATATGCAAAACAGTTCTTCCTAAAGAACACAATCCTTAAAATAATATTACTTCATTTTTAAATCTATATTATTCATCAATTTGTTTTACATATATTTCTATTAAATCATTTGAAGTAAATAGTTATCTTAAATGGGCTTCATTATATTTTCTAAGATGATAGACTGTATACTATTGGTAAAATACTCAAATTTCTTATATCAGCAAATTTATTATAACATAAACCGACAATATTCACCTTTTTGTGTTGTTGTTTTAATAGCAGACGCAAAAATACCTCATTTTTAAATATGCAAATAAAATTCCAATCAAACATAGCCATCTTCAACAAACATAGCCTTCTTCAACCAAAAATAGCCATCTCCAAACAACCATAACCATGTACAACAAAACATAGCTATCATTAAAACATAGTCAACTTTAAGTCAACTTTAAATATACAAATGAATTTTCGAACAAATATAGCCTTCTTCAACCAAAAATAGCCATCTCCAAACAACCATAACCATGTACAACAAAACATAGCTATCATTAAAACATAGTCAACTTTAAGTCAACTTTAAATATACAAATGAATTTTCGAACAAATATAGCCATCTTCAACCAAAAATAGCCATCTCCAAACAACCATAACCATGTACAACAAAACATAGCTATCATTAAAACATAGTCAACTTTAAGTCAACTTTAAATATACAAATGAATTTTCAAACAAATATAGCCATCTTCAACCAAAAATAGCCATCTCCAAACAACCATAATCATGTACAACAAAACATAGCTATCATTAAAACATAGTCAACTTCAAGTCAACTTTAAATATGCAAATGAATTTTCAAACAAACATAGCCATCTTCAACCAACAATAACCATCTCCAAACAATCATACCCATGTACAACCAAACATGGCTATCTCTAAAACATAGTTAACTTCAACAAGTCATTAGCATCTCCATTCCGGATATCTCCAACTATAACAACGCCAGTTATCTATAAATAATGCTATAACATTATTATATTATTTATATATATTTTTATATGAAATTTAAATTTATAAATTTTATTTACTAATATATATTTGTCATGAAACCATATTTGAAGAAGAGCTTTGCTCGATGGAATACCTTGAAATTATATGTATGTACCTCTACAGACCTATAATCTTATGTCCATAGGTTCATTAAACACCTCTAAACTTCCTTTCGTAGAAAATGCAGGGTATATTCCAATCCAATACAATAGTAGAAGTGTATAAAGATTAATTTGCGAAACCGCTGAGAGGGTTCACTACTGATGAGCCAAGCCCTCTCATTCAATAACTCATATCATTGCAGTAAGGTCTGTAGAGATGATATTATTTAAAAGAAACACATTGCCAGTAAATTTATTTGTTCCAAATATTAACGAAAAATGGGAATTAAATTTATGGCGTCTAGTTTGAAGGTAGAGGGAACTTTTTCTTTTATAGATCTATATCCTCCTAGCAAAATGTCCATCTATATTTTGGCCATAGATTTGGCCTAGCCACTTTGCCAGCTAAACACCTCTTTCGTAGATTGGGAAGATTCCATTGGATACCTTGTGGATCTCATGGAATAAAGTCCGCCCTAGACTGATGAGAGCCATTAGCCCGAAATATGGTTTCTAGGTGGACGCTTTTTAGTTTACCAAAGCTGGTGTTGTGGCTTTGTCACCGAAGCGAGGTCGCTAGTTTGCGGCGACGGTCAATAGATGGTGTCTAGTTTTGACGTATATTTTGACAGGAGAAACGACATTTGCTTTAATATATCAATTTCCTCCAGAAAAATGCCATCTATATATAAATTGTAAGAAGGTGCTAAAAATATGACTATGTATTTTTCTATTATATAAATCAAGCTATATGAAACAGTTGTAAGGATAAAGCCAGCTGTTCATTTATATTACCAATATCTGTCTAATTCCTTTTAAAATGGTACATCCAGCTTATTAATGTGGTTAGATTTAATATCCAATTATATTATATTTTCATCTCTTTTTTATTACAGTGGTTTATATTTGTGGTTTTCTTTCGATAAGTAATAAAAAATGAAACTCGAATTTAATTATTATTAAAATCGCTCGCTGATTGGTTCTCTACAATCATGTGATTTCAATCAGCCAATCACCGTTCAGATCATTAGCCAATCAGTTTGCATTGCCATTTAGTTTAGAGGCTGCATTAACCGACGAAGTTAAATTTTAGATATAAGAACATGGTTTAGATTCTAGGAAGGTTTTATTTAATACAAAGCCATAACGCGTCACTACATATAACAAATCAAAAACATGAAGACCGAATTAAGATGTTAAGACTTTTCACAAATTCTGGTTCAAATTCACATTAATAGGTATCGCTCAGCAAGAGCAACCTAGTTCATGATAATTGAAACAGTGAATAAGATGTGAAAGTTATTCACATATTAAACAGAATTTTAACGCGGGATTCAATCCCGGTTCATGACTGTCGGGAATCGAGCGTGTTACCCTCTCATCCACCGACGTTTTTTTGTTTTTTTCACAAATAAATCAAACTTCTACTGTCCTTACTGCGATAAAAAAAAATATTGGGAGAGGGAAAATTGAAATATAGATTTTTTTCGTTCTATTTTTACGTTTAAAAACATTTTCTCAGAGTTACATCTATGAATAAACATCAATATTTACTGAAAAAAAGGCATCTCCTTATCGTGCAACTGAAAGTTGCTGATGGCTTGCGCCATCTATCGTAATAAATATCAACTACAGTAATCCCTCGTTAAGACGAACTCAACGGGAGAACGAAATACCCTTTTCGTCTTAAAAGAATATATACCGAATTCGTATAAACCGAATTCGTATTAGACGAATTGAATTCGTGGTATCCGGGGGTTGTACTTATGTACTACTGATGAGTAAGAAAACTACATTTCTGAGGAATAACGAATAAATTTATTTGAAAACAATATTGATGAAAATATTTTATAATTTTAAGGAACAACAATTATGTATATGTATGTACATAAAGTATTTTATTTTAAAAGACAATATGGATAATATAATCACAATGCAAGACAATAACATGAGAATATAAGTTTATTTTAAAACACAAATAAAAAAGAACAACAAAAGAAACAACTTACATAATATACTTGGTACATACAATGTTTATGTGTATGCAGCATATGTAGTATGCATTGAGTATCCTATATCTGGGTTTTCTCTGCAGGCTTCAGAAAGTCTGTTATAGTTTTTTGGTGGTATTTGATTGGGCACTGTTTCAGACACTCCCTTCTTATTTTATCCAGGTCATCTTCAAAATGAACATCAATATCCGCAGAGGTTTTGGACAGCTTCTGGAGGGTTTCGAGGGCCGCGATTACTTCCCCTCTAGTAGGCATCATTATCTCTTCTTTCACCTCATCGTCTTCTGTTTCTTCTTCTTTTCTTCTAATTCGGGTGAACCGCAAATTTCCAACCCTTCATCCAGGGCAACATACTCCAGGAAAGTCAAAGTCTCAGCTGGGTTTGTAGCTGAAAGGAGTTTGGTCCATTCTTCAGGCTCATCAAGCATTGTTTCTGGAAGTGAAAACGAATCAGCTGTTTTTTTCCACACCCAATGAGACACTTATTTCTTTAGCCTTTTCTTTGACAAGTGCGCCGGATACAGGAATATTATTTTGTCTACTTTTTTAAAACCATTTTAAAAGCTCATCTTCCACGTCTTGACGGGATGCTTTTCGAAGTCGTTTTGAAGAGCTCGAAGACCCTGAGGCAACAGCCGCATCTATTTTTTCTTTGTTTTTTAGAATGGTTGATAATGTGGATTTCGCAATTTGAAAATTTTCGCCAATTTGCGACTTAGATAACGCTCCACGTGCAACTTCGTCCAAAATTTTCCTTTTTAAGGCAAGATCAATGGCGCTTTTTTTTCGCGGTTTAGATGACATGTTTATGTAGGTTTTTTATGGAAGCTCAAACAATTCACACTTCGATTATTTAGAATTTAATAATTTTTATTTCAAGCGCATTATTTTATAATACAATCAATTAGTCGGTTATAAAAAAGATATAACAAATAGAAATAAGTCCTTTTTCTTCTGAGAGCTCGATTTACACAGATTATTATTCACAGAATATATTTTTATTATTTATATTATATTTAATATTTTTAAATATATGTTTTGTATAAAAAATAAGAATAATATAATATTCTGTGAAATTCCGTGAAAGCGTGCGCTCCTTGGCTGCTGGCTGGCAGGGGTCACCATGGCCCCTACATTTATCAGTCGAGAAAAACAGCAATACTGGCACAATAGAGTCGAAATTTTCCCCTGATTGAGTACATGGAACGACCCCAAGGGGATGGTTTCATAGAAAATGAGTCATCATAACAAACAAAGGACGAATGTTTACACAAAAGACAAAGAGAGCCAATACTTGATATCAACGGCGTTTTTGTTGTTTTAATAGTATATTGTTTTACTTATAACTCGCCTTTAAAAACATATTAGAATTCGTTTTAACCGATTGATTAGTTCTGCTGGGGGCTAAATTTAATTCGTATTTCGTCATAACCGAATATTTCGTCTTAACCGGCAAAATCTCTTTGGAAAGCATTGAAATTTAACGGGGGAAAAGAAACGGTTCGCGCAAACCGAGAGTTCGTATAATCCGAGTTCGTGATAACGAGGGATTACTGTATTAGTCGATTTTTAATTATTCCAGAATTGACCAAATACCCATTCTTGATTATTCAAGATAGAAAATGGCGCAAGCCATCAGAAATTATCAGTTGCACGATAAGGAGATGCCTTTTTTCATAATGCATGCATCTTATCCCAGTACAATGCCACATTTGTACTATCTCTTCACATTGATATTTAAGTCTTTTTAATGTATTATAGGGAGTCTTCTTTTCCTTCTATAAAATTTCAGCGGCGTAAAAAAAAAGTTCGAAATTTTAGCAATGACACATTTAAGATTTAATTATTCTCGAAATTTTGCGTTGTTGTTGTTGTAGTGTCCAAAGAAGAGCCTTAGATGTCTCCATGCATCTCTACAACAGCAGCAGCAATGTTCACTATTTTGCTCTTTATTGGAAAATAGGTACCGTTGCCACGTTAGTCACCTTGGAAAAGAACCAGAATTTGGTCTAATATTCCAAGGGTTCAGGGAGAACTGGTGTGGTCGGACTTCTCCCCCCCCCCCCCCCCCCGAAATTTTGCGTCGTATGTATGTATGTACGATAGTCTAATACTCCATTTTGATATATGTTTCATATAGATTATGATACATTAGCGCGCCATCTGTTATTAAAATTCAAAACTATTATAGACACATATGATTCTTTTTAAAATAAAACAATTTCTACTGCCCTTACTGCAATGGAAAAATTAATGGGATGGCCTGGCTCATCAGTGGTGAATGCTTCCAGCGGTGTCGCCAGTTTAATCTACCTCCCATAAATTTTTCCATTGCAGTAAGGACAATAAAAATTGTTTTATTTTGAAAAGAATCATACGTGTCTATAATAGTTTTGAATTTTGCTATATGTTTTATTTAATTGTGTGAAATTTAGTAATAATAAGGAAAGTAGGTGTGAAGAGAGAGGAAAGCTGTATGTCCACGGCAGATCTCAATCACAGAAGGAATCTGCTATTGGTATGCGAAGCTGAGACTAAGAGATGACGGATGGCTTGACAGCCTCTGCTGCATACCAATATCCATCTGGGTCTTGGAGGGACGCCATCTTTGGTCCTGCAATTCCTGCACAGCTTTGTCCTCTTCTTGTCCATCCTCGAATTGCAGCATTTCGCTTATTATTGTAAATGGTATTAGGTAAATGATTATGAAATTAATACAAAGCAATAACGAGCAATCTATATATAACAAATAAGGCATTAAGACGTGTCATAATGTCTTCATTCATTATATATAGATGGCACTTTATTACTTTGTATTGATTTATGCCTAACTTGTCCTTATTGTTTGAGGAAGAGCATTGCTCGATGCAAATATTTGAATGTAATTCTACTGTCCTAAAAGCTTATATCCATAGTTTGCTTAAATACCATTTCTAAGATTCCACTCTCCAGTGCAGCATATAAAAGGAGAATGATCGAATGCAGTATTAGAGCTCTAAAGGAGCGGTCTGGTAGATTAAATTGGCGAAACGGCTGGTAGGGTTCACCACTGATGAGCCAAGCCCTCCCAATATATTTTTTCATCGCAGTAAGGACAGTAGAAGTTCGTTTTATGTATAAAAGAAACATTCGCGCTTTTAAATCCTTTTATTTTATATGTATAGATGGCGCGTTATTGCTTTGTGTTAATTTATTCCTAACTTGCCTTGTCTTTATAGTTTGCTGAAGAGCATTGCTCGAAGAAAATATTTGAATGTAAGTCTACTGTCCTATAAGCTTATGTCCATAGTTTACTTGAAAAACATTTCTAATATTCCATCCTTCAGTGTAGCATATAAAAGCAGAATGATCCAATACAGTATTAGAGCTCTGAGAAGCGGTCTGGTGGATTAAATTGGCGAAACCGCTGGGAGGGTTCACCACTGATGAGCCAAGCCCTCCCAATATATTTTTTCATCGCAGTAAGGACAGTAGAAGTTCGTTTTATGTATAAAAGAAACATTCGCGCTTTTAAATCCTTTTATTTTATATGTATAGATGGCGCGTTATTGCTTTGTGTTAATTTATTCCTAACTTGCCTTGTCTTTATAGTTTGCTGAAGAGCATTGCTCGAAGAAAATATTTGAATGTAAGTCTACTGTCCTATAAGCTTATGTCCATAGTTTACTTGAAAACCATTTCTAAGAGTCCATCCTTCAGTGTAAAATATAAAAACAGAATGATCCAATACAGTATTAGAGCTCTGAGAAGCGGTCTGGTGGATTAAATTGGCGAAACCGCTGGGAGGGTTCACCACTGATGAGCCAAGCCCTCCCAATATATTTTTTCATCGCAGTAAGGACAGTAGAAGTTCGTTTTATCTATAAAAGAAACATTCGCGCTTTTAAATCCTTTTATTTTATAATATGTTCTATATCGTTTCAAATGTAGTGGTTTTATCGCTGAACATGTAGAGGAAAGAATAGTGTCAATATTATCGGTATGTATTGTTCCAAATTTGGTAGCTGTACCATAGAAAATATCACAGGGACCATCTTAATCTTCCCTAATACTTTGACATTCAGGGAGTTTGCATTGCCGAGAAAGTATCGTAGAGAAAGCCAGTTAATCTTCTCTGCATCCTTCCTATTGTAATATTCGTTCTATAGAAATGGCAACATCACAGAGGCCGTTTTAATTTGTATTATATCATTCTTACTGTAGTAATTGTACCGGAGAACAAGTATTGTAAAGGTCATGCCAATCCTTTTGGAATTATCCTTACTGTAGTAGTTGTACCGGAGAACAAGTATTGTAAAGGTCATGCCAATCCTTTTGGAATTATCCTTACTGTAGTAGTTGTACCGGAGAACAAGCATTGTAAAGGTCATGCCAATCCTTTTGGAATTATCCTTACTGTAGTAGTTGTACCGGAGAACAAGTATCGCAAAGGCCGTGCCTGTCTTTTCTGTATTGTTTTTACTGTAGTAATTGTACCGGAGAACAAGTAGTAAAGGCCGTGCCTGTCTTTTCTGTATTGTTTTTACTGTAGTAATTGTACCGGAGAACAAGTAGCAAAGGCCGTGCCTGTCTTTTCTGTATAGTTTTATTGTAGTAGTTGTACCGGAGAACAAGTAGCAAAGGCCGTGCCTGTCTTTTCTGTATAGTTTTATTGTAGTAGTTGTACCGGAGAACAAGTAGCAAAGGCCGTGCCTGTCTTTTCTGTATAGTTTTATTGTTGTAGTTGTACCGGAGAACAAGTAGCAAAGGCCGTGCCTGTCTTTTCTGTATAGTTTTATTGTAGTAGTTGTACCAGAGAACAAGTTACAAAGGCCGTGCCTGTCTTTTCTGTATAGTTTTATTGTAGTAGTTGTACCAGAGAACAAGTAGCAAAGGCCGTGCCTGTCTTTTCTGTATAGTTTTATTGTAGTAGTTGTACCAGAGAACAAGTTACAAAGGCCGTGCCTGTCTTTTCTGTATAGTTTTATTGTAGTAGTTGTACCGGAGAACAAGTAGCAAAGGCCGTGCCTGTCTTTTCTGTATAGTTTTATTGTAGTAGTTGTACCAGAGAACAAGTAGCAAAGGCCGTGCCTATCTTTTCTTTATAGTTTTATTGTAGTAGTTGTACCAGAGAACAAGTAGCAAAGGCCGTGCCTGTCTTTTCTGTATAGTTTTATTGTAGTAGTTGTACAGGAAAACAAGTATCGCAAAGGCCGTGCCTGTCTTTTCTGTATAATTTAATTGTAGTAGTTGTACCAGAGAACAAGTTTCGCAAAGGCCGTGCCTGTCTTTTCTGTATAGTTTTATTGTAGTAGTTGTACCGGAGAATAAGTAGCAAAGGCCGTGCCTGTCTTTTCTGTATAGTTTTATTGTAGTAGTTGTACCGGAGAACAAGTAGCAAAGGCCGTGCCTGTCTTTTCTGTATAGTTTTATTGTAGTAGTTGTACCGGAGAATAAGTAGCAAAGGCCGTGCCTGTCTTTTCTGTATAGTTTTATTGTAGTAGTTGTACCGGAGAACAAGTAGCAAAGGCCGTGCCTGTCTTTTTTTTTGTATAGTTTTATTGTAGTAGTTGTACCAGAGAACAAGTAGCAAAGGCCGTGCCTGTCTTTTGTGTATAGTTTTATTGTAGTAGTTGTACCAGAGAACAAGTAGCAAAGGCCGTGCCTGTCTTTTCTGTATAGTTTTATTGTAGTAGTTGTACCGGAGAATAAGTAGCAAAGGCCGTGCCTGTCTTTTCTGTATAGTTTTATTGTAGTAGTTGTACCGGAGAACAAGTAGCAAAGGCCGTGCCTGTCTTTTTTTTTGTATAGTTTTATTGTAGTAGTTGTACCAGAGAACAAGTAGCAAAGGCCGTGCCTGTCTTTTGTGTATAGTTTTATTGTAGTAGTTGTACCGGAGAACAAGTAGCAAAGGCCGTGCCTGTCTTTTCTGTATAGTTTTATTGTAGTAGTTGTACCGGAGAACAAGTAGCAAAGGCCGTGCCTGTCTTTTTTTGTATAGTTTTATTGTAGTAGTTGTACCAGAGAACAAGTAGCAAAGGCCGTGCCTGTCTTTTCTGTATAGTTTTATTGTAGTAGTTGTACCGGAGAACAAGTAGCAAAGGCCGTGCCTGTCTTTTCTGTATTGTTTTATTGTTGTAGTTGTACCTGAGAACAAGTAGCAAAGGCCTGCCTGTCTTTTCTGTATAGTTTTATTGTAGTAGTTGTACCGGAGAACAAGTAGCAAAGGCCGTGCCTTTCTTTTCTGTATAGTTTTATTGTAGTAGTTGTACCGGAGAACAAGTAGCAAAGGCCGTGCCTGTCTTTTCTGTATAGTTTTATTGTTGTAGTTGTACCGGAGAACAAGTAGCAAAGGCCGTGCCTGTCTTTTCTGTATAGTTTTATTGTAGTAGTTGTACCGGAGAACAAGTAGCAAAGGCCGTGCCTGTCTTTTCTGTATAGTTTTATTGTAGTAGTTGTACCGGAGAACAAGTAGCAAAGGCCGTGCCTGTCTTTTCTGTATAGTTTTATTGTTGTAGTTGTACCGGAGAACAAGTAGCAAAGGCCGTGCCTGTCTTTTCTGTATAGTTTTATTGTAGTAGTTGTACCGGAGAACAAGTAGCAAAGGCCGTGCCTGTCTTTTCTGTATAGTTTTATTGTAGTAGTTGTACCGGAGAACAAGTAGCAAAGGCCGTGCCTGTTTTTTCTGTATAGTTTTATTGTAATAACTAGCGGACGTACCCGGCTTCGCCCGGGTTTTACCCGAGTAAAGGTTTGTCTAACGAATCTCTCGATAAAGTGAACATTTTTTCCCAGTCCCTTGAAAAGTACTCGATAAGTTGAATAAAATCAATATTAATTGGTTCCCTCGGTAATTGGAAGTTAAAGGAATAGTATCTTGCCTTGGAATTGTATCATTATTCTTGTCTCAAATAAATTGCCGTGTCATCCTGAATTTTGTCTTTCCTAATTTTCTACATTACAAAATCATCGTATCATCATGATAATATTTAGAGCAGATTGTTGAATTATAACAGATAAATTAGAATATTTATCTTGATTATTTTAAAGCGAAAAGTTATTTCAAAAATTTTATTTGTTAGAAACCTTCCCACTACTATACTGAATAACTTCCCAAAGTTTCATGGCGTCCCAATGAGTGGTTTGGTCAGGCATAAAGGACACACACACACACAAACACACAAACATACATTCATTTTTATATATATAGATTGTACCGGAGAACAAGTAGCAAAGGCCGTGCCTGTCCTTTCTGTATAGTTTTATTGTAGTAGTTGTACCAGAGAACAAGTAGCAAAGGCCGTGTCTGTCTCTCTATATAGTTTTATTGTAGTAGTTGTACCGGAGAACAAGTAGCAAAGGCCGTGCCTGTCTTTTCTGTATAGTTTTATTGTAGTAGTTGTACCGGAGAACAAGTAGCAAAGGCCGTGCCTGTCTTTTCTGTATAGTTTTATTGTAGTAGTTGTACCAGAGAACAAGTTACAAAGGCCGTGCCTGTCTTTTCTGTATAGTTTTATTGTAGTAGTTGTACCAGAGAACAAGTTACAAAGGCCGTGCCTGTCTTTTCTGTATAGTTTTATTGTAGTAGTTGTACCAGAGAACAAGTTACAAAGGCCGTGCCTGTATTTTCTGTATAGTTTTATTGTAGTAGTTGTACCAGAGAACAAGTAGCAAAGGCCGTGCCTGTCTTTTCTGTATAGTTTTATTGTAGTAGTTGTACCGGAGAACAAGTAGCAAAGGCCGTGCCTGTCTTTTCTGTATAGTTTTATTGTAGTAGTTGTACCAGAGAACAAGTTACAAAGGCCGTGCCTGTCTTTTCTGTATAGTTTTATTGTAGTTGTTGTACCAGAGAACAAGTAGTAAAGGCCGTGCCTGTCTTTTCTGTATAGTTTTATTGTAGTAGTTGTACCAAAGAACAAGTAGCAAAGGCCGTGCCTGTCTTTTCTGTATAGTTTTAATTGTAGTAGTTGTACCGGAGAACAAGTAGCAAAGGCCGTGCCTGTCCTTTCTGTATAGTTTTATTGTAGTAGTTGTACCAGAGAACAAGTAGCAAAGGCCGTGTCTGTCTCTCTATATAGTTTTATTGTAGTAGTTTGTACCGGAGAACAAGTAGCAAAGGCCGTGCCTGTCTTTTCTGTATAGTTTTATTGTAGTAGTTGTACCGGAGAACAAGTAGCAAAGGCCGTGCCTGTCTTTTCTGTATAGTTTTATTGTAGTAGTTGTACCAGAGAACAAGTTACAAAGGCCGTGCCTGTCTTTTCTGTATAGTTTTATTGTAGTAGTTGTACCAGAGAACAAGTTACAAAGGCCGTGCCTGTCTTTTCTGTATAGTTTTATTGTAGTAGTTGTACCAGAGAACAAGTTACAAAGGCCGTGCCTGTATTTTCTGTATAGTTTTATTGTAGTAGTTGTACCAGAGAACAAGTAGCAAAGGCCGTGCCTGTCTTTTCTGTATAGTTTTATTGTAGTAGTTGTACCGGAGAACAAGTAGCAAAGGCCGTGCCTGTCTTTTCTGTATAGTTTTATTGTAGTAGTTGTACCAGAGAACAAGTTACAAAGGCCGTGCCTGTCTTTTCTGTATAGTTTTATTGTAGTTGTTGTACCAGAGAACAAGTAGTAAAGGCCGTGCCTGTCTTTTCTGTATAGTTTTATTGTAGTAGTTGTACCAAAGAACAAGTAGCAAAGGCCGTGCCTGTCTTTTCTGTATAGTTTTATTGTAGTAGTTGTACCAGAGAACAAGTAGCAAAGGCCGTGCCTGTCTTTTCTGTATAGTTTTATTGTAGTAGTTGTACCAGAGAACAAGTAGCAAAGGCCGTGCCTGTCTTTTCTGTATAGTTTTATTGTTGTAGTTGTACCGGAGAACAAGTAGCAAAGGCCGTGCCTGTCTTTTCTGTATAGTTTTATTGTAGTAGTTGTACCAGAGAACAAGTAGCAAAGGCCGTGCCTGTCTTTTCTGTATAGTTTTATTGTAGTAGTTGTACCAGAGAACAAGTTACAAAGGCCGTGCCTGTCTTTTCTGTATAGTTTTATTGTAGTAGTTGTACCGGAGAACAAGTTGCAAAGGCCGTGCCTGTCTTTTCTGTATAGTTTTATTGTAGTAGTTGTACCAGAGAACAAGTAGCAAAGGCCGTGCCTATCTTTTCTTTATAGTTTTATTGTAGTAGTTGTACCAGAGAACAAGTAGCAAAGGCCGTGCCTGTCTTTTCTGTATAGTTTTATTGTAGTAGTTGTACAGGAAAACAAGTATCGCAAAGGCCGTGCCTGTCTTTTCTGTATAATTTAATTGTAGTAGTTGTACCAGAGAACAAGTTTCGCAAAGGCCGTGCCTGTCTTTTCTGTATAGTTTTATTGTAGTAGTTGTACCGGAGAATAAGTAGCAAAGGCCGTGCCTGTCTTTTCTGTATAGTTTTATTGTAGTAGTTGTACCGGAGAACAAGTAGCAAAGGCCGTGCCTGTCTTTTCTGTATAGTTTTATTGTAGTAGTTGTACCGGAGAACAAGTAGCAAAGGCCGTGCCTGTCTTTTTTTTGTATAGTTTTATTGTAGTAGTTGTACCAGAGAACAAGTAGCAAAGGCCGTGCCTGTCTTTTGTGTATAGTTTTATTGTAGTAGTTGTACCAGAGAACAAGTAGCAAAGGCCGTGCCTGTCTTTTCTGTATAGTTTTATTGTAGTAGTTGTACCGGAGAATAAGTAGCAAAGGCCGTGCCTGTCTTTTCTGTATAGTTTTATTGTAGTAGTTGTACCGGAGAACAAGTAGCAAAGGCCGTGCCTGTCTTTTTTTTTGTATAGTTTTATTGTAGTAGTTGTACCAGAGAACAAGTAGCAAAGGCCGTGCCTGTCTTTTGTGTATAGTTTTATTGTAGTAGTTGTACCGGAGAACAAGTAGCAAAGGCCGTGCCTGTCTTTTCTGTATAGTTTTATTGTAGTAGTTGTACCGGAGAACAAGTAGCAAAGGCCGTGCCTGTCTTTTCTGTATAGTTTTATTGTAGTAGTTGTACCAGAGAACAAGTTACAAAGGCCGTGCCTGTCTTTTCTGTATAGTTTTATTGTAGTAGTTGTACCAGAGAACAAGTTACAAAGGGCCGTGCCTGTCTTTTCTGTATAGTTTTATTGTAGTAGTTGTACCAGAGAACAAGTTACAAAGGCCGTGCCTGTATTTTCTGTATGGTTTTATTGTAGTAGTTGTACCAGAGAACAAGTAGCAAAGGCCGTGCCTGTCTTTTCTGTATAGTTTTATTGTAGTAGTTGTACCGGAGAACAAGTAGCAAAGGCCGTGCCTGTCTTTTCTGTATAGTTTTATTGTAGTAGTTGTACCAGAGAACAAGTTACAAAGGCCGTGCCTGTCTTTTCTGTATAGTTTTATTGTAGTTGTTGTACCAGAGAACAAGTAGTAAAGGCCGTGCCTGTCTTTTCTGTATAGTTTTATTGTAGTAGTTGTACCAAAGAACAAGTAGCAAAGGCCGTGCCTGTCTTTTCTGTATAGTTTTATTGTAGTAGTTGTACCAGAAAACAAGTAGCAAAGGCCGTGCCTGTCTTTTCTGTATAGTTTTATTGTAGTAGTTGTACCAGAGAACAAGTAGCAAAGGCCGTGCCTGTCTTTTCTGTATAGTTTTATTGTTGTAGTTGTACCGGAGAACAAGTAGCAAAGGCCGTGCCTGTCTTTTCTGTATAGTTTTATTGTAGTAGTTGTACCAGAGAACAAGTAGCAAAGGCCGTGCCTGTCTTTTCTGTATAGTTTTATTGTAGTAGTTGTACCAGAGAACAAGTTACAAAGGCCGTGCCTGTCTTTTCTGTATAGTTTTATTGTAGTAGTTGTACCGGAGAACAAGTAGCAAAGGCCGTGCCTGTCTTTTCTGTATAGTTTTATTGTAGTAGTTGTACCAGAGAACAAGTAGCAAAGGCCGTGCCTATCTTTTCTTTATAGTTTTATTGTAGTAGTTGTACCAGAGAACAAGTAGCAAAGGCCGTGCCTGTCTTTTCTATATAGTTTTATTGTAGTAGTTGTACAGGAAAACAAGTATCGCAAAGGCCGTGCCTGTCTTTTCTGTATAATTTAATTGTAGTAGTTGTACCAGAGAACAAGTTTCGCAAAGGCCGTGCCTGTCTTTTCTGTATAGTTTTATTGTAGTAGTTGTACCGGAGAATAAGTAGCAAAGGCCGTGCCTGTCTTTTCTGTATAGTTTTATTGTAGTAGTTGTACCGGAGAACAAGTAGCAAAGGCCGTGCCTGTCTTTTCTGTATAGTTTTATTGTAGTAGTTGTACCGGAGAACAAGTAGCAAAGGCCGTGCCTGTCTTTTTTTTTGTATAGTTTTATTGTAGTAGTTGTACCAGAGAACAAGTAGCAAAGGCCGTGCCTGTCTTTTGTGTATAGTTTTTATTGTAGTAGTTGTACCAGAGAACAAGTAGCAAAGGCCGTGCCTGTCTTTTCTGTATAGTTTTATTGTAGTAGTTGTACCGGAGAATAAGTAGCAAAGGCCGTGCCTGTCTTTTCTGTATAGTTTTATTGTAGTAGTTGTACCGGAGAACAAGTAGCAAAGGCCGTGCCTGTCTTTTTTTTTGTATAGTTTTATTGTAGTAGTTGTACCAGAGAACAAGTAGCAAAGGCCGTGCCTGTCTTTTGTGTATAGTTTTATTGTAGTAGTTGTACCGGAGAACAAGTAGCAAAGGCCGTGCCTGTCTTTTCTGTATAGTTTTATTGTAGTAGTTGTACCGGAGAACAAGTAGCAAAGGCCGTGCCTGTCTTTTTTTTGTATAGTTTTATTGTAGTAGTTGTACCAGAGAACAAGTAGCAAAGGCCGTGCCTGTCTTTTCTGTATAGTTTTATTGTAGTAGTTGTACCGGAGAACAAGTAGCAAAGGCCGTGCCTGTCTTTTCTGTATTGTTTTATTGTTGTAGTTGTACCGGAGAACAAGTAGCAAAGGCCGTGCCTGTCTTTTCTGTATAGTTTTTATTGTAGTAGTTGTACCGGAGAACAAGTAGCAAAGGCCGTGCCTTTCTTTTCTGTATAGTTTTATTGTAGTAGTTGTACCGGAGAACAAGTAGCAAAGGCCGTGCCTGTCTTTTCTGTATAGTTTTATTGTTGTAGTTGTACCGGAGAACAAGTAGCAAAGGCCGTGCCTGTCTTTTCTGTATAGTTTTATTGTAGTAGTTGTACCGGAGAACAAGTAGCAAAGGCCGTGCCTGTCTTTTCTGTATAGTTTTATTGTAGTAGTTGTACCGGAGAACAAGTAGCAAAGGCCGTGCCTGTCTTTTCTGTATAGTTTTATTGTTGTAGTTGTACCGGAGAACAAGTAGCAAAGGCCGTGCCTGTCTTTTCTGTATAGTTTTATTGTAGTAGTTGTACCGGAGAACAAGTAGCAAAGGCCGTGCCTGTCTTTTCTGTATAGTTTTATTGTAGTAGTTGTACCGGAGAACAAGTAGCAAAGGCCGTGCCTGTTTTTTCTGTATAGTTTTATCGTAGTAACTAGCGGACGTACCCGGCTTCGCCCGGGTTTTACCCGAGTAAAGGTTTGTCTAACGAATCTCTCGATAAAGTGAACATTTTTTCCCAGTCCCTTGAAAAGTACTCGATAAGTTGAATAAAATCAATATTAATTGGTTCCCTCGGTAATTGGAAGTTAAAGGAATAGTATCTTGCCTTGGAATTGTATCATTATTCTTGTCTCAAATAAATTGCCGTGTCATCCTGAATTTTGTCTTTCCTAATTTTCTACATTACAAAATCATCGTATCATCATGATAATATTTAGAGCAGATTGTTGAATTATAACAGATAAATTAGAATATTTATCTTGATTATTTTAAAGCGAAAAGTTATTTCAAAAATTTTATTTGTTAGAAACCTTCCCACTACTATACTGAATAACTTCCCAAAGTTTCATGGCGTCCCAATGAGTGGTTTGGTCAGGCATAAAGGACACACACACACACAAACACACAAACATACATTCATTTTTATATATATAGATTGTACCGGAGAACAAGTAGCAAAGGCCGTGCCTGTCCTTTCTGTATAGTTTTATTGTAGTAGTTGTACCAGAGAACAAGTAGCAAAGGCCGTGTCTGTCTCTCTATATAGTTTTATTGTAGTAGTTGTACCGGAGAACAAGTAGCAAAGGCCGTGCCTGTCTTTTCTGTATAGTTTTATTGTAGTAGTTGTACCGGAGAACAAGTAGCAAAGGCCGTGCCTGTCTTTTCTGTATAGTTTTATTGTAGTAGTTGTACCAGAGAACAAGTTACAAAGGCCGTGCCTGTCTTTTCTGTATAGTTTTATTGTAGTAGTTGTACCAGAGAACAAGTTACAAAGGCCGTGCCTGTCTTTTCTGTATAGTTTTATTGTAGTAGTTGTACCAGAGAACAAGTTACAAAGGCCGTGCCTGTATTTTCTGTATAGTTTTATTGTAGTAGTTGTACCAGAGAACAAGTAGCAAAGGCCGTGCCTGTCTTTTCTGTATAGTTTTATTGTAGTAGTTGTACCGGAGAACAAGTAGCAAAGGCCGTGCCTGTCTTTTCTGTATAGTTTTATTGTAGTAGTTGTACCAGAGAACAAGTTACAAAGGCCGTGCCTGTCTTTTCTGTATAGTTTTATTGTAGTTGTTGTACCAGAGAACAAGTAGTAAAGGCCGTGCCTGTCTTTTCTGTATAGTTTTATTGTAGTAGTTGTACCAAAGAACAAGTAGCAAAGGCCGTGCCTGTCTTTTCTGTATAGTTTTATTGTAGTAGTTGTACCAGAGAACAAGTAGCAAAGGCCGTGCCTGTCTTTTCTGTATAGTTTTATTGTAGTAGTTGTACCAGAGAACAAGTAGCAAAGGCCGTGCCTGTCTTTTCTGTATTGTTTTTACTGTAGTAATTGTACCGGAGAACAAGTAGCAAAGGCCGTGCCAGTCTTTTCTGTATAGTTTTATTGTAGTAGTTGTACCGGAGAACAAGTAGCAAAGGCCGTGCCTGTCTTTTCTGTATAGTTTTATTGTAGTAGTTGTACCAGAGAACAAGTAGCAAAGGCCGTGCCTGTCTTTTCTGTATTGTTTTTACTGTAGTAATTATACCGGAGAACAAGTATTCAAAAGTGTAGAATAGTGTGAAATATATAAGTGATGTGAATTTAAGAAAATGGAATTAAGAACAATAGACTGACGGTGTTTTGTAAACATATAATTAATCTTTACTAAATTTAAATGTGTGTGATAAATAAATAATTATAATTAAATAATAAATATATAAGTTGTAGTTTATAAAAGATAAACAACACAACATATTTGGCGACGAGGATTGAAAAAATAATAATTAAATAAGCGTAACAGAAGATGGCAAATAATTTGACGTCTCCATTACCGTTGAACCTTAATGCTACAGATTTGTATTCCGAGTACAAACATTGGATGAATTCATATTTAATTTATGAATTAGCAAGCGGTGTTTCAACAAAGAAAGATGACGTTAAAAGGGCAACACTTTTGCATTGCCTTGGACCACAAGTCCAAAGAATTTTCTTTAATTTGCCAGAAGAAAAAGATACGTATGAAAGAGCAAAAGAAGCTTTAACTAAATATTTCACACCACAAAAAAATATTGTATCAGAACGATTTAAATTTAGGCACAGAAAACAAAATACAGATGAAAATATTGATTCATATATCATTGCCCTAAGAGAATTAGTCAAATCCTGTGAATTTGGAAATTTAGTAGAAGACATGATCAGAGATCAGATAATAGAAAAATGCTATAATAGGCAATTAAAAGAAAAGTTGTTGCAACAAGATAATTTGAATCTTCAAAGAACAATTGAGATATCAAGAATGTTTGAAACAGCCAAAGAAGAATTTAGAGTATTGACAAATGAAGATATGACCTCAATAAATAGAGTAAACTATAAAAATAATTTCCAAGCAGCTAATGAATCAACTGTTAAAGGACAAAAAGCTCATAATGTGTACCATCAAAAAGGAAGCACCTCCAAGGTAAGTGCACCTAATTTGGAAGAATGCTATAGATGTGGCTTAACTACACATCCTCCATATAAATGTGGAGCTAGAAATATGAAATGCACATTTTGTAACAAGATGGGTCATCTTAATAGAGTTTGTAGAAATAAAAATATTGAAGGAAAGAAAAGAAATATTCAAAATATTTCAGAAAATAATGAAGACTCAGATGAATACACTTTCTTTTTAGGCTCTGATAACAAAGAAAATATCTATATAGATGGAAAGGAAATAACAATGACTATTGATACAGGTAGTGATACAACATTCATAGGACTTGAAAATTTGAAAAATATTTTTCCTAAGTCTCAAATGCCAACTTTAAATGGAACAGAAAGGAAATTTTATGCCTATGGACAAACTTCACCTCTTCCATGTTGTGGATATTTCTTTGCAGATGTTTCATGGGGTGAAAGGTCTATAAAGGAACAGATTTTTGTGATTGAAGGTAAAGCAGAACCTCTTTTAGGAAAGAAAGCAAGTTTCGAATTAGAAATTATAAAGCGTGGAACAAAAATAAGGAATATTCAACAGGAAGTTATTCCGAAGGATATTTATAATTTGATACAAGAAAACATGAACCTTTTTCAAGGTCAAGGAAATGTGAAGGGTTATAGTCAAAAAATAACTCTAAAAGAAAATGTTACTCCTGTAGCTCAGAGATGCAGACATTTTCCATATAAAATGGTAGAAGCCATCAATCAAGAGCTAGACAAAATGATAGAAGATGGCATTATTGAGGAAGTCCATGAAGCTTCTGAATGGATCTCAAACATTGTGGCAGTTCCAAAAAAGGGTACTGAAGAAATCAGACTATGTGTTGATCTGAGAGAAGTGAATAAAGCCATAGTTAGAGAGAGATATCCTATACCAACAGTTGACAATATATTGCAAGCATTGCAGGGAGCAAAAGTTTTTGCTAAACTTGATGCGAAGAAAGGCTTTTGGCAAATTGAACTTGATGAAAAGTCCAGGCCATTGACCACCTTTATTACACCCAGAGGATGCTACAGATTTTGCAAAATTCCTTTTGGACTTTGCAGCGCACCTGAAGCTTTTCAAAAAGCTATGAACTCAATATTGTCTCATTTAGAAGGAGTGTTATGCTACATAGATGATGTGATTGTACACTGCGTGACATTGAAAATGGAACACCAAGAAATAGTGGCCAGAAAATTATGCAAATTTCAGGGTAGACGCGCCTAACCGAGTTATGCAAATGATGTGAAATGCGCAGCTCTTGTGCGCACATGGAGTAAGATATAAGGGAAGGAACTTGCAAAAAGGACAGTATTCGTGTCGTTATTTCTTCAAGGAAAATCATTGTAGAAATTTTGTTCTTGTGTCAAAAGACACGTGTAATAACAGAGAATGCCAGGTCATCGTAAACGGAGGCAGTTCAAGCAGACAGACGCTTTTACGAGGGGCATGGTGATCGGACTGAAAAGGGCAGGTTGGTCCATACGTCAAATCGCAGCTGATACACACCTTGGTGCGTCCACGGTGCACCGACTGTGGAGAAGATGGTTGGAACAAGGAAATGTGGCAATTTATAGGAATGCCGGTGCAACCAGAGTGACGTCAGCACGTGTGGATCGGCGTATCCTTCGACAAGCAGTGGCGGCCCCACAAGCCACTTGTACCGCCATCCTGCAACATGTGCAAGACACCCTAGATCATTCCATCTCGACCAGAACCATTTCCCGTCGATTGGTTGCTAATGGCTTGCACTCATGCCGTCCGCTAAGAAGACTGCCATTGACCCCACCGAATAGGCGCCAACGTTTGGAATGGTGCCGGGCTAGATCGACGTGGATGACGGAATGGCACAGGGTCGTGTTCTCAGATGAGTCGCGTTTCTGCTTGTCCAGTGATAGTCGCCGTGTACGCGTGTGGCGTCGACGTGGAGAAAGGTCCAATCCGGCAGCAATTGTGGAACGCCCCACTGTGCGACAACGTGGAATCATGGTTTGGGGCGCAATCGCGTATGATTCCAGGTCACCTTTACTTCGTATTCAGGGCACTATGACGGCCCAACGATACGTTGATGATGTGCTGAGACCGGTGACACTCCCCTACCTTCAGGGGGTACCCAATGCCCTTTATCAGCAGAATAAAGCCCGACCGCACACTGCTCGCATTAGCCAACAAGCTCTGCAAGATGTACAGATGCTTCCCTGGCCACCATACTCTCCTGATCTCTCACCAATCGAGCACGTCTGGGACATCATTGGACGCCGTTTGCATGCCTTGCCACAGCCGCGTTCAGAAGACGAACTGTGGCAAATGGTTGAGAGGGAATGGACAGCCATCCCTCAGGACGCCATCCGTACTCTGATTGACTCTCTACCTAGACGTGTTGCTGCGTGCATCGCCGTCCGCGGTGGTCCTACTTGCTACTAAGCCGACGCCGTTCTCGCTCTGTATTATGACTATCATTTTGAAATAAAGATCACTTATTGTTCGTCCCTGTCTCTCTCTGTCTGCCGAGTTTCATCACTTTGTGGCCACTATTTCTTGGTGTTCCATTTTCAATGTCACGCAGTGTATATGCGCAATCTATAGAACAATTGGATCAAAGACTGAAAAAAGTATTTGAAAGATTTCAACAAGTTGGACTCAAACTAAACAAAAGTAAATGTAAATTTGCTCTAAATGAATTGGAAATATTAGGCCATATTGTTAGTAAAGATGGAATTAGACCTGATCCAAAGAAAATAGAAAGTGTTCTAAGTTTTTCAAAACCTGAAAATGTAGATTCTCTAAAATCATTTTTAGGTACATGCGGATTTTTAAGAAAATTCATTCCAGACTTTTCAAAGTTAGCCGAACCACTTAATAATTTGACAAGAAAGGACATAAAATGGAAGTGGAGCAAGAAAGAAGAGGACTCATTCAGAAAATTGAAAGAAGCTCTTACAAAAAATCCATGTTTAGCCTATTTTGACATGAATGCACCTACCGAAGTAATTGCTGATGCTAGTCCTGTAGGTTTAGGAGCTGTTTTACTACAAAGACAAAATGATGGAAGCAAAAAGCCAGTGGCCTATGCAAGTAGATCATTGACTAATGTTGAGAGAAGATACTCACAAATAGAGAAAGAAGCTCTTGGGTGTGTGTGGGCTGTTGAGCATTTCAATGACTATTTATGGGGAAATAAATTTGTACTTAAGACAGATCATAAACCATTGATTTATATGCTTAATCCCAAGAAGGCAACAGTCTTGCCACCAAGAATTGAAAGACTTAGTTGGAGACTTCAACCTTATGATTATGAAATAGAGTATCTTAAGGGCAAACAAAATATTGCAGATATATTTTCGAGAAAACCTTTAACAAATATTTCATGTGAAAATATTGTTGATGATTATGTAGAAAAAGTACTTTCCATATTTTCAGAAGAAATGAAGGCAATTTCCCTCAATGATATCAAGAAGCAAAGTGAAGCAGATCCATTTTTCAAATTTCTAACTAAAATAATTCAAACTGGAAATTGGCCATATCAAATTGATGATGATGAACTTAAAAGTTTGCACAAATTTAAGGAAGAACTTTCAGTTTATGGTAATCTCATTTTAAAAGGAAAGAGAATTGTTATACCAACAGATCTTAGAAGAAATATTTTAGACTTAGCTCATGAAACTCATCAAGGGATTGCTAGAACTAAACAAATTTTAAGAGAAAAATACTATTGGCCCAATATGGACAAAGATATAGAAAGACGTATAAAGAATTGTTACATTTGTGAAGTCAATCAACCTTTAAGGCATGACCAACCTTTAACAACCATACCAATACCTCCTAGACCATGGTATAAAGTAGGAGTAGACTTAATTGGACCAATTGATTCAAAATATATTTTGACACTTATTGATTATTATTCATCGTTCCCGGAAGCGATTATAATAAATGATATTTCTTCGAAAACTATAATTTCAAAATTAAAAGAAATTTTTGCAAGATATGGATTTCCCATTGAAATAGTTTCAGATAATGGTCTTCAATTTGTAAGCAAAGATACTGAGCAATTTTTTTATGAAATCAGGTATAAAACATATAAGAGTGTCACCATATTATCCTAAAAGCAATGGAAAAATTGAACGTTTCCACAGATATTTAAAAAAGCAACTTATTTCAGTAAAATTGCAAGGAAAGGATTGGAAAGAAGAACTTCAATGTGTTCTAATGGCATACAGGTCGACTCCACACCCTTCTACTGGGAAAACACCAGCATTATTGCTTTTTTCCAGGGAAATTAGAAATAAGCTCAATGATATAAATGACAATGATTCTCTTATGGATAAAGAAGTGATGGAGCATAATCAAGCCTATAAAGAAAGAATGAAGAAATATGCTGATAGCAAGAATAAGGCTTTGCCTCATGACTTCAAGAAAGGTAATATTGTTTATGTCGCTAACACTGAAATGAAAAGCAAGTTGACACCAAATTATGACAACCAAAGATTTATCATTCTAGAGACTATATCTCCAAATTCATTCAAGTTAGTCAATACTGAGACAGGTAGCTTTATCATTAGGAATGCAAAGCATTTAAGACATGCCAATGTCTTACAAGATTTTAACAAAGGAATTGATTTGAATACCACTTTGATTAAGACTCCAGAAATTAGAATGGAACTTCATAGTACTTCAAGGTATCTACCAGAACAAGAAGCAACCTTAGAAGATATTGTACCAGAAGAGCAGATTGCTATATCTGATATGGACTGTTTATACCCAAATGAATCACCTAATGAGAATGAAAACAAGACTGTCATCACTAGAAGTGGAAGACAAATACATGTTCCTTCTAGATTTAAGGACATGATTAGATACTAACTAAACAAGGGAGGAATATGTAGAATAGTGTGAAATATATAAGTGATGTGAATTTAAGAAAATGGAATTAAGAACAATAGACTGACGGTGTTTTGTAAACATATAATTAATCTTTACTAAATTTAAATGTGTTTGATAAATAAATAATTATAATTAAATAATAAATATATAAGTTGTAGTTTATAAAAGATAAACAACACAACAAAAAGGACATTCCAATTCTTTCTGTATAGTTCTTATTGTTATAGTTGTACCAGAATATAAAACATAGCGCTTCAAATTGAAATAAAATAAATTCAAGACTAAATTATATAGTTCCGCATGTAAAATTTGCCAAAAACCAAGAAATCTATATTACAAACTGTGTCTAAAAATTTTTACATTTATTTTTCTCGTTTGTTTAATATTTTAAATCAAAATAGGTTTCGAAATAGTTATTTTTCTTTGAATATAATCATAGTGGTTTTAAAAATATCAAAAATATATCTACTTTCAAAAAGAAAAATATATATTTTGCTTAATTACAGCATCAACTCTATCAATCTAATTCAAACTTTAGAAATTTATCTCTTTTTATGAAAAAAAATGGAAGTATTTAATAATAATTCTTCACGCAAGTTTCTCCCTTTAATTCTAAGAAGTTTTTCATACGAAAAAATATAAATTTAAAAAAATAATCATAATAACTTTGCGTGTCAAATAGTTGTGAATATTTCATAGCGAAGCATCAATTTAAATTCAGACGATGCTTATCAATTATAACCAGCAGACGAGTCAATATTTCTAAGCAGAAGATGGTACATTAAACTATTAAATCATTTTTTTTTCATTCTAACCAAACGACTGGGTAGACATCTAATGTGTTTCGTATTGATTTCTAAAAAAAAATAAAAGGGCCTAGAATATTTAAACAAGAGGGCTACCCAAACAAAAGCTGAATTTTAAAGAAATGGCTAAAAAATGTAAACGGCGAATTTGAGTCAAAAGTTTGTCTTTTTTTACTTTTAAAAAATTGCATTTTAAATACGAATCGTTTTCTTTTTCTTTTTTATAACTTTTGGACTAAACGATTTCTAATCAGTTTTTGGATTCTTGTTAAACGATTAAAATCAATAATTTATAATCAATTTCTCAATTGAAAATAGCTTTATCATATTATGTGTGAATTCGTTGAGAAAAGAAATTAGAGTATTGTTTGCTCATCCTGAAAATTTTGGTAATTTTTTTTCTATATGTAAATAAAAGAATTTTTTTCCGTTTTTAAATTTCCTATTGAAGATGAAAAATTTTATGATTTTTCAAAAGCGCGTTTATATATTTATTTTTGTTTTGAAAAAAAAAATACAGTTTGAAAATGTTGGTTTTAAAAACACTAGAATCAATAAATAGCTTTCATTTAAAAATTGTTAAAGAAAAAAAATGAAAGAATGAATTATTTAGTTTTTGACCAAAATATGTTTTCAATTTTATATATCGTTTAAGGTTTAAGAAAAATTTAAACGCTCTTATATATTAACAATGTTCATATTTTATTTTCGCTCTCTCTTTACACATAGCCTCTCTTTTTTAATATATATTTCTCCCTTCTGAATATAGATCAATCCATATTTAAATCTTTGGATAATAAAAAGACATTTATTGGATTGAATAAAATATTTATTTGCCAATATTTCGATTGGCTGAACGCCAACCTTTATCAAGGCATTACATTTTATTTTTGTATAAACAAACTCAGCGCCGCATAGTGTTATTATATCACACCTTCTTTGTAATTTTTAAAAAGGTATTTCAACTGTGATATTATAACACTATGGGTGGCTGAGTTTGTTTATACAAAAATGTAATGACTTGATAAAGGTTGGCATTCAGCCAACCGAAATATTGGCAAATAAATATTTAATTCAATCCAATATATGTATTTTTATTATCTAAACATTTCTTCCAGTTCCAAATTAACTTTATTAGGTACCGCTCAAAATAAAAAACCTCGCTTTTGTTATTTACAATGAATACAATGTATAGGTAATTCACATATAAAAAGAGGAGAGATGAAAGGATGGTCTAAACCGTTGGTTTTCGACTGCTACAACCCGAAATCGAATTTCACATTGGGAACTTTTTTTCTAATTGAAAAATACTCCAATGGCCCCCGATTCTTGCAAAAGTCCAACCCCACCAGCGAGTACAGCACATTTGTAAGTGCAAAGTTGAACTGCTTTTCACGTGTGTAGACATGTGGTGCACTTACAGTAAAAGCAGTCGCCTACTTCTACCCACCATGATTATCATGGCCTGTACCACGTGTACTAGGGATAAGCAAAAAAAAAGTGTCCAATGCAGGACTTGATCCATGTTCATAGCAGTCAGAAACAAACGGTTAATACCGCAGGCCACCGACTTTATTTTTTCTCTTACATATTTCTTATAGGTTTTGTACTTGCGCATGCGCCAAAATAAAGATCAGTAAAATAACAATCTCAAATAATTTGAGATATTACGAAAAGATTCAGTAACTTTACCCTTCCATAGATTAATAATGCCTTCAGGTATTGAGACTTTATAGAATAAATATTTCTCGAATCATTCAGACATCATACTGAAAACAAATAAAATGAAAGAATTTAAAAGCACGAATGTTTCTTTATACATAATACAAACTTCTACTGCCCTTACTGCGATAAAAAAAAATATGTATTGGGAGGGCTTGGCTCATCTGTGGTGAACCCTCCCAACTGTTTCGCCAATTTGATCCACCAGACCGCTTCTCAGAGTTCTAATACTGTATTGGAGCTCTGAGAAGAGGTCTGGGGGGATTAAATTGGCGAAACCGCTGGGAGGGTTCACCACTGATGAGCCAAGCTCTCCCAATACATATTTTTTCATCGCAGTAAGGGCAGTAGAAGTTTGTATTATGTATAAAAGAAACATTCATGCTTTTAAATCCTTTCATTTTATATGTATAGATGGCGCGTTATTGTTTTGTGTTATCATACTGAAAATTTGCTTCTTTATAAAATAGGATGTTCTGTGGCTTGAATTTCTATATGATTTGAAAATAAAATAGTTAAAATATTTTGGTATCAAGTTGGTAAATTAGCTTAGAAGATTCGTCACTGATTTTCTCCTCCTGTTTGATCATTATAGAAGTTTCCCTTACATAAAAATATATTTAAAATAAAAGATGCATATCCTGACCAGGTTCACATGAGCATTTCTACATAGCAGAGCGCCATCTAGTGGAACAAAAATAAACTAAACATTTATTTAACTTGTTCCGTGATATCACGCCAAATATCACGGAACAAGTTAGATAAATGTTTAGTTTATTTTTGTTCCACTAGATGGCATTCTACCATCTAGAAATGCTTGTGTGAGCCTGATCAGGATATGCCTCTTTTATTTTTAAAATTAACACCTGATCTTTTTGATATATTTTTTAATTGTTACATAAAAATATATTTAAAAAACTGGTAGTCAACAAGTCTTTATTTACTTGATTTAAATCTCGATATAAATTGAATAATAATACAAGTTTCATTTCATTTTTATCAATGTAATATCAAGCTTTCGGCCATTTCTACCCTTCTATAGGAGTACACCTAACCCCCGATTTACACGGTAGATACGTTCCTGAAAAAAACATGTAAATCCGGGGATAGGTGTACACAGAAATAAAAATAAAATGCATTGACAGGTTAAAATATGTAGTCAGCACATAAGCTCGGGATTCCTCGTGAGATGTGTACACAGCGCATGTGTTCAATTACAGTAGCATTTAGTATAGTGCGATAAAAACAAAAAACAAACTTATTTGGAAAACCGTGTAAAAGTGAAAACGTGTAAAAAAAGTACCGGGTAAATCGGGGGATAGGTGTACATAAAACGAATAATAATAAAATATTATCAGTTTATTGTACTCCTGTATAAATGAAGAGAAGCCCGAAAGCTTTAGATTACATTGATGAAAATGAAGAGAAACTCATCTCTAGAGAAACTTGTATTATTACTTGTATTTAACAAGAGAGTCCTTATACAAGCGCATCCTAGTCAAATCAATATCATACTTTGCTCTCTTTTCAACTACAACTTCAATGCTCTTAGTATCCTATAGTGTCGTGCAAATATATATGGTAATTTAAACCAATAACCTCATATTGTGCATGATATAACAAGATTTTCATGTATAAGAAACCCATCTGTAAATAAGTATACGCATGATTGACATGTGTCATTACATCATCATATGTAATGTACTTTGTACAAACTGAGGATAAATAAAACTCTGTAATAGATTAAGTGTTGATATAAAGCAAAGATCGAGATGTAGAAGTCCCATAACTTTAAGGACGAGGCCTAGAAGATGTCAGAGCGTTTCCAGTGTACAATGACACTTCTAACGATCCACGCCCTTGTTGCATCCGCTGAAACCCAACTCTTCCTCTCGGCAAAGATATATAAGCCTCCAACAGGCCCAGAAATAAATAGTCACTTCACCATCAGCGGGAGGCCTCGTCAGATGTCCCAAGGTCCGCACCATCAACCATGTAGACCAGTAACACTTTTATTAAATCTCCATCTTTCGCTCCTAGTTCGACCTTCATCTGTTCACGGAACTTTCTTAGTACGACTGTGTCTCTTCGTTTTTTGTGTGACATTCCCAAGTCTTCCACTCTGACTGCCTGTACTCTGTGAAAACTGTTAAAGGTTTTCCAAGGCGCAGAGAAGTATTGGAAAACTCTCCACACCCTGACTGTCCCTCTCGGTTACCACAGTAAAGCGAGAGACCCTCTCGGATTTCACACCACAGCGAGAGACCCTCAGGATATCACAGTATAGCGGAGAGTCGACAGGATCTCACACCATATATACGCTATTATATTCATTATCACGGTTTTCGATAAATTACAAAAGGTTTAAGACGCCGAAACTCTTTTTATTAATTGTATAAAGTAGCTTTCGCCCTTCCTCAGCAAACTAAAACATAAAAAGGTAATGGAGATATATTATATAGGATTTTAAAGATATGCAAATATAGGACATATGAATTTAGGAATTTACATAATTGAAAATATTTGAAGAACAAACAATGAAAAGGTTGATGAACTTAGTGAATAGAGAAATGGACAGATTATTGTTATAGATATGAATATTGTTACGTTGTTGGTTGACAAAGAATAACTTCCCTTGGTACAAAGGATCTTTAGAACTTTATTTAAGCCTAATCGATATAAAATAATTACAGAAGAGTGCAAAATAAAAACAACAATAAAGAACACAGCAGTTACAAACTGACCAACTGCAGCACGGTGAGGGAAAGCAGGAGCAGAACAGAAGACAGAAGTTCGTAGAACCTTCTAAAATCTTCCAGGAAGTACACCGGCGTCGGCGGTAAGCAGCAGTCCGACCTCTTGAGACAGCAGCGTTTGCTTGGAGTCCACCACGTAGCTTCGTTCTTTTACTTACTTGCATGAGTTCCTCATACCTATATATCCCGGAGTAGATCTTTCCAGAACGGTCATGGTTGGTTAGTCATTCAGAAAGTCGCCAGCGCTGAGCATTGCGCAATCGCTACTGATTGGCCAATCAGTTGTCTTCAGCTTTTTCTACATTATTCTTAAATGTTCTAGAATATTCTCTTTCCATTCTGGAATGTGCTTTTCTTTCTACGTAACAATATCAATATACATACACACATATATAATAAAAGAGTAAGTATTAAGATAGAAAGGGAACGTCAAATTATAAAACTATTTTAGTGGCGTATTATTCTTTTTAAAATAAAACAATTTCTACTGTCCTTACTGCGATGAAAAAATTAAAGGGAGGGCCTGGCTCATCAGTGGTGAACCCTCCCAGCGGTTTCGCCAGTTTAATCTACCATACCGCTGTTATATTGCATTTTTGGAACTTCCTTTTATAGGTGACCGTTGTAAGAATCTTGGAATGGGTATTTTAGAAGAACTATGGACATAAGCTTTTAGGACAGCAGAATTAAATATAATTATAAATATATAATATGCTTCGAGCAATCGCTCTTCCGCAAATATCAAATTGTGTCTTTTATTAGAACAATAATGTTATGATGTTTGAATCATGAAAATTTCTCTTATAGAACTGTAAAAAGATTATAAAAACGAAGAGAAAATTATTTATTTTTACTATACATGGGCTACGAGCTTTCGGGCAGCCTCGCCCTTCTACCTGAACCTGTAGAAGGGCGAGGCTGCCCGAAAGCTCGTAGCCCATGTATAGTAAAAATAAATAATTTTCTCTTCGTTTTTATAATCTTTTTAATGTTATGATGTACTAGAGCGCCATCTGTTATCAAATTATAAAACTATTTTAGTGGCGTATTATTCTTTTAGTAAGGACAGTAGAAATTGTTTTATTTTAAAAAGAATAATACGCCACTAAAATAGTTTTATAATTTGATAACAGATGGCGCTCTAGTACATCATAGAAAGGGAACGTATTGTAGCTGTATACTTTTGTTTATGATGCACTGGCGAAACTGCGGTCTGGGGGAATAAACTGGCGAAACCGCACAGCCAGGCCCTCTCATTAATTTTTCCATTGCATTAAGGGCAGTAGAAATTGTTTAATATCAAAAAGAATATTACGCCTTTAAAATAGTTTTGAATTTTGATACTTTTGTTTATTGTATTTGGGTTCTTGATGGTTTCTATTGTTTTAAAAGTGAGTCTTTGGGTTTTAGTTGTGGCACTTCTATGGAGGTTTCTGGTACTATTGAAGTCTGGATTATGGCCCTTTTTATTGGTGTGTTTAACTAATAGGTAGTTTGGGTTGTTCTTTGAAATATTTATTTAGTGTTCTTTGATATTCTAATGGTCTCTTATATATTGGTTAAATATAAGGGGAACCTCCTTAAACGCATTTTATTAGTTAAACTACATTAGAAATATCTTCAAGACAAGCCAACTTCTCGAAGAAAGAACAAGAGATTTTGATATTGAAACTTCTCTTCGTAATAGCATTCATATAAGATTACATAAGTTGTAGCTAAATAAAAATAAATCAATTAGGTTATATAAGTATATATGTGCATATAATATATATAAAATAAATATAACCAATAAAAATATGTATATATGTTGTAATATATTCCAATATATACTTATAATCCCATGTGTTATATAGTTATAGTGTAGTTACCAAAACGATAAAAAATGAAATTTCTATTGAGTGACAGCCGGCGCCAGAACAGGAAAAGGTCCGAAAAAACATGTCGAGGTTCCCAGATGTGTCCCCTTCTTGATCAAACAGATCAGTCCGTTTTGAGACACGATGATTGACAGAGCCCTCTCTACAGGTCTGCCCTGACAGGTGTCGGCTTCACTTACTCTCTCGCCATCTCTGTAGTGACATCCAACATGCCTCGTTCTTTGGTGCAATACATTAACGCCTGAAACCACTCATAACATCTACAGGATCGACTACCTTACAACATATATATCTATGTGTATGTATATATTGGACCACCTCCTCTTCACCTACCCAACCTTCCAATACCAAAGATTCCTGACGAATTATAGTTTTATTCCTTATTAAATATTTTAATTGTACATATATCTTGGTTATTGGAGCTAGAGAGGACCTAGACCAAGACTGCGGATCACGACCTACGAGGAAGACAACGAATAAATAAACACAATAACTTTAAAAGGTAATTTATTTTCTATTTGCTTTTCTTTATTTGCTTTAAGTATGGAAACCCGTTCGGTGTATAACACCAAGAAGGAGGAAACCAAGGTCGACGACCCTGCAAATTTGCAACTTGGTGAAACAATGTTTCTATTAGAACAATTGATGAATATTTACATATGTATATATTCTATACATTAGCTTCTCTCTTTGGTAGCATCCACTGAGGGAATGACTCCGCAATCGAGGGATAGAGAGTGAGCAGGTCGATGTGGGGCTGATATGGTCAAAACTCAAAATTTAAGATGGCCGCCACTGCTGCGGCTCATTGCCCCGACACCGAAGAGCCAGGCCTTCAGAATTCTGAAAGAGTTGAGATGCCCTCAGCAACAAATTATCAATTGTGTGTATGTAAAAAATGGAAACATTAAGATGCAAATGTTTCTTTTCACAAATAAATCAAACATCTACTGTCCTTATTACAATGAAAAAAAAAATATTGAGAGGGCTTGTCTCACCAGTGGTGAACCCTCTCAGCGATTTCGCCAATTTAATCCACCAGACCGCTTCTTTAGAGCTCTAATACTGTATTAGATCATTCTGCTTGTATATGATACATTGAAGGGTGTAATCTTAGAAATGGTATTTAAGTAAACTATGGACATAAGCTTTTAGGACAGTATAATTACATTTAAATATTTGCATCGAGCAATGCTCTTCCGCAAACAGCAAAGACAATTTGGGCATACATTAATATAAAGTAATAACGCGCCATCGATATATAACAAATGAAAACATTAAGACTTGAATGTTTCTTTTCACAAATAAATCAAACTTCTACTGTACTTACTGTGATGAAAGAATATTGGAGGGTATGCTCATGTGTGTATGTTATGATAAATTTGGCGGTTTACTGTTATCCTGAATATTTTTTAGATTGAGATTAATAATTTGTTTTTAGATACCTGAGTATTTTTATGGCATATGCAATATATGAGTATTTTATGTTTTTCCATCTTGGTAAAAATAATAACAACAGTTGAATTTGCTTTAATTGAGCTGATGAAAATAATTAAAACACATAATCTGAGAATGTAATACCTGACTCAAGGCGTGAAGAATGAATACTTATTTACATATCTACAAAAAGATTTGAGCCGGCCAACGGGAAACAACAACAATGGGTTTATATAGTCTGAAGGTGCGACATCTGGCGGTCGAATTTATAGAGTATTTTGATATCTAGAGGAAATATAATTTAATATTAAATAATATTTATATATTCAAAATTATATATTATATTAAAACATTCAAATATTTAGCATTTAGTCGTAGAAGAGAAAATTGTTCAAATTCAATAAACCCTTAGGCTATTCTTTCTCATTTATTTCTTCTGATAATTATTCTATTATAGAAAATGTCTTTATGCGTTGATGATTCTTTGCATTATTTTTCCAAACTCTAAAATTCTTCAATGTTGGTAATTTTTTTTTTCACATTCGATTTAAACGAAAAACTAAAAATATTTGACCAATGTACCATTAATATTGAGAAACAAGAAATGGTATAATGTGGTGAGAACACAATGTAAGTAGAATTTATCTTATGATATCATGCATCCAAGATGATAAAAGAGATTTCTGGAATATTTCCAAGAACCTATCATCAAGATGGGTCATTAAATTCAGGAAGTTACACACAATACTTGGCTTTATAGATCATTACTCAGGCATTGTTCTAATTTACAACCGTAAATATAGATTTTAAAAAACTTCTTGAATTACGCTAAACTTTTTTAATGCTTAGAATTTCTTTCCTTCGTCGCTCTTTAAGGATAATACAAGATTTTTTTTTTGCTTATTCCTAGTACACGTGGTACAGGCCATGATAATCATGGTGGGTAGTTAGCGACTGCTTTTACTGTAAGCGCACCACATGTCTACACATGTGAAAAGCAGTTCGACTTTGCACTCACAAATGTGAGTACTGAGTAATGATAAAAATGTATGTATAAAGGATGAAAACACATCAACTTTTTTAATCTTTATTTCCAGACATTTTTCCACGGCCCACTTTCGCTCTCTATTTCATTCTATAGGTAAATATAACATATGTCCAGCATCCCTAGAAAATCTCCCAAGAAAGAAATCTGCCTGGCGACACCTCATTAATTGGACTTCCACTGGCATTGTATATAAATCCAAGAAGACTTAGGTCAGAAGGACATCCCGGGTAGTTGGCGACTTCTGTACGCTCCAGGAACCTGGGTTACTTAAATAAATAATAGGTATATGTTTAACAAGAGCAAAAAGCAATCTAGGGTCAAGTGTCTTTTAACTATGGCTTATTTCTCAAGCTTTCGGTCCAATATGGCCTTCAACAGGAGACCTAGAAATACCACATCCAACCAATTATACACATTGTGGTATTTCTAGGTCTGCTGTTAAAGGGCATATTGGCCCGAAAACTTGAAAAAAATTTTAAATGGTTAAAGAAACCGGGCCCTGGTTTGCTTGTTGATGTTGTTAAATTGTAAATACAGGGATCAATATGTATTATAGGTAACTACTATTGTGGTAAATACGAAACGTAAGGTAGCACGGAGCTATATACGATTGTGGTAAATACGGTACGTATATTGCTGCGGAGGTATATACGATTGTGGTAAATACGTTTCGTATTGAGGCCACTTGAGGCCTTCTCATCAATATTGAAAGGTGTCTCTTCTTTAACCTCGAGAGACGACCCTAGTGCCTCTTTGTCCAGTCCCTCGTCCGGCTACCTTATACACCAAGGGGAGAGGAGGCTTGAAGAACGGATAACCACCACGTACAATCTCTTAACCAGAACTATATATTTATTAAAAAAAACACGGTCAATTTATACATTAAGAAAATTTACATAATAATTTATACAGCAAAGAAATCTACATAACAATTTGTACAACAAAGAGATTTACATACTTTTTATCCTAGTTTAAAGTCAAACATATTTGCATAATACTAAAGACGACCAATTTAGTAGTCTTAACATTTCGTATTGTTTGCGGGAGTAAATACATTGATGGTAAATACAGTACGTATTGTTTACAGGAGTAAATACATTGGTGATAAATACAGTACGTATTGTTTACAGGAGTAAATATATTGGTGATAAATACGGTACGTATTGTTTACAGGAGTAAATATATTGGTGATAAATACAGTACGTATTGTTTACAGGAGTAAATATATTGGTGATAAATACGGTACGTATTGTTTACAGGAGTAAATATATTGGTGATAAATACGGTACGTATTGTTTACAGGAGTAAATATATTGGTGATAAATACGGTACGTATTGTTTACAGGAGTAAATATATTGGTGATAAATACGGTACGTATTGTTTACAGGAGTAAATATATTGGTGATAAATACGGTACGTATTGTTTACAGGAGTAAATATATTGGTGATAAATACGGTACGTATTGTTTACAGGAGTAAATATATTGGTGATAAATACGGTACGTATTGTTTACAGGAGTAAATATATTGGTGATAAATACGGTACGTATTGTTTACAGGAGTAAATATATTGGTGATAAATACGGTACGTATTGTTTACAGGAGTAAATATATTGGTGATAAATACGGTACGTATTGTTTACAGGAGTAAATATATTGGTGATAAATACGGTACGTATTGTTTACAGGAGTAAATATATTGGTGATAAATACGGTACGTATTGTTTACAGGAGTAAATATATTGGTGATAAATACGGTACGTATTGTTTACAGGAGTAAATATATTGGTGATAAATACGGTACGTATTGTTTACAGGAGTAAATACATTGGTGATAAATACGGTACGTATTGTTTACAGGAGTAAATACATTGGTGATAAATACGGTACGTATTGTTTACAGGAGTAAATATATTGGTGATAAATACGGTACGTATTGTTTACAGGAGTAAATACATTGGTGATAAATACGGTACGTATTGTTTACAGGAGTAAATACATTGGTGATAAATACGGTACGTATTGTTTACAGGAGTAAATACATTGGTGATAAATACGGTACGTATTGTTTACAGGAGTAAATACATTGGTGATAAATACGGTACGTATTGTTTACAGGAGTAAATACATTGGTGATAAATACGGTACGTATTGTTTACAGGAGTAAATATATTGGTGATAAATACGGTACGTATTGTTTACAGGAGTAAATATATTGGTGATAAATACGGTACGTATTGTTTACAGGAGTAAATATATTGGTGATAAATACGGTACGTATTGTTTACAGGAGTAAATATATTGGTGATAAATACGGTACGTATTGTTTACAGGAGTAAATATATTGGTGATAAATACGGTACGTATTGTTTACAGGAGTAAATATATTGGTGATAAATACGGTACGTATTGTTTACAGGAGTAAATATATTGGTGATAAATACGGTACGTATTGTTTACAGGAGTAAATATATTGGTGATAAATACGGTACGTATTGTTTACAGGAGTAAATATATTGGTGATAAATACGGTACGTATTGTTTACAGGAGTAAATATATTGGTGATAAATACGGTACGTATTGTTTACAGGAGTAAATATATTGGTGATAAATACGGTACGTATTGTTTACAGGAGTAAATATATTGGTGATAAATACGGTACGTATTGTTTACAGGAGTAAATATATTGGTGATAAATACGGTACGTATTGTTTACAGGAGTAAATATATTGGTGATAAATACAGTACGTATTGTTTACAGGAGTAAATACATTGATGGTAAATACAGTACGTATTGTTTACAGGAGTAAATATATTGGTGATAAATACGGTACGTATTGTTTACAGGAGTAAATATATTGGTGATAAATACGGTACGTATTGTTTACAGGAGTAAATATATTGGTGATAAATACGGTACGTATTGTTTACAGGAGTAAATATATTGGTGATAAATACGGTACGTATTGTTTACAGGAGTAAATACATTGGTGATAAATACGGTACGTATTGTTTACAGGAGTAAATATATTGGTGATAAATACGGTACGTATTGTTTACAGGAGTAAATACATTGGTGATAAATACGGTACGTATTGTTTACAGGAGTAAATACATTGGTGATAAATACGGTACGTATTGTTTACAGGAGTAAATACATTGGTGATAAATACGGTACGTATTGTTTACAGGAGTAAATATATTGGTGATATATACGGTACATATGGTGGTACGAAGGTCTGAATACAAACACATCAAGATAAATCTAAAAAACTGTCTATAGAGGAATAAGACTCTGAAAATGTCAACGGTAATATTTTAAATAAAAATTGTTATCCTAATAATGAAAATTAGAAAAGAAAGAAAAACAAACGTTTTTTTTTAATAATAATTTATCAAATTCGTGCACTGCAGGTTCAACCTATCTGTATTAACACCGTAATGAAGCGACAACAACTCAACATAGTGTTAACCCTTTTACTTTGAAAAGAGCGAAAGTGAGTCTCCAAAACACCCGTGAATAAAGAATACCGATTCATATTATATAAATATACACTACAATATTGTTTTTATGTGCTACATTGTTACAACGCCTGTATCAATAACCTTAGCAAGCTACAATATATTGTTGAGTTGTGTTGTTTCCTCTATCGGAACGTAGCGTTCGAGCAAACCACAATATATTGTTGAGTTGTGTTGTTTCCTCTATCGGAACGTAGCGTTGAGCGTATCCCAGAACTGTCATACTTCAAATCAAGATTAAACAGCCATCATTTAATATATCTACCTCCCGTGTTCACTCTTAATGATAACTTCGCCTGTTAAAGAGAAAGAGCTCGAAACCTCGCGGTATTTTTGTAATATAGAAACATATTGCGTAAGGTTTTTTATATATTTTTATAAAAGTATATCGTCTTTCTTATCTCCACATTGGGTGAAGTAGAATGCGTCTGCCTTTGTCATTAAGACTGGGAGCAGCCGCCTCTGACATGAGGAATAGACGCCATGTACAGCCGCTCCTAACATGGAGTACAGACTCATCCTGTATCCCTGGATTAGGAGCCCTTACAGGGTACTATCAGCCGGGCCAGCTAAACCCAGGTTTTTTAGTGAACTTGTTACTGCTCCCTCTCCTCCTTTTTCATCCGGGCTTGGGACCGGCAAAGGCGGAGTTAAAGTATATCGTAATTTTCTTAATTCTAAAAAAAAAAAAAAAACTAAATAAACAAATCAATCACAGCTAAACCTTTGATAGTGATTATCTTTGCGACTTGAACTGACAATGCACAGTGTTCAATGAGATATCACATCAATAAAAGACTGCTAGATTCCATAAGCTTAAATTTATTGAAGATCCTCCAATTTCTGTAAATAATTAAGTAACGGTTATGATCAAAGTATTGATGTTAAATGGCAGAAACTATAAACAGGATATATACATTCTATACAGCTTAAATAACATACTACTCCCCACCTTACTATGATCTGAGCGTTATGCACACACATACATTAAGACAACCAGTCTTAT